>CM053585.1:346668699-346687790 GCA_028646515.1 Pseudochirops corinnae | reverse complement strand
TCTCCTTCCCTCCCCCCACCCTCTCTCATCATTTCCTGTCACTAGCTTCCTGAACTCCCTTCAAGACTCAGCTTTAATCTCACCTCCTGGAAGAGGCCTTTCTGCCCCACCCCACTCCCAGTCTTTCAGAGATTAACTTCCATTTATGCTATATGTATTGTGCATGTAGCCAGTTACTTGCATGTTGTTTCCCTCATTAGAATACCAGCTATCTGAAGGTGAGGATAGTGTTTTGGGCTTTCTTTGTTTCTCCAGTGCTTAACACAGTGCCTGGCACATATCATATGCTTACTAAACGCTTGTTATCTTTTTTAAAAATAAATTTATTTTTAGTTTTCAACGTTCACTTCCATAAGTTTTAAAATTCCTCTGCCTCCCTCCCCTCCCCAAGATGGTATGCAATCCAATATAGTCTCTACATACACTTTCTTATTAAACGTATTTTCACATTAGTCATGTGGTATGGAAGCATTAGAATGAATGGGAGGAACCGTGAGAAAGAACAAAACAAAACAAAGAGAGCAAGATCTGCATTCCAACTTCACAGTTCTTTCTCTGGAGGTGGATGGCATTTTCCATCAGGAGTCTTTTGGAGTTGTTTTAGGTCCCTGTATTGCTGAAAAGAGCCAAATCTATCAAAGTCAGTCATCACACATTGTGGCTGTTACTGTGTACAATGTTCTGTTTCTGCTCACTTTGCTTAGCATCAGTTCATATAAGTCTTTCCGGGTTTTTCTGAAGTCTACCTGTTCATCATTTCTTATAGCACAATAGTATTCCATTACCATTCATATACCACAACTTTTGTTCAGCCATTCCCCAACTGATGGACGTCCTCTCAATTTCCAATTCTTTGCCACCACAAAAAGAACTGCTATAAATATTTTTGTACATGTATGTCCTTTTCCAATTTTTATGATCTCTTTGGGATATGGCCCTAGAAGTGGTATTGCTGGGTCAAAGGGTATGGACATTTTTATAGCCTTTTGGGCATAATTCCCGAATTGTTCTCCAGAATGGTTGCATCAGTTCACAACTCCACCAACAATGAATTAGTGTTCCAATTTTCCCATATCTTCTCCAGTATTTATACTTTTCCTGTTTTGTCATATCAGCCTGGATGACTTTTTAGCATTTTTGTCAGAAGTTGTCTGTGACTTGGCTATTCCTAGAACTGGGAGTCACAAATTATCTTTTCTCTTTTGCCATCCCAGAGTCAACTTTTTAAGGAGACAGGATAGGCAGAAGTTTTTAATGTAAGAGTAACCTCTTTGCCCCTATCTAAACTCCTATTTACTTTAAATTAGATATATTTAATCGAATTGTTTTCTTAACATCTAACACAAAGCTATGAATGGCTCACATCCAGGCCCCTGTCTTCACCTACCACTTACCCTGCTGGGGATTTTGTTTATTAAACCAAGTCAATTTTTTCATTGGCAGAATAAGGCCAATGTGATAGCTTTTGATAGTTAAATGGTAGCTGCATGTAAAAAGCCAAAGACAAGCAGCTTTCCAGAGAACTGCTGCTGTGAATAGCTTCTTAAAGCTGTTCTGATTACATAGTATCGTGAACTCTCTATTTATTCAACAGTAAATTAAAGCAAAACATTCACAGAAACCAAAGTACAGGATTCACAATGTTATAACTTAACAACTTATCACTAAAGTGGCCACATAGTTTTTACCAAAGTGTTCACATAGTTTTAAGCAAAGGATATCATTCAGTAAGTCTTTAACTCAGTCATCCTTAAGGAGCAAGTCTCCTTAAGGAACACAAAGTACAAAGGTCAAAGTTCCCCACCCCTAGGTCACAATAAATCATAATCTTCTCAGTCAGTACTAAGTACCTAGAAAGAAGTCTTTTCATTTTGACTCAAGGCTGGCTCTCAGATTCCACGGTTCCTCTTCCATGGTCCCAGCTCCTGCCTGAATCTACCCAATTGTCACTTGAATTCAAAGGTAGACAGCTCTCAGGTCCTTGTCCGGCTCCATATTGAAGCTCACAGTGTCCAGTCCACCTCAGGTCCTTTGAAGTTTCTGTTTCTGGGAAGACAAAGCTCAACAGAGCCAAAACAACATTCATACATATTGCTGGTACCATCATCAGAAATCAACAGAGACCCACAAACAAGGTCCAAGAGGTCAACACAAATCATCAATATAGAAATCAACATAGACCCATAAACAAGGTCCAAGAGGTCAATACAAATCATCAGTAAAGTCCCAGGACCTCCAAAACCCTCCTCCAGGACTTCTGCAAACAGAAAACCAGAAAATCCTCTGTCAGGGCTTCCAGTAAGGTCCCAGAGCTTCTGTACAAAGTATCACAAACAAAAATCAACACATACAGAACAGACAAACAGAGTGCTGGAACCACAAGTTTTCTCCTTCTCAACTTTGCCACCACAAGAGTTCTCTTCTCTGTTCTGCTCTCTCCTAGCTTGGGATTCTCCTTATATATGATCATTAGCTCCTCTTCTTCCTGTTGCATCAGCAACAGGGATTCACCAGTTGTGGGGTTCACAAGTTGTGGGGTTCACAAGTTCTGTTTCTTAACAAAAGACTTGATATAATCATGGGCAAGGCTTAAGAGAAACTTGAACTGAAACAAGGTGCTAAATAATTAAATAGCTGAAACAAAGCACTAAGTACTTCTTTGCTGGCCATTATACTGCATAGCCTTTGGGAGAAGGCAAAAAGTATCTTTGAGATCCTCCACTGTTTACTGATGTTTTCCAGTCCCCATCCCCAGAAATCTGATGGTCTCAGGTCATCCTAAACCATTCACTTTAGCCCCATACCCCAAACAAAACCAGCAGATCTGGAGCCATTCACTTTATTTCTCAGGACTTCAGTTTTTTCATATGTGAAATGAAGGAATTAGATGACCTCTAAGGTCACATTACTAGAGTATTATTATAGATTATAGTAGACTTCCAATATTCTTGGGAAATATGTTTTAAAGATAAAAAGGTCCATGTCTTGCTTGAGAGTACCCTTTCCCACTAACGGACTCTCATCTTTGAACTCTTGAGGACCAGATTCTGTCCTTTGGGAAGTCTGGCCCAAAGAAAGTCAGGCTTTTCTCATGTTTTTTTTTTCTTTCTCTTTCTTCTTGGGTTTGTTGGTAACATACCAAAAAACTGATGATTTTTGTGGTGCAATTTTATATTTTGCTATTTTACTGAAGCTATTGTTTCTGTTAATTTTTGTTGAATGTCTAGGATTTTCTAAATAACCCTATATCATGGGCAAAAGTGATATTGCTCTTTCATTTTTGACTGTTCTTATTGACTCAGGTTTTGGGTTTTTTTGGTTGTCTTGTTGCTTATAGCTAGTATTTCTAGAACAATGTTAAATAATAGCAGTGATGATAGTCTTGCATTATACATAACTGTATTGTAAATGCTTCTAGCATTTCTCTTCTATAGAAAATGAATACTCGCTCTTGATTTTTGATAGATTCTGTTTTCCATATTAAGGGAAAGGTCCATTTATGCCGTGTGTGTGTGTGTGTGTGTGTGTGTGTTTAACATAAAAGGGTATTACATATTGTCAAAAAGTTTTTTGTTTTGTTTTTCTGAATGAACGTTTGGAGTTGATGTTTACAGAGGGCTTCAAACCTAGAGCACTTTTTCTGGGGGCCCCAAATAAAATATTTCCAAATCTGAAATTCTGATTCTTCCCTTCTGCCTCCTACCGTCATGGATTCAAATGATTGAAACTAAAGTTTTTACCCCCTGCATTAATGCTAATGTCGTCCTTCAGTCACCAGCACACCTCCAATTGCCAGTACAATTGTTTTTATTGTCTTTATTGATTTCCCATTTCCTTTGGGATATGATGCTTCCACCTCCTGCCCTTAGATACCCAGTGCCCTCCAAAAGTTTTATCACCTTCTGAACTTCTCCAACCTACTCAGGCCAGCTGTGTAATGCTACACGTTCCCCCCTTAATCCTCCTCTCCACCTCAATTAAAAATGGCATTTTCCTGAAGGGTTCAGCAGCCCTCAGCCAGGTGTGAAGGGTTTGTCTGGCAAGGTAAGCCTAACTAAGGTGTGAATGAAGTTTAATCTTCCCAGGGGGTGGGGGTGGAGGGTGTTTGCATTTTAAAAGAGGATCTTGTTAACACAAATGATTCTCTGATTGCTTTGCCTCAGCACCCTAAGGATAATGGGACCTTTCCATCTGACATGCAGCTGAAACTTCCTATTTGTTTTCAAATGTGAGTTCTGTGAGAGCAGAGTGCAGCTTTTGATTTGGATCCACACCTTTGCACATTATTCACACTTCATAAATATTTTTAAATTAATTCATTTATTCTAGTTGCTAGAATGAGGGAGTTCTTTGTGAGTGGGGTCAAGATACTTGTACCTCACCTAGTCTATTATCAACCAATTGAAAATGTGGAGGCCACTAGTCATGAATCATCCACCTCTTGCTGCTAATGCATTTTTGCAAGGGGAACCCACGTGGCTCAGAAAAAAAGAGTCATGGGCAGGAAACCTCAGTTCTCAGAAGGGAGGGCCTGTTGGTGTTTACTAAGTCTGAGGGAATGGAGTAGTGAGGAGAAAGGTCCATGAGCAGGAAGCCTCAGCTAATGGTGAGCAACAAACAAAGTACATGTGTCTCTTATGATAAGGGCAGCTTCTTGTTAACTGTGATTATTGAGGGAGAGCAGGAGGTGAAGGAAAAGAAAGGAGATAGAAGAGAGGCACTAAAGTGTAGAAATTACCACACTTTGTTCTAATTGCACCTTGGGAAGACCTGAGTTCAAATCTAGCTTCAGACGCTTCCTTCCCTGAGTGATCCAGGGCAAATCCCTTAACCTCTTTGTTCCTCAGTTTCTTCATCTGTAAAATGGCGGTAATAACGGCACCTACCTCCCAGGTGTTATGAGGATGAAATGAGCTAATATCTATAAAATCCTCTGTACTGTTTTCTCTTTCTTTGTTTCTTTTTTGAGTCTTCTTGTACAAAACGAGTAAGATGAAAATGTTTTACATGATTGCACACATATAACCAATATCAGATTGCTCACCATCTCAGGGAAGGGAAGGAAGAAGAGAGAAAATTTGGATCTCAAAACTTAAAAAAAAAATGGTTAAAAATTGTTTTAGCATATAATTGAGGAAAATATTTTTTTAAATGGAATGCTTTGCAAACCTTAAAACACTATCCAAATGCTAGCTGTAATTTATTATTATTATTTTAAGTTACTTCATGCTAGCCTAGGAACCTCTACCTTTCCCATCTCCCTTCTACACGCTTAGTAACTATGTAGTATCTACATAGTATGTCTTAGTAATTAGTATCAACTAATTCTTCTTGGATTATTAGGATCATAGATATAGAGCTGGATCTCAGAGAGCCATCTCATCCAACCCTTTCATTTGCAGTTGAGGAAACCGAGGTCAGGGAGATTAAATGATTTGACCAAGGTAGTAAAGGTAGTAAACTTTGGTGTCCTTCAGGGTCATGGGAAAAAATTACCTTTGATACAGTGAAAATAATATCTCACTTTTATGTAGCTCTTTTAAGGGTTGCTAGCATCTGTATCATTCTTTAAAGTACTAAGTGACTTGCCCAGGGGTGTGACCATTATGTGAAGCTTTAAAAATTGTGCTGGCATTACTTGTCTTTTAGGTTCCACCAGTCTCACATCAACTTTTCACTCACTGAAAACTATGTTTTTGCAGCTCTGTTTCCATGCTGTCTAGCATACACAATCACTTTCTGCTTGAAGCCCACAGAATAGCTTTTATATACCCATAATCAGAAAGAAATGCTTTGTGTGTTAATGTATCACTGCTGGACCAATGGTACGGTTTAGCTAGTGCAGGAAGATGCAAGTCTTACCATATCCTGTGACTTATTCATGGCAGCTTCACCTACCCTTGCACTCACCTTGCACCTACCACTTTTCATTGGATTGGGTGACAATACCCTTAGTAAGGTAATGCTCTAAACAAACCCCGAAAGTTGGCTTTCAGAAATATGTTGACAATGCAAGTGGACTGAGAATTCTAGGCTGCAGCTTATGATAGGAGAGATAAAAGCATGTCCATATGCCACTGGTGAATACATTGCTGTTCTGTTTACCTTTTAAGCAGCATGATGAACAGAATTATACCATGTAACAATTATGTGATAAAAGGTTATAAACCAATTTTTAGATTGAAAAAACAGGGTGAGATGATTATGCAGTGGTGACAATTATGTAGTGAAATAGTTAGTTTTTAAATGTTCAAAACATTTTTAAGTGTGATTTTATTAACTCTAAGAATGAATTTTTTCTTTTCAATCCATTTAATCGAAATTTACTTTAGATCTAGCATTGTTGGAACTAACCTATTTTGTTAAATGAGAGGAATGTTCTTAGAACAGACTACATAAGGAAGGATCTATGAAAATGAATAACATGACAGCCTTAGAATATATTGCATTACATTTATTGTAACTAATTGATATTATATTTAATATAACGTAAGCCTAGAGATAAGGATAGAACCTGGGCTTATGATTTTATTGATATAGGCTCTATCAATTCAGGTTGACATCTTCTCTGCAACTTCGAATCTTAAATAATTGCCTAGAGCACTAAATAATACAAATATATTTAACATGATTATTTAAATTATATTTTAGATAAACTATAATTCTAAATCCAGATCAAACATCAAGCTTTTGAAACTCCAGCAAATTTTGTATTCGTAGGTGGGGTGGTGGAGCACTTTGAGAGGAGACCTGCTCTTCATACTCAGGTCCTCTCCAAAATTACCAGCGTGAAGGGAAAAGAGGAATTTACATGAGAGAAGCTGCCAAGGTAGAACTGATAGGATTTTGCATCTGACTGGATGAGGATGAATTGGGGGGAGGGCGAGAAATAGTAGTGGGGAGATGAGTCGGTGACTCTGAGTTTTTTTTTTCCCATTTGCCTGGGCACATGAAAGGGTAGTGGGACCACCACCAGAACAAGGAGTATGAAACACAGGGAAGAGTTGGAGAAAGATAGTGAATTCAGTTTTGGATATCTGAGGTGTGATCAGGTGGAGATTTCTACTATGCATTTAGAAATGTGGGACTCATGCTCAGAGGAGAAGTCTGGACTCTGGATATATAGATGTAGGAGTCATTTAGAGAGGTAATAACTGAAGCCATGTGACTGGATTAGATCACCAAAAGAGTATAGAGAACAGATTTTAATGAGTATTGGAGAAGCAGAAGATTTTTATGCTCCAGTACAACTAAGAGAAACTTGCCCATTTCAATATTCAAGCAAATCCACACAAATACTATATAAACCAGAAGGGATTGTTAGGTATACATTTTTGAGAGTAAGTATTCTATATCTCCATAAATTTATAAATTCAGTCATGTCAACTTTTGTTGTTTCTTGGGAGGGAAGGGGTTTAGGTTATTATATTAAAGTTTAATATAAATATCGCTATTTTTCCAAGTTAAATAGTCATTGTTGAGATCAATTAAGTTCAAATTCATTTAAAAGAGTTACTGAATTCTTTTCTTTTTCAGGGAGACTAGACCTGTGATTTTATCAGTGTAATAAGGTCTCAAAGTGCAACTATACCAATGTAGATCAGCACCTTCTCCACAACTTAAAATCTTCCAGTGTTGTCTGGGGGCAGTGGAAAGTAAGTGACTTGCTCAGAGTCACCTAAGCCAATGTATGTCAGAAGTGGAACTTACACCCAGGCTTTTCTGGACTCCAAGACCAGCCCTCTTTTAGTACACAGGCTTCTTCTAGCTGCTTCCCTCTCCCCACCCCATTATTACACCATCATAGATTCAGGATCATAGAGTTCATCCAGTTTAACTCCCTCATTTCAAAGATAAGGAAACTGGAACAGTAGAAGATTAGATCATCTGTTCAGTGTCACACATGCCATAATTAGCAGAAATGGAATTATATATCATTCATTCCAGTGTAGAAATGGGTTTTTTTTAATGAACCAAATTTTCCAACTGAGAGTGCCCATTACTTCATGTTTTAGCAATATAGCAATAGCCTTCTAGCTTGTCTTCTCCCTTCCACCTATAAAACATGTCTATGTATGACTTTCTTTAAGCGCCACTTGGAACTCAATCACTCCCCTGTGCAAGATTTCAAAGGACCTTCTTTTTCCACTCGAGGAAATCCAAACTCAGACTGACATTTAAGGACTTGAAAGTTTGGAAAATGATGCGGCATGAGGGGGAAGAAAGTGACTTCTAGAGTCATAGTGGGAAGGGAAGAAGCATTTATATGGCACCTACTGTGAAACACACTGTGCTAAGAGCTTTATAAGTACCTCACATGAGAATCGGTCGAGAGGTATGTGCTGTTATTACCCCCCATTTTACAGTTGAGGGAACTGAGGCAAACAGAGGTTAAGCGACTTCCTCAGGGTCATACAGTTAGCAAGTGTCTAAGGCCGGATTCAAATTCAAGTCTTCCTTATGCCAGGCACAGTGCTCTATCCACTGTGTCAACTGGCTGCCCCAAAGGACCTGTTTTTTGAAACCTAATCATGGCATCTATTCCTTATATTCCCTTGAGCAAGTTCCATTCTCTGCAGTTCACTTTCCTCATCTGTAACATAGAGGGTTGGACTGGATGAGCTCTTTTTATGTTGATTTTTCATAATCCAGCCCCAATATCTGCCCTGTACACAGCACTGGGCTACACCTGGGGTATCTATTAAATTTAGCAAAGACGTGCCCTCTCACCTAATGGAACATACAGTCTACCTTTTCAACTTTGCTCCCTGCTATAATGTTTAAAGAAAAAGTCTGAGCCAAACTGAACTGTTGCAATCTTCAGATACTTGTTTCACTAACACTGTTCCCATTTCCTCATTTCAACTCAATAAACCCCTATCAGGAACCTACTATACACATACCAATCCTTCTACAAAATGTTCTCTTATTACCTCGCCTCTCCCTATCATATAATCATTGGAGCATACATTTTGAGCTAGAGGAAACTCATAGGGCACTGAATCCAACCCCCTCATTTTTATAGTGAGGAAAAGAAAGCTGAGGGGGATGAATTACTTGTCCAAGACCACATAGGTAATAAATGGCAGCACCAGCATTTGAATCCCATAATGCTGATTAATATTGCAGAAAAACTCCCTAAATAAGCAAGCAAGCTAGCATTTTAAAAATGCCCACTATGTGCCAGTCCACTGTACTAGGTGCTGGAGATTAAAAGACAAAAATGAAATGTTCCCAAGGGCAAATCTTGTCAAACTATGAAGAAAAGGGGATTCTAAGGCCCCTTACTTGACTTATGGGTTATATTAATTGGACCAATAATATCATGTGAAAGACCCTGACTTTTTATCCTTATACTTATGGTTAGAGAACACTGCCCCAGATCTGCCTTGCCTGATCAAACCATCATCAAGGCTTAATACAGGCTATGATAAATCATCCCATTGAAAAATATTTGTTTAATATCTCATCCTTCCAGAGCCCATTAACTACATAAAGAAATTAATCCTTATAAGGAGAGGTCTAGACAATTACTCCTAGGCAAAATGTATCGGTCTTATTAACAGCAGCCTGGAAGCAATGACCTTATGAGTCAGCTAAGAGCCCTGGGAGATAACTTTGCATTGATAGTTAGATAAATTGGTATAGGTAGGTGAGGTGAGTCTTCCAGAGACTGTCAATTATGCTGTAGAGCTATCTCCTAGCTACTGGCCTCAAGATCTGGGGAAACAAAGTTTGCAAACCAAAAAAGGATAAGGAATAATTGCAGTATAAGAACTCACCAAAGGCCATACACCCCTACTGGAAACCTCACAATGACCCAAGACAAGACCAGGCCATAAGCCAAAAACAAGATCTTGTGAAGTCAGATATCAAAAGTTAGGAGAAAATATCTTAAATTAGATGGACATGGAATTCTTTAATTGCTAAATGAAAGGAACATGCAGCGCTGTAGATTTGGGCACCATAATGAGTGTTGCATTTGAAGTTTGGTGCTAATTGATTTTGACAGTCACTTTCAGCTATAGACATTGGATACTGACAAGCAAGAATGCTGCTGGCTATTTATGACAAGGTGTCCAGCGGATGGCCTAGGAGAATGAGTCGTAAAGTCACCCTCTCCCATGTAACACTGGATTAGTTCTATGGAATTGCAAGTATCAGCACAAGTGAGGACAGATGAATAAAAGAGGCCAAAAAACATTAAATATGAGGGTGAGAAAGATACACTATAACTTGACTTGGGAGGAAAAGCATTCTAATGTATGTGGGAGAGAATATGTGTTTGAGAGTGGGGAAGTTTTAGGAAACACATTAATGCTGAAAGAGAAGTAACAATAGATGATAAGATCAGTAACCCAAGTCCCATTGGTCTGGGACTTTCTTCTCGCTGGTGTAGATCAATTCCTCAGACTTGTGTGAGGCGTGGAGTGGAGTTGTTGAGAGAGACAGAGATAGAGACAGAGACACACAGAGAGAAGAGAGAGCTAGAGGCAGAGACAGAGACACACAAAGGGGGGGGGGGGGAGAGAGAGAGAGAGAGAGAGACAACATTGGTGTCCACTAATGAGAAGAGAGTCCTATACCAATGTGAAATGGATGAGTAAGAGAAAAAGCTATGAATAGCTTTTAATATTCAGGACAGTGTGATATAGTGGTTAGAAGGCTGAGTTGGATTAAAAAGAAAAAACCTAGATTCCAATTCTGTCTCAGAAACAGACTGGCTGTGTGATGGTGGACACATTACTTAACCTTTCAGTTCCCCAGACAATTCCTTAAGACCATAGGTTGTAGGAATGGTATTTATCTATATCAATGGAGGGAATTTTCCCTGTGGGAGTTCCCCACATTGGTGAAATTGGAGATCTAGATTTAAAAGATGAAAAATCTCTGGGTATATTGAACAGATACTTTCTGAAGGGTTGAATAAAATGTGAAATATACATAAAAACTTATTTTTCATTGAAATTAAAAACTTGTGGGGATGGATAGTAGAGTTGAGAAAATGGTGTCAAAATAGCTGTATAAAGGGAGCAGCATGAGGATGTTGATAATTGGTCTGCAGAGTCCATCATGACCTGATAAGAGCAGCAAAAGGAAAAGAAAGAGGCAGGAGTGTAATTGAGGGATCAGGGTTACTTTTCATGTTGCTGTTCTCTTTGCTCTTCCTGCTCTCTTGTCTCTGCTCTAGCCACACCTGGGAAAGATTTGTGAACTCTTATGAACTTAGAACAAAGCTTAGGTCTTTCAGAGAGCAAGCAGGGAGCATTTACACCATTACGAAAAGCAGATGGGAAATCCAATTCCATTCCTAAGATTATAGCGTAACTTAGTGTTTAGATGTGTTTATGCTGATTTCCCTATGAGCAAAGGTAAAATGAGTTTGAAGCCTCACTGGGAATTCTAGGAGTGATAGTCCTAGAGATAGACAATGTTCTCTCTGGTTCCATCTTGAAGTTTAAGCTGGGCTGGGTGGGAGTTGCATGAGGCTTAGTGATTGAACCTCTCTCTTTGACAGAGAGGCCAGGGTGCCTGGGGTAGGAGGTGGGAGGGAAGGGCTAAAGGTGGACAGAGAAGAACTCTGATGAAGAGAACAAGTGATCCAAATGAGCAGAACATGAATCCCATGAATAGGGGCTAAGACTATAATGTTGAGGTGAATGTGCCCTGAGTCAGAGGTAACTGAACTCTTTTCCTCTAAGCAACTAAGGAATCCAATCAACTCTCCCCATCTCTTTTGTTTTTATATCTTCCTGCAAATGACAGGCATCAACTACAAAATCTTTTATAGTTTATAGTTTATAGTTTATATTTTGTGTCTTTGAAAACATTTTCCCTTTACACAAAATCTACAATCATTTGCAACTGCTTCATGATGAATGTCTTTATGTTAATTCTGTACTAGGGAGGGCAAAATGGAGGACACCAATGACTAGATGAAAACATATGGAATTTTGCCAGAGATACAAAATGTTAGTGTCTCCCTAACTTAGGGCTTCACAAAGTCAGCTTCATGGTTATGCTTTTGTTAGTAATTTTGGAAGCTCTTAAAATAATAGACTGAGTGAGACCAAACTTGGGTCATTCATTGTTCCATCTAGAGGCTGATGTAGCTATTAAATATGGACACCCCTGGGAAATTCCTGCCTCTAAAGAGGAGGGATTGGAATTAGGCATACACTAAGGGTAGGTCAAGTTTCTTGGGTCACCTAGTGGGAAGAGAAGAATGTCCACTACCTCTGGAGACAGAGGGAGTTATTTCAAATTTCAGAAGTGGGAGGGAAATGTCTTCATACATATAACTAAACAATGTTCCACATTGACATCTGCTGGTTATAATAGGAGCATAGATTTAGAGGTTGAAAGGACCCTTTGAAGTCATCTAGTCCAGTGGTATCAAACTCAAGTAGAAACAGGGGCCACTAAACCACACACAAGGATCCCTGCTAGCATGTTGAGGTAAAAAAAAAATAGCACATATTCTCATATATTGCTTTTAATGAATGACACCAACACATTAAAATCAGATAGGAACTACATTTTGATATGGTCTGAGTCCACATGGGAGTATTGTGGGCTTTATGTGGCTGGTTGGCTGTGTGTTTTACATCTCTCCTATGTTGTCTACCTCCTTCAGTTTATAGGCAAGGAAACTAATGCCCAGAGAGGGGAAATAGTGGCCACAGGTCATACACTGACTGGCAGAGGCAGGATCTGAATGCAACTCCTCTGTTTCCTAATTGATCACTTTTTCCCCACTGCAATTCAGTTAATATTTCTTAAGATCCTCCTATGTCTAAAACATTGTCCTAGAAAGTAGAGATTCAAAGATGAAAAAAGTTCACGATTTGTGTCCTAGAGAAGTTTATAATCTAATGAAAATATAACATGCATGCATATGTATGCATGTGTGTATATGTGTATATATGAAGAGAGACAGAGACAGAGACAGAGACAGAGAATGCCAAGTAGGCTTTATGTTGAAGGGAAAGGGAAAGTCTGGGCAGAGTGCTCTCAATTTGAGGAAGGAGTGATCATTTTCATCTGGGTAGGGAGCAGAATGGAGATCAGAAAAGGCTTCACTGAGGAGAAACTTGAGCAGAACCTTGAAAGAAGAGACAGATTTAAACAGAGATGAAGTTGGGATTCATTACTGGGGGCCAACCCCAAAAACATTTTTGTTCCCTGTACCCTGTACAGCCATAGGAACTTCCAGCATGAGTTGTCCAGTTTGGATGGACTATAGAGCACAGATATACAGCTAATTAAGAAATGAATCTGGAAATGTGGATCAGATGAAGGTCGTAAATGCCACACCGGGGAATTTGCATTTAATTCTACAGGCCACCCACTTGGCCACTGACAAAGCCACAGGGAAGCTAATGTTCCTTTTATCTTCCCTCCAGTTTTATAACTTGGAGAGTCACAAATCCCTCCAACAAATGTAATATATAAAACATTTCCCCTATTTTTTTCAAAGTTATATTATGACTAAATTCCTACATTGAACTTCTATGTAAAAATGAGTTCACTTGGAAGTCATTCCATTGAAGGCGCAATATGAAGGATATGTTCTTCTTATTATTGCAGAAGAATGACAGTGACCTTCCACATCTGGTGGCAGAACTCAACCTCCCCTCCCCCGCCCCGCCCCATGTCCAAAGTGTGTTGGTGGTTTTGAGAGCAGCAGGTACCTCATTTCAAAGCACAAAAGAGTAATAAAAGAACTATAAAGTGATATTTAAGCCCAAAGTTCACTCAGAAAGGTTAAAGGCCCCAAATAGTTGAAACCTCTCTAGGAAATAGCCAATAATGTACAAATGCTGTAGGGAAAGAAGAAATATTATACTGCAAAGAAAAAAGGGATTTAGAATGGGGGGGAAAGGAAATATGATTTCTAATATAGAAGCATGATTTTGAATAAATAGCTGGGTTTAAAGGAAAGACTAGTCTTGCAAGTAGAGTATTCCTGAAAATTAACAGTACAGAGCACTAAATGAACTCTAAAGTGTTTTTGAACCTGAGAATTCTCTAAGTCTGAGATGATATTTCCAGCAAGGAAAGAGTGATTCAGTCATTTTCCAGTCATGTCTGACTCTTCTTAACCCCATTTGGGGTTTCTTCAGCTCATTTTACAGATGAGGAAGCTGAGACAAACAGGGTTAAATGACTTGCCTAGGGTCACACAGCTAGTAGGTATCTGAGGTCAGATTTGAACTCATGAAAAATAAATCTTCCTGACTCCAGATCCAGTACCTCATCCACTGCACCACCTAGCTGCCCTAGCAAGGAGACAATATGATCTAAATTCAGGGTAAATAGGCCCAGAATACTAGTATGTTGTCAAGAATTAAACTCCAGTGACAAAAACAAAGTGTTGCAGTGAGAAAGAAAAAGAAAGTTGTTTAAGGAGATTGATACAAATGTTCAAGCAACTCACTGAACAAATGAGATCTTTTTTAAAACACGTGTGTGTGTGTGTGTGTATGTATGTATGTGTGTATGTGTGTATGTGTGTGATCCTGGGCAAATCACTTAGCCCTAATTGCCTCCCAAGAAAAGAGACATATATAAATAATGTTGGCAAGGGCAAGTAGCTAAGTATAAATACAAAAGAGTCACATTGTCCTGAAAAGTCGCATACGGAACACTAACTCTCCAAATGATTCGAGGATCAGAATGAATGATAAAGGAGTGGGGGAAAGCTTTTTTTTTTTCTTTTTTAGTCTTGTTGGATACAGGAGAAAGAGTAAAAAGGTGGAGGATACAATCATAACATATCCTGGAGAGAAGGCAAAACTACTCAACTCTTAATTTGTGTTCTCAGAACAATTTGAGAAGAATAGAATGAAAATAGTTATCAGGAAATTAAAACCCAAGAGAAGTGAGATGATTAAGATAGAACCTCTCAAAAGGTTCAGCTCCTCAGTCCTAGATGAAAGATATCCCAAGAGAGTGGAATTACTGGTAGAAATGACCCAGTTGTTGGTGATTTTGGAAAGATCATGGAAAATGAGAGAGGTCCCACAGGATTAAATATAGGACACTTTAATTTTTTTTAAAAAAAGAATGTAATAATAATGTAAATAACCATAATAACGGTAAGCATTGATATAGTACTTTCAATTTTGCAGGACTCTTTGTACAGGTAATCTCATTTGATCCTCACAACAATCCTATGCAATAAGTGGCATTATTACCCCCATTTTAAAGATAAGGAAACTGAGGCTGAGAGAGGTGCAGAGAATTGCCCAAGCCAGGATCACGCAGCTAGCAAGTGTCTAAGGCAGATTTCTAATTCTGGTCTTCCATCTCCAAGGCCAGCAATCGATAATATCCACTGAACTACTCTGGATTCGCTCTGATACTGTTTACGTGACCACAGTAAGTCCCTTCCTCTTCCTGGGCTCCAGTTTCTTCATCTGTAAAATGAGAAAATTCTACTCGCTGGCCTCTGTGGGTTTTTTTCAGCTTATATGTTTTTATATTCCTATGATTTTTCACTTTGCTTCCTGGTAAAATTGCTAATTATTAAAGGGATGGTTTGTTAGCATTCATTAATGGAAGCAATACTCACTAACAGTCTAGCATGAGTCAGGTCATATTGGGCTAGCCTCTTTTGTTTTCTGACAGGCAGCTAGGTGGCCCAGGAGACAGAGTTCTGAGTTTAAATCCATCCTCTGAAACTTGCTAACTGCGTAACCTTGGTAAGTCACTTAACCTCTGTTTACCCTGGTTTCCTCAACTATAAAAAGGGGGTAATAATATCTTCTAAGGTTGTCGTGAGGATAAAATGAGATTTATAAAGCCTGGAACATAAATGGTCCTGCATTTATTATTCTTGTTGAGAGGGTTCTTTGGATCACCAGGGAAATTGCATAGGCACCCCATATATGCGGGTTTTAGGGATACTTTTGACAAAATCCTTAATAATAACCTTGCGGAAAAGACATAAACATGAGTGCTAAGTGGTGGTACATTAGGTGAATTTGGAACTGGTTGAATAACCAGAGCCCACAAGTAGTGATTAATGATCTATGTCAACCTGAAGGGAGTCCCTCCCTAGTGGAGAGTGCCAGGAATTTGTCCTTGCTACACCATGCAACATTTTTATCAGTGATTTGGAGAAAGACAGGGTGCAATTATCACATCTGAAGATGTCATATATCTGGGAGAGATGTCTAGCACATTATTCAACAGAATCAGGGAACAAACATCCTTCCAAATTAGAAAATTAGATCACATTTATTCAAAAATGAAATTTAATAGAAAAAAAGATATACATGGTTTTTTTTTTTAAATCAACAGTTCATGTGAAAAAGACATTTAAGGTTTTAACAGAATGCAAGATCAATTTACATCAATTCTGTGTCACAGTCCTTTGACTCTAACGTGGTAGCTAAAAATAATAACTTATTTCAATCATTTGCATTAATAGAAGCATGCTAAAATTGTATGTTGTTCGGGTTCCCCTGACCGTCGCTGCCTTTTCATCAGTATAGTAAATAAGTTTGTAGGTAACCAGTATAAAGGGGAATACAATTGCAAAGGGGAATCTGGAAGTCACATACCAACTCTCCCAAAAATCAAAGAAGCATAATTTACAAATTGCATCATTTATTTATTTATTTTTAATTTGCAACATTCCCTTCCATAGGATTATGAGTTCCACTTTCTCCCCATCTCTTCCCTCCCTCTACCCCAAGACGGTATGGAATATGTAAAGAAGAATTAGAACAAAAGGGGAGAAACCACGAGAAAGAAGAAATACAAAAAAAGAGAGAGAGAGCAAATAATGTGCTTTGATCTGCATTGAGACTCCACAGTTCTTTTTCCACATGTGGATGGCATTTTCCATCATGAGTCCTTTGGAGCTGTCTTAGACCTTTTCATTGCTCAGAAGAGCTAAGTCTATCAAAGTCAGTCATCACACAATGTGGATGTTACTGGGTACAATGATCTGGTTCTGCTCTTTTTAGTCAACATCATCAGTTCATATAAGTCTTTTCAGGTTTTTCTGAAGTCCACCTGCTTATCATGCTTTATAGCACAATAGTATTCCATTATAGGCATATACCACAACTTGTTAAATTATATCATATAGTAACCAAAATTCACATCCTGTTAATCTGTGCTGAATCAGCAAAAGCCATTTAGGCACTGCTGTCAGGTGTTCTGGTTTTATGATATGTAAATCCCAGACAATTCCAAAGCTCCACAGTTCCAGACCAGTAGGACACCAAGAAAGTGCTGATAATTTTGAGATAACTGGAACAGATAACTTTTTTTTACAGATAACTTTGAGACGATTTGGACATGCCAATGAACTAACCCCAAGATGGCATAGAGTAAGCAGTGGTTCTCAACCTTCCTAATGCCACAACCCTTTAATACAGTTCCTCATATTGTGGTGGCTCCTAACCATAAAATTATTTTTGTTGCTACTTCATAACTGTAATTTTGCTACTGTTATGAATTGTAATGTAAATATCTGATATGCAGGATGTATTTTCATTGTTACAAATTGAACATAACCCACAGGTTGAGAACCACTGGATTAGAGTTAGTCTGATCCTCCCCAAAAATCATCTAAGAAAGAATCTTAAACTCTTGCCCCACTCCCTCCACACTCTTCCATCTCCAATGGGTCCATACTGCCTAGTGCACCCAACTCTAATCCATAATTATGTCAGTGATCCTGTCTGCCTTTCTTCCTCCCCATTCTTTTCCTATGCTACCTGACTCCCTTTACTGTTCCATACCCTTCCCTGCCATGTTCCTATGCTATCTGCCTCTGTACCTCTTTCACCCTTGTCTTGTTACCCTCTGTGCCTAAAGTGTGATTATAGCACAACTTCCTGCTGCCATCATGGACTTTCTCAACAAGACCCAAAGAACTGCGTGTGCCTGCCCCCATTGCATAATTTCATAAATTAATTCTCATTTCAGAGGCATAACTCTTCTAAATCATAATGGGAAACAACATGATGGTACAAAAGGTACCACTCTTCATACTAGGCATGGGTGGAACATCCCCACCATCCTGAGAAGAGGATAGCTTCAAGGGAGAAGGATGAATTTCACTAACAGTCAGATCACTGGACTGTCCCCATTCAGCTCTCTCCCTGCCACCTGTCCTGGCCTTTGGTTTACACCAAGTTACATCTCACCTTAAGGTTCCTTTATTTCTTTCCTCAGGAAGCAATTGCCCCTGGTCACCATTTACTGTACTATGATTGTTAGCATTATGTAAGCTCACTCTTGAGTGAGGACAAAAATGCTATGGGATTCCTTTAACAAGCTGCCCATGGCAGAAAACATAAGGGCCCCGATTATACTAAAAGCTGCCTGGTAAAGGTCTCTAGAGAGGGAAGAGTTGCAATAACAATTAGAAAAGATATAAGAGAAGTGGAGTAGAAGGAGCTGGATTCATAAATCATTCTCTGAGTTCAAATCTCTGTTGATTACTGTCTGGATGACCTTGGGCAGGTAACTGATACACCATGGGCCCTAAGGTCCTAATCCTTAAAAGCAGAAGGTTGAGTCCTCTAGGACTACTAAGGTAATTTCTAGCTCTATAGCTGACATCTTGAATTTCTGTGATCTGTTGAACTGGCTGCCCTGCGAGGTGAATTTGCTACTCTTTGGGAAGTAGCCACTTGATTTAGATGATGCTTAGAGTCCCCTGACATGGCCCCTGACACCATTGAGAATCTGCTAGGTTAATTTATTGGGTAGTGTATCAGCAAGCACCCCAGCATACCCAGAGTGGCTGCTAGCACAGGTTCTTAGATCTGCTTTTCTAAAGGAAAGCAACTCAAAATGGGTTAACAGTTTCACTTTAATCAATCAAACATATATATCATTTACCTAGTTCAGGGGGAAAAGTCAGCACCCTGAACTTCGGAGAATACAAACACAAGTTACGAGCAGACAAAGAAACAGATCAGCAGACGGCTTCCAGCGTCTGACCGTTACATCCATACTTATTCAGTTACCAGAGAGGAAAGCACCAACATCTGGGTTTTTCAAGGGGGGGGGGGAGGAACTCTCACGGGCTTCCCAGAGTCTCCTCTGGCCAAATCACACAA
>CM053585.1:346622994-346662858 GCA_028646515.1 Pseudochirops corinnae | reverse complement strand
CTTGTTTTTGATATATTGATTATGAGATACTCATTCAACATCCAGTTTGAGGTATCCAAAGAGGTATTTGGTGATGTGGGACTGGAGTTCAGGAGAAATATTAGGGTAAGATCTGGAATCATTTCCAAAGAAATCATGGTTGAATTCATGGAGATTGATGACATTACTAAGCAAGATAGTATAGACAAAAAAGAGAAGAGGGTCCAGGACATAGCCTTGGGAGACACGAGCTAGATGGGGTGACATGAGCGAGGTGAAGATTCAGCAAAGGACAGTAAGAAGGTACAATCAAATAGAAAGGAAGAGAGCTAAGAATGACCAGTGTCACAAAAACCCAAGAGAGTGTATACAGAGGAAGAGGATGATAAATAGTGGTAAAGTTCACAGAGAAGTCAAGAAGGATGAAAACTGAGAAAAAGTTATTAGATTTGGCAATTAAGAGATCATTGGTGACTTTGGAGAGAAAAGTTTCGGTTAACGATGATGTCAAAAGTCAGATTGCAGAGAATTTAGAAGACCAGAGAGGACAGAGAAGCACTGATTATAGATGGCTTTCTCAAGGAGTTTAGGAGGAGATGAAAAATATAGGATGATGGCTAGTGTGGAAGACTCAAAAAGAAATTAAAAGGTTTGGAAGGTGTGGTGAGTGAGATGAAAAATTGATTTAGTTGAGTTATTTTTCAGTTGTGTCTGACTCTGTGAGCCCATTTGGGATTTTCTTGTTAAAGATACTGGAATGGCTTGCCATTTTCTTTTCCAACTCATTTGATGGTTGAGGAAACTGAGGCAAACAGAGTTAAGTGACTTGCCCAGGGTCACATAGCTAGGAAGTATCTGAGATCAGATTTGAACTCAGGAAGATGAGTCTTCCTGACTCTAGGCCTAGCACTTTATCCACTGCACCACTTAGCTGCCCCAGACAAATTGATTAGAAAGGTATAAAAGAATGGCCTCGCTACTGTGAGGGCCAGTTGAAATTTTTCAGCAAAAAAAAAAATAATGGTTTTGGCACCAGGAAGCCTGGTTCTGTGATTTTCTGCAGTTCCATTCGATAATATATGAATAGGAGAAAAGCAGGTAAATAAAGATAGTAATCCAAAATAAGGGTTTGGCAGGATCATGTGATTGGCAATAGGACAAGGAATCTGAACATAGAAGATGGTATAGAATTGAACGAGTTCACTCAGAGGTTGAAAAGAGGAAGGGAGGAATATGTAGCCAGTGTAGAGGGTAATGGCCTATGAAAGCACTGAGGGATGAAAGAATTAGAGATTGTGGTAAGGATGAAGAGCAGAGTTACGAGTCACAAGATACAGGGAAAAGTGGGATGATAAATGACAATGATCAGACGATGGAATTTCAGATTTCATGATCGTGGGAGTGGAACAGCAAGATCAAAGGTATAACCGTTTCTGCATATAGCTCAAGTGGTGTGGAGAAATTGAGCCATGGAAAAGGACTAGATTGAAGAACTGGGAAGTTAGGAGAGTTGAGGATGCATCAGTCTGCATGTTGAAGTTTCCTAGAGAGCAGGAGAGAAAAGCTGTGGGTGCTGAATTCATTGAGGAAGGAAGGAGAATATCTTGGAGGATCAATAAATCTAGGATCTATCTATTTGGATGGCATGGACTTCAAAGGAGAAGAAGTTGCTGATAGTTGTAGCGAGTCTGAAAGTGGGAAGCAAGAAATACTCCAGCTTTCCCATCATGATTGTAGTGAGGCTCAGGCAAGTTAAGTAATTTCTCAAGTTCACACAGCTTGTAAGCCTCTAAGGGGAGATTTGAGCCCCCAGTTTCTCAATCCCAAATTCATCTCTCTCCACTATGCCCTACTGCCTCTCTCTATGTATAGAACAGCAGTTTTCAAACTTCTTGGTCTCAGGGCTCCTTTACACTCTTAAAAATTATTGATGACCTTCCCAAAGAGCTTTTATGTGTGTGTGTGTGAGTTATACGTCAGTCAGTTCAATAACAATTTATTAAATGTCCATTATATGCCAGGCACTAAATCTATCAATATTTACCATATTAAAAATTAAAATGTCTTTGTATAACTATAAAAATAGTTTTGACCTCAGAGACCTTGTGAAGGAGGTTCAGGAACCTCTCCTCATGGGTGCCCAGACCACGCTTTGAGTACTCCCTAGTATAGAAAGTGAAAAGAGTCCAGGAATGAACTTCCATAGGGAGAAAGTTTTGGGGTTTTTTCCTGCTTTCATAATATTGTATGGATGCCAGTTAAACAGACTGTCCATCTGTTGTGCTTCACTCTAACTGTAGGATCATTTCATCTCCTTTTCTTATAAAAAAATGCCTCTGATATGCAATTTTACCTTTCATAGCTGGCCATATTCTGCAGTCTGCTTCACTTTTTGATCACTAATAATTGTAATTCTTCTGAGATCTTGGTGTCCCATAATTTATGGCTATGAGGCATCAATGGAGACATACTGGTTTTTAAAAAGTGGACTTTGGTGGCAGTGGCTTATGATTATTAAGAGCATTGTGCCATTTCCCAAATTTAAGCTAGCCTATTCACCTATTGTCCTGAAAGAGTTAATCCAGTTGCTAATTTTCTTCCACTGAGCAGTTTATTCATTCAACGAATCTGGCTCATTATTTGGTTATTATAAATTCTTGGAAAGAAAGGTGCTATGGTTAGTGTATATACCTCCCCCAAATTCTTCCCCTGCAAAAGGCTGTTTTTCACTGGCTTCCTTACATTGGGTGAAACTAGATTGAAATACAATGAAATCAAAATGGTTTTCAATGCCCAGTTAATCACAATGGGAATAAGGTACATTATTGTCATGTACTGAGTAATGTTAATTGTCTAGCTTGCCTGCTTAACAAAAGAGATAGTGTGAATCTAGTGAAAAACTATGACACTAGAAGGCTACAATTACTTTCCCCAAAGATTAGTTCTTCAGTTCAGTTCTAAAGGCAGGACATTTCATGTATGCAGATTAAAAAAAAGTTATTTAAGAGGTAGAAAGGGTATGTTTCATAAGCTTTTCAAAATGGCACACTTTATAGGAAGTACCATTTTAACAAGGGCATGGAAGTGGCAGATTTTAGGGGGGACAAAGTGCCCATATCTTATTTTCTGCCACTAACATTCTGAAAATTTGGATACTGTGCCTTGTCCCCCAAATATCCAGAGAAAGCAGTGTGGCATAGTAGTTAGTATTTGAAATCAAAGGACCTAGATTTAAATTCTGCTTCTGCCACGTCCTACTTTGTGACCTCTAACAAACCACTTTATTTCTTTAGGCCTTAGTTTCATCTTCTAGAAGGAGTAGAGGTGGAAGGAGCTGCATTTCATGGAGCCTTCCCTGTTCTGGTTGACCATGAAGGAGCTCTGGGACTTCCTTTCAGCCATATGGTGACAGTACTAAACAGACTTGGTTTTAGTATCATGTGGCAAATCATAAATGGTTCTTTGATCCTTCCCTACCTTTTAATAGCAATAGGTATATAGGGTGATATAATAGTTAAAAGAAGAAATAGCTTCTGACTCACTCTCTTTCAACTTTCCCATGAGGCAGAAAGTACACTATGTTTCTGACTCACCTGGAGGAAGGAGTCAAAGGAATGGGCTTTCTCCCATCCAATTGAAGTTCTTTGCACTGAGTTATGTTTGCTTTCCTGAGTAAGAACCCAAGCATGTTTTTGGAGGTAGACATATCCAAGACTCACAGGTGACCTCATGAGATCTCAAGGTACTGAGGTCTTGAATCTGACTGGCAATGAGAAGAGTATCTTTGGCAGAGAAGATGTCAAGAGGTTTGAAACAAGCCTGGCTGTTTCTTATCAGCAAACGTGATCATTTACTCATTCTTCTAGCCTTACTTCCTAAATTGAAACCTTGTGTTAGGGCCAGACTGTGCACTTCTGGAAGGAACTTTAGGGCCCTATGTGATCTTGATCTGAGTAATTAGGAGTCCTGCTTTATCTAGAAACCATATTCCTCAAGGATTTCAGGGGTGGCACAGGCCACAGATCCAAACTTTCAGTGTGTCCTAAGCAATACAACCTAGCATACATTCTGATTATTGAGCTTTTCAGGCCTGGTGACATGACTGTAGGCTTTCCCCTGGTTGAAGCTCTGGTAGACAACTGCTGATCCTAGCTCTTGTCAGTTAGTTAACGGGCCCTTCAGGTTCTAAGTAAGAGAACTACAGGCTCAAATCTAGTTCTGCTCCTTGCCTTCTTAACTCAGCTGAAGATCCCCTACCCTGCTTGGTAGTCCGAATATTCAATATGCTCTAGAGTTGGAGCTACAGAGTTATAGGTTCACCCCTGGTCATACCCCTTATCCTATATGTAGCCACAGGCCCTTGCCTCTCTTTCAATCCGTGACCCTGCTCCAGTGAGCTCCTGGCTCACTCCTGCTATTTGCTATCCTTGCTTACAAAAATTTGCCTCAGGCACAAGTTTTTCCCCAGCCCCTCATTTTAACTTGTAAGTGAATCTTGATGTTTCAGGCGTGTTTATTGTAAACAACATAGAATTGGATTCTTCTTTCTACTCCTTTCTGCTACTGACCTCTCTTTTATGGGTGAGTGCTTCCTTCCATCATATCTTCTTGTCTCCCCTCTCTCACCTCTTTTTGCAAAAAGGAGGAGGAAAAGAAAGAAAAGAATCAGCATGAGAAATCTATAATTAATGTCGCTTGATCCTTCTCTTTTGCTCCTCTCATCAGCAAGCCTAGCCTCCAATCCCTGGATTTCACACTTTCTCTTTCTATTTCCTTCTTTATGACCTAGCCTCCTATGTTGACATTTCTTTTACTGGTGCAGATTCCCTCTCCAATTCTCCCCTCACTCTTAAATTCCCTGCTTTCTGTCTCCACATGTTTCCCTGTTGAGTTTAGTGTATTGCTGAACCAGACTCTTTATTCACATGTGTTTGTGTGTGTTCAACCCTCGTTTGACCAGTTCAGATAAGAGTGAAGTTCATGAGATACCACTACCTCCACCTTTTCTCCAAGTTTATATGCTTTTCTTCTATCATGCAGAATAGTGAATTTCTCCCTCTACTTCCTCATGTCTTCCTTAGGAATACTTTTCCTCATCTCTTTTTTATCCTCTTAGAAAAAGCAAAATGAAACAAAATCTTATTGAAGCCCTGTAGTCTGTTGTTTTTTTAACTTGATTCTTTCTGCATCTCTTGAAATCAGTAATATTCTGAAGAGACAGTTGTTTCTTCTCCCCTGGTAGAATATAAGGACTTCATCATTGTTTAGTACTTTTCCAACTGTTCAAGTGTATTTACCTAAGTTTCTCTCATTGCCTGTATTAATATTTGCCCCCTATAAGATTATATTTAGTTTTTTGGCATAAGTTATTCTTAGTGGTAAGTTGTCATCTTCTGCCTTTTGGAACGTCATATTCCAAGATTTTCTCTCCTTTAAAAGAGTTTCTGCATAGGCTTGTTTGATCCTGACTGTGGTTCCTTGGCACCAAAACTTTTTCTGGCTATATGCAGTTGTCTCCTGATTAAAAGTTGATAATTCTTTCCACTGTGCCACACAGTTTTACCCTATACCATACTGTGCTTCCTTCAATTTAGATGATGTCTATACAGTGTCCAAATAAGTATTTAACTCAGTGAAAGCCTTGTATAATTTGGTGTGGTCAGTAATATTACAACTAGAATGTTTCACTACCAAGTACTTGGTAGAAACAGGTATATCCTTTCTGCTACTGACTTCTCTTTTATGGCGAAGCTCTTCCTTCCATCATACTCTCTTACAGTTTTTCCTCTTTTCTCTCCTCTCCTACCTGTTTTTTTTTTAAAGTAGGAGAAAAAGAAAGAAAAGGAACCTAATGTTCCATTGATGTACAAAGAAGTATTAAGATGAAATCAAGGCAAATGTTGGAAAGAGAACTGAAATACATAAGACAAATTGATATGGTACATACTACAGTTATTATTGAACTTTAACACAAACAGAATTCAAATATAAAGACAGACTTTTATATTTTAGATTGAATTCCTAAATAGGCTGCACATACAAACACATATACTTCATAACTTTTTTGTATCATCTGAAAAATGAGGGAATTGGATTAAATAATCTCAAAGGTTTTTTTTTTTCCAGCTTTAAAATCCATTAATTTCCATGCTTCCTTTTCCTCTGTCACCTTTGTGTGTGTTTTGTTACTGCCATTTTGTGCCTATTAGATGGCAATGGAGATGTGGATATAATTTTAGAAATTTCTGGACTCTTAAGTACTTTGGAAGGAAAATAAATCTTGTTCTTATATTTTATATGTTGTATACTTTATCTATATTTTATATGTATTGAAAGGGGATTCTGTCAAGGAAATGGTTGTGTTTTACCTATGTGATCTTGAATTTTCAAGAATTTGTAGAAACAGTTAAATCTAGGATAGGTTATGTCCATGTGACATTAAAACAGAGCTGTAACTGTGGAGGGACAATGATACCTTAGTTCAAGGATGACAAAATTTAGATGATAATATAGGTGATGATAATATTATATCATTATTCCTTCAGCAGGTAGAAACAACTGAGCCTAATAGCAAGCAAGAATAATTATTTAAAAGAGGAAGCTACAAGATAGTAGCTTTCTCTAGTCCCCCAGCGTCTCAACCCAAGTGAACTGCTCTTGTGCTTCAGCCTTCTCCAGTAGCTGCCTAATGACACTGTAGTTTCTGAGAATCTCTGGTTGCAAAAAAAAATCCAATAGAATGAAAATATAAGCTGGATCAAATAAGAAATGGAAAGCTTGTCATATATAAAAAGGCTAGTTTTTAGAGCCTTTCAGAAAATATCTCACATTTCAGAGACTTCAGAGAATGTTTCAATGGATCTCATTGTTGTTTTAACGATGTACATGCACAGCCTAAGAGACTTCACACATAACTCTCACTCCCATTGCCAGGTTGGGTCCCCAGGGAGGTAGCTGACCACTATTAACTGTACCCCTAAGAGGCTGGGTTGCAAATACTGTTAGTAATGAGTTACTATGAGGTACACCCCAACTGGTGTGCTTCATATTAGTAGCCAGAAGTCTCATTTAGCTTCTAGCAAAGGTATTTACTAAGATGATAGATTAAGAGCTGTAGTTACAAAATAGTCCACCTAACTGGGAGTACACAAAAGGTCCCTAAAGAAAGTGAGGTCAGATTTAAAGTACAAACTCCACTCCTTGTACAAATAACTTATTAATAGGTCTCTTTCAAAGTGGTTGACTTTCAAATTTGTTTGAAGTGACTCACCAACAACAACTTAAAGTGTTATATTATTAAATTAAATTATTATACTATGTTATGGAAATGCTTATTCTATTCCATAAATTAAAAATAAAATAAATTTTAAAAAAGAAAACAAAATTGATTTTGATAGTTTAAAAAATATATAAATTTTAAATTTCTGATTATGGGCAGGGATAATCACCTCCTTTTAAAATAGATAAATAGGATTCTGAAAGCCCAGTCCTTGGGCATGTATTGTGTATTTGCATGGTGCTACAAGGTTCTACTTGCTCCTAAATATTTTTCCTCTATTGTGATGCTACCTTGCTCTCTTACTTGGTTTGAAATAACTATTGTGAGGGGAGGCTAGGTAGCACAGTGAACAGAGCACTGACCCTGGATTCAGGAGGACCTGAGTTCAAATTTGGCCTCAGACACTTAACATTTACTAGCCATCTGACCTTGGGCAAGTAACTTAGTCCTAAATGCCCTGCCTTCCCTTCTCTTAAAAGTCGAAAAAAGAAATTACCGTTGTGAAAATACTGCAAATGTATGAGATGAAAAGAGCTTAAATATAGTCTCTAGATTTTGTTGTTGTCTTTCTGGTATTTCAGTGACATCTGATTCTTTGTGATTCCATTTGGGGTTTTCTTGGTAAAGATCCTGGAGTGATTTGCCATTTTCTTCCCCAACTCATTTTAGAGATGAGGAAACTGAGGCAAAAAGAGTTAAGTGACTTGCTCAGGGTCACACAGCTAGTAAGTGTCTGAGGCCAGATTTGAATTTAGGGAGATAAATCTTCCTGACTCCAGGCCCAATGCTCTATCCACTGTACCACCTAGCTGCTTTATCTGTCTCCAGATCAACCTTTTTCGGTTTCACATTTCACCTAGAAATAAAGGAATCTGTTCAAAAGGGGAATGAACTGCTGTTATATGCCTCTGTACATCTATAAGTTTCCCCTCTTTGAAGGTCTTCAAGCAGAGATTGGTCTATTGTTGCCTATGTTATAGTGCGGATGCCTTTTGTATATAGGTTGGACCAAATGACTTATAAAATCCCTGCCAGCTGTCAAATTCTGCAATCTTGTAAAGAGTGTGATGGGTTAAGGAGCATTAAAAAAAGTGGGTGGTATTTGTTCTAGCCCTTGTCATTAGAATGAATTGATTCATCAGATTAGCAACTCAGGCATAGAGAGTTTAGTCCTTAGTGGATGAGACATAATGCAGGTAAGTTTGAAGAGGGTAGCAGGACCTGACAACTACCTCCTCCTTTGCTCTCCAAGCTCCTCAGTGTTCTACTCAACATGTTTTAATTCTGTCTGTGTCAGACAGGGGGTGAGTACTTTTCCCAAATGATTCCTAGAGGATAGTCAGTATTCTACCCACTTCAAGTTACCTGGAAAAGCACTGCTACATGAGGCTGCTCTTTTCCATGTATTTTGTCTCACACCTTACATGACAGCCCTGGAGTAGTCCTGTCCCTTACCTCAAGCTCAGTGGGCACATTTCTGAAAAGGCAGAAGAATAAAAACATGGTTGTAAAGACACGTATTATGAGAATGATGACAGACAAGCAAATGTTGTGTATTATCTGCAGCCAATTTTTAAAATTAAGCTATTTTATCCTCCCAAGTCAAAGGGACTGTGAGTAGAGCTGTAGGGCCATCAGTGGTCATAGCCTTTCCAGCAAAAATTCTATGGCTGGGGATATTTCCCATTGGAAATTCCCAACTGGCCACCATTTATTGTTCTTCCCAGAGCAAGAAATGGAAAGGGAAATGGTACATGGTGGCAGGGCAGATGATAAAGTGCTAGTGTTGGGTAGGCCCTAGGATCCTGGGGGACAGTTGAATGGGATGAGGTACCAAATGGGGTAGGTGAATTTTCACTCACTTATGCACCCCTCAGGCCTGCTCAGCCCCAGGGTGGAGTGTCAGAATTGAGGGGATAGTTCCCCCAAGGTGATGAGCCTTGTTCCTCTTGGGGAGAGGGCAGTTTTAGTGGAGATAGCAAGATGCCTAGGCTGACAAGACCCTGGTTTCCTTGTGAATAGCTAGATCACTGGACAATCTTCCTCAGAAGGTTTCCTCATTGGGAGTTCCTACCCCAGTGAAATTACAAGTCAAAATATTACCCACCCCAAATAATAATGCATCACCATGATTTGATGACGTATGCAGTCAATTAGCCATTGATTCTCCTTTTCCCCATTAGAATCTTAGTAAGCAGTGTTAAGAAACATTGCTCATAGCATCTTTTTATTATTGGAAAACTCTGCAACTCACACTAATCCTAGTGAATGTATTAAGATTCAGATTCGGATCTGCCAGCTTTTCTCCAAGGACACCAAATTTGAGAGATTGAGGAGGATAATAGATGATTACAATGTAGGCTTAATCTCCCTATCTCCAATAATCATAAAATTTTTAAACTAAAGGATTAGTTCAAGGTTAAAAGTACAATGCACTGACTTTCAAAAGTGAATTATTATATTTGTTTTTAAAAATCCATGACTTTTTTCCTCTTCTTTGTCTCAGAGTTTCTATTGTGATTCTGAGACAGGGTATCCATTAATTTTCTTTTTACAAAAGCAAAAAACTAACTCTATCTACTTCTGATAGTAAAGTATCTAAATAAAGGGGAGGTATTCTGGTACAATGGAAGGAGTGGTGGTTCTGAAATCAAAATACATAGGTTCAAATCCTAGGTCATTAGGTATTGGTTAAGTGACCTTGGACAAGTTGAATCTAATGGGATAAAATTCAATGGGAAGAGATTTGAAGTCTTACATTTCAGTACAAAAAGTGAGCTTCACAAGTATAACTTAGAGGAGGCATAGTTAGACAGCAGTTGTTTAGGAAAAGATCTAGGTCTTAAGCAAACTCAGTGAATCAGTAATGTAATATGGTAGCCAAAAATGCTAATGCAATCTCAGATTGAACTGAGAGAGGCATGGCTTCTAAGAATAGAGAGGTGATATCCCCTCTGTACTTTGTCTGTCTGCCCTATACCACATTTGGAGTATTATTTTCAGTTGGGGCACCAAGGTTTAGGAAGGATATTGATAAGCTGGATAATATCCAGAGGAAGATAACTAGCATGGGGAAGTCCCTAGAGCAGTGGTTCTCAACCTTGCTAATGCCACGACCCTTTAATACTCATATGTGGGCATATCTGTATGTGGGCGGACCCCCCTGGAGACAGATAGAGGAGTGGTGTCTCAGTTCCTAAGACCATGGGAAATATGTGTTTTCCGATGGTCTTAGGCGACTCCTGTGAAAGGATCATTCGACCCCCAAAGGAGTCGCAACCCACAAGTTGAGAACTGCTGCCCTAGAGTCTATGTCATACAAGAAAGAAGAAAATGGGCATGTTTAGCCAAGAGAAAAGAAGAGAAGACTAATGACTATCTTTAAGTATTTGAAAGGCTGTCCTTTGGAGGAGGGATTGACCTGGTACCATTTGTACCCCAGTGGGCAGAATCAGGAGCGATGAGTGGAAATGGCAAAGAGATAAATAGAAGCTTGGGAGAAACTTCCCACCAATTAGAATTGTCCAAATGTGGAATGGGCTGCCTGCCTCAAGAAGTGGTAGGTTTCCCCTCCTTGAAGGACTTCTAATAGTGGCTACACACCTAGCTGTCTGGAGTGTTAGAGTGGAGATTCCTTTTGTGGATGGGTTGGATTGGATGTACAATGGGGTCCCTTCCAGCTCTCAAATTACATGATTCTCTGAAGTAAACACCTCTCTGGGCCTCCTTTTTCTCACCTGTAAAATGAGTGGATTGACTAAATGACCTTTAAGGCCCCTTCCAGGTTGGAATCTATGCATTCTAAAGCATTTGGGAGAGGCCTAGGGGACAGGGAGGGAACGGTGGACACATTTTCACAATGTTTGATATCTGTGAGCAAGACTCCCAGTAGAAAATTCTTAGATCAGTGCTTAAAAAGTTTTATTTTAATTCAGTGGGCTTATTGGTTCCCTACTATATACCTAACATTATGATGGGCACTGTGAGGAATAAGAAGAAAGTTTTCTTTCTTTTTCAATCCTCCCCCCCCCCAAAAAAAAAAAACTCAAATAGGATTTTATTTTTGGATTTTAAATCTACATACATTTTATTTTCAGATGCATTTATATGATTTCCTCTCAAATACCATATAACAAAACACCATGAAAATGACTGTAAAAATATCCATTTTTAATTTTCCTCTTTCATTTGCTTTTATAGGTTTTTATTGATATATTTTGTTTTTACATCATCTCCATTTCCCCTCTATATTTTTTCCTCCCAAAATCCCCAGAGAGCCTTGCCTTATAACAAAAGGCTTTTTTAAAAATCAGGAAGAAATGAAAAAAATTCAATAAAACTAATCAATACATTGGAAAAAAATTCGACATAATGTGTAATACTCTGCGTCCATGGACCCTGCCCCTACATACTCCAGAAAAGGGAATCTATTCTTTCAATATTTTGAGAGTTGATATATATGCACATAATCAATTACACAAGTCAGGGTAGAATTAGTTTTAAAATGTTCAGGTAACTTTAGGAATTCAGGGCTAATTTTCATTATCTGATGATTGGGGAAGGTTCATGGAATAAAAGCAATAATACCTCACATTTATATAGGGGTTTAAGGGTTGCAAAGTACCTTACATACACTATTTCATTTGATCTTCACAAAAATTCTGTAAAGTAATTACTTTAAAGTAATGTAAAGAGACAGAGGTGGAGATAGAATATTGGGTATGGAGAGCCCATGAAGGTCAGTTTGGCTAAAACATAGCAGGTACAAAGGTGGATAATATGAGGGAGATAGTCTGGAAAGATGAACTAGAGTTAGATTACTTTAAAGTAAATGCTTTTCATTCCATTTTACAGAAGAAAAAACTGAGTGTGTGAGGTGGGATCTGCATCTGGGTCATCCTGATTCTAACTCCAGAATTCTCTGGGTGGAGAGATAGGTATAATTCTGTCAATTCCTAATTCTATAGAACATTCTGATGGAGTTTAAAATGGTTTGAAATTGTGCATCTCCTAACTCTTGTTCAAACAGACTAAGGGGGAAAGGTATACAGAAGGAGAATAAGCTTCAAGATCTCTCAAACATAACAGAGAGAGAGAGAGAGAGAGAGAGAGAGAGAGAGAAAGAGAGAGAGAGAGAAAGAGGAGAGAATTGTTGCACAAACAAGAATATCTATAATTGCATGGAAAACAAATGCTTTTTTTTTTTTTTTTTTGCAATTTTCCATTAGATTGGGAATTCTTTTAGAGCAGGGACAACTTTTTCTTTCTTTTTGTTTCTTCCTTCCTCCCTCCTTTTTTCCTTCCTTCCTTCTGTCCTTCCTTCTCTCACTCCCTGTTTCCCTCTCTCTTTCCTTCCTTCCTTTCTTTCTCTTCCTTTTTCTTTGTCTTTCTTTTCTTCCTTCCTTATCTCTCTCCCTCCTTCCTTCCTTCCTTTATCTCTCTTTTTCTTCCTCTTTTTCTCTCTCTTTCTTTGTCTTTCTCTTTTCTTCTTCTTCTTCTTCTTCTTCTTCTTCTTCTTCTTCTTCTTCTCCTCCTCCTCCTCTTCCTCCTCCTCCTCCTTCTCCTCCTTCTTTTCCTCTCTCTCTCTCCCTCTCTCTCTCCCTCTGTCTCTCTCTCTCTGTCTCTCTCTTTCACCAATACTGAGCACAGTTCCTGATGTGTAGTAGGCCCTTAATAAAGGCTTGTTGTCTTGACAGTTAATAATTATGTAAGCCTTATAATCAATAATTTATCTTTAAGCACAGACCAAAAATATTTTTGATTTGCTGATACAATATGTGCACTTTGTATAGTGTTTCAACCATATCCCGAGACACAGACTGGTCTATCAGATTTATAATTATCCCAAAAACCTTCTCCATATTATATACTTTGTTAAAACATTTATGAAAAAGCTGATCACTATATAATGGTGCTGAGATAATTGGACACTTTGGGCTACCCAAAGGATACAGCTCAGCACCCTTCCCTAAGAACCTCTGTGTTGTAGATGGAATCACACCTACTGTTAGAAGGAGCAGGCTTTGAACAGCAAACTCCTTTCACGTTGAATGAGAAAACACACCAACCCAACAGGGGAGTTACCACCGCTGTTTGGATCTTCACTCTTGAGGCTCATGTTTAGATTCTACTGGCAAATCCAGACATTCACACAGTGATGGCAAGAGCTTAGGCCTCAGAGTAGATGAGGAGTGAGCAACATAACAATGTTGCTTTAAAAAAGAGCATCGTGTTGGAAGTATGGCTCAGAGGACCAGGTATAATTCTTCTGTTTTATTTAGCTGGCTCTCATTTGGGTGCCACATTCACGACTGGCTCCACTATTTTTATAGTAAGGAGATGGAATGGTTGCAGAGTAATGAAAGTTGAAGGACTTGAGATAATTTATCAGAAAGGAGGGATTACTAAAGGATTACTTAATAACATTTTTTAGATAAAGCTTTATTATAGATAAGATTGTGGCTTTTCTCCATTGTTGCCATAAATGTAAAGACATAAAATACACAGTTATTGATTTATTTATTGAGCCCGGGTCTCCCTCACTTGCCTAGGCTGGAAGGCCAGCAGCTACGCATTGGCTAGAACCTCTGCCAAAGCTTTGGCTTGCTCCGTTTCTGACTTGGACCAGTCTGCCCCTACTTTGATGCCCTGCTCTCAGGGGTTCACCCTGTTGGTGTCTGGCTTTGTGAGCTAGGCTTTAGTCCCACCAACTGAAGCTCAGAACTTCTTAAACTCAAGCTGGCCACTAACTTTCATTTTCCCAGTAGTGGGGATTATAGGACTGTATCATTACTCTTGGCACTCACATACACAGACATAAATGGCAAGGTTGTGTTGGGTATCAAAAGAAACAGTTCAGGTGATCATCAGCCAAAACAACATTGATTAGATTATAAGCTCCTTGAGGGCAGGGACTGTCTTTTGCCCCTTTTTGTATCCCCAGTGCTTAGCACAATGACTAACAATAATTGATACTTAATAAATGTTTATTGAATTGAAGTACACAGTATGTGTGTTAGGTACTGGGCTGGGCACTGGGCATGCAAAGACAAAAAACAAAACAGTTCTTTTCCTCAAGGTGGGAAAATCCAACCTCAGATGCTCACTTAAACACTCACTGTCTCAGTTTCCTAGCTGTAAATGGTGATAATCACAATAACTATTGTAGTAAAGGCATCAAAAGGATTGCTTACTGTGAGGTTGGATAGCCTGTAAAAGTTTAGACACAGACAGCAAAAAGGAATAATACGGTTGGAATTAAACGGAGCTTTCTATCCCCAGCAGGAGGAGTGGGAAAGATGGTGACGTAATTGAGAAACTGCTACAAAGGAATAAAGTGATAAGGCCCAGCGCACAGCTCAGCCAGACATTCTATGTCCAAGATGCAGCTATCACAAGACTGAGAGGCAAGCTTCAGGCATTGGCCAATATGCCGGGTCACTCAGTCTGGGCATTGGGGATTGGGTTCTCTTCTCCTTCTACTTTGTCTTCCCCAACACTCCTATCCCTCTAAACAGAGCTTCCAATCCAAAGAGTTCTAGGTTCCTGTTAAGCTACTTCCTCAGTGTAGTAAATGGTATTTTGTGTACCAGATTTCTTCACAAAGTTAACTTAGGTAGTTCTTCCCACATTGTTGTGCAAATGTCTTTAATGGTAAGCAGGATATGAAACTTTGAAGGTTTTACATTTCACAAATGATATTAGCTAGGACCCCATGTCCTTGTAGGTCAAAGAGGTCACAGGATGGGTGGGGGAGAGGGGAACATCATGAGCTCATTTTGTTCCATCTTTTACAATCTTTGAAACTCCCCAAGAGTAGAGATGATTCTCCATGGATCTAGACTATTTTCCCATGACCAAAGGAACCTGACTTCCATTGTCTGTAACCACAGATTGTGCTTAGTAGGAGAGTCCATGCTAGAGGCTAAGGGTCCTCTCCCACTTTGATCTAAGCAAAGGGAAAAGTAGGAGAGGGAGTAAAAGGGGAGTGAGTAGGGAGTCTCACCTCCAAACCAGCCCAGCTTCCACTTTCAGTAGGTACAAGTGAATGGTCTGTGAAGCTAGAAGTGGTCTATGACTCCACACCTTTCACAAGACAGAGGTGGGTAGTGAGGCTTGAGTGGTCAGTCCTGTCCTACAGAGAAACTTAGAAGCAGGGGTATGCTGGAATCATCTCAAACTGGCTCCCAAGAGCCGATTATTAAATGCTCAGTGTATTTATATCTTGGAAAAACAGGCAAATGTTACAAACTGGAGCTTGAAATTTTGTTTTGTTGATTGTCTACTTTTGAGAAATTGATGGATAAAAATTTGTCATGTTTGGGGAGTGGTTATCAAACATTTATTAGCACGCTCCTGCTTAGAAGTTATACATGTTTCAGATAAGAGGATTACTAGATGATATATGAAGTCGTAGGTGGATTTAGGGCTAGAAGGAACCCCTTCACTTTATAAATGAAGACACTGAGGTACAGCAAGTATATGAGGTGGGATTCTTGATTCCACTATAATCACCATCCCTGAGTCCTTTCTGGCTCTATAACTTTATTCATCGGATACCAAATGATCACCGGAATTCATGATAATGTTCTAATAAGACTGCTTTGTCATTGGTGGTGTTGTTTCTATTGACCAATCCCTTGTGTAGCCTGCAGCATCCTTTGGGCCTGACCATTTGCTGTAGGTGAGAAGGTGCAATGGTGACAGCTAGGGAAAGGGCTTGCTAATTACTTTAAAAGCTAACATATGGTCTTTTAAACACTAAAAAGAATGATGCTGTTTCATAAGTGCCTGGCATATAAGTACTTAACAAATGCCTGTTGACTGTCTGATTATCATACTAGTGGGTATAAAGCTCTTAGGGGATTCCAGTTCAGTGGTTACAGTGGTAAGAGGAAAAGCTGTAGTTTCCTTCAATTTGAGGCTCTGTTGAGTGCTGGATTGAAGGGTAGCTGAAAAATCCATGCAGATGGCTTTGGGAGAGATGCTTCTCTGGATTCTGCTGTTGACATCATACTGGGAGGAAGGCATAACAGTGCCACCCTGGGCCATCTGCACTCTTGACCCAACAAAGAGGCAGAGACAAATCTTAGTCCAACTTTATAGCTCACAGCAATAACTAATTTATGCATATGAAGTGTACAAAGCTTTATTTCCCTGAGGTGCAGTAGTTTCTAGGGAGGGCATGTCTTCACCCCCTCTTTTTAGATGTTTCTCAAAGTAGTCACAGGTACTTGAAATGACCAAGGGACACAGTGGACTGAAAGTCAGTGAATGCTATGCTCTCTAGTCTACATTAGGATGATGTTTTTTTAAGAAGAATGTTTTTTAAATGCATAAAATAAAATATGTAGGACTACAAAGAAAACCAATTTTATCAAAATGAAGTTATTAAAGTATATATTTTAAAGACTCTTGAATACCCTGCCTAGACCTATGAGTGATGCTGTTATAGGCAGGACATACACCACCTGGGTGCTGGTGGAGAGAGGGCGTCAAATTTTGATTCCATTATCAGTCAGCATGCAACTGGGGACAGAGATACCCTTTTCCTATCCTGCCCCAACCTCTCTGCTAACCTCCAACTGCTCATCTCAAAGTGTCTTTCAGTCATATGGAACTGGATGTCTAATAGACCTCTGAAACGAAATATGTCTGAGACAGAAGTCGTTACCTTTTATTTTTTTGTGGGCAATTGGGATTAAGTGACTTGCCCAAGGTCACATGTCTAGGTATTGTGTTAAGTGTCTGAGGTCGGATTTGAACTCAGGTCTTCCTGACTCCAGGGCCTGTGCTCTATTCACTGAGCCACCTAGCCACCCCGAGAAGTCATTATCTTTCTCCCTAAACCCTCCCCTCTCCTACCTTCCCTATTACTGCAGAATACAACACCATCCTCCCATCCCTCAGTCTGGCAATCTACAAGTCAGCCTACATGCCCCACTATTTCTTGTCCCCTATAAACAATCTATTGCAAGGCCTGTCGATTTTACCTCTGCACCATTTCTCTTGCTTCTTCTAACACTGCCCCCACTCTGGGGCAAGCCCTTATCCCCTCATACCTAGACTATTGCAATAGACTGCAGGTGGGTCTACCTGCTTCAAGTCACTGCCCACTCCAATTCATCTTCAATTTAGGCACCAAAGTGATTTTCCTAAAGCACACATCCAACCATGTCACTCCCCTACTCAGTAAACTCCAGTGACTCCCTGTTGCCTCCAGGATCAAATACAAAATGTTCTATTTATGTTTCAAAGCCTTTCAAAACCTAGCTTCCTCTTACCTTTCCAAACTTCTTACACCTTATTTCCCATCACATGCTCTTGGAGCTAGAGGCACCAAACTCCTGGCTGTTCCCCAAAACACGAAACTCCATCTCTCAGCTCTGAGCATTTTCTCTAGCTGTCCCCCATGTCTGGAATGCTCTCCTTCCTCAACTGGCTTCACTGACTTCCTTCAAGTCCCAGATAAAATCCTATCTTCTATAGGAAGCCTTTCCTAATCCCTCTCAATTCTAGTGACTTCCCTCTGCCAATTACTTCTTCTTTATCCGGTATGGATCTTGTCTGTTCAAAGACATTTGCATTTATCTACCACATTAGATTGTGAGTTCCTTGAGGGCAGGAACTATCTTTCGCTTTTCTTTACACAGTGCTTAGCAAATTAATAAACACTTTCTGACTGACTGACTCAAGTTTGCAGACCCCAGGTTAAGCATCTTTGGCTTAAAACTCTGGCTAGCTGTAGATTAAGTATGGTAGCTAATAGTATTGTGATTGTATGGTTTGTCTTCTGTTCTCAAAGAGGACCATGACGTCAGGAAGGTGATGACATGACTTGCAGTTGATGTTGATTTGAGTGAGGGAGACCTGTCCAAAGTCACCAACCTCACTTTCTCCTCCAGAGCCATCTGGGTACAGTGGCCAGACATTCATCAGAACTACTGGAGGTGGCACAGAAAGTAGTGGGAGACCTTGACTCTTTCAAGCTAAGGTCTTTTCAAGTGCTCACTTTGAGTAAGGCAATGCCCATTAATAGGCCTCTTTAAGAAATGAGTCAACGGATGGTCCCTTTAATTTAAAAACAAAAAAGTCTAACTGGTAGAGGAAGACCCTCAGAGTTGCTAGCCAAAAAAGAAACAGTTACCATTTACATTCACTCTGAGCCAGGAGATCCCAAAAATAACCATTAAGTGGTATTTGGGCAGGGCAGGGAACTGATTGTTGTCAAAACAATGAGATCCAAAGTGAATTGGATTTAAGGCTTGGTCTTTGAGAAAGAAATATAGCCAATAAACCCCAAATTAACTAGGTAGCTTAGTAAGGACTAAAAAAGTTCAGCTTATTCTTGTCAGGGAGGGGATTCCTAGTTACCACACTTGAGTGGATGGGAACAGAAAGAGAGATATGACCCAGGAGAGATGAAAGCCAGAAGCAGGAAGTTGAAAGAAACAGCAACTGCAAGAAAACATGGAGGGAGAGCCCAAGAGAGAGCTACTGGTGGTCCCATGATGACATTATCAAAGGATGTTAGCCACCTTGTAGTACTGAAGGTGTGAGTTGCCTTGGCCATGTGTATGCCCTACATGCCAGCTTTCCATATGTGTGCCCCTGCCCTACTGGGTTCTGGTATGTAGTCTTTTACAAATGATTCATGGTCATATGTTTCCCCATTTGTGTGTTCTCCATGCCTGTTCCCTGATCACGTGTTTTCTCTATATGTGTGTCCTTATCCCATTGGTTGTATGGTAACCTGAGAGAGAATTTACCTCATAAGTACATGGGTGAGGCCTAGAGGGTGGGAGGGAGGAGGAGGTGAGGGAAGGGAATATTTTTTCAGATTGGCAGGGACACATGACTTATGGTTTTGATTTGGTTATGACTCAGAATGCCTTGACCTGGTACAGGTTTTTCTTGGGTCCTTTTAGATGAGGGATGTCCCAGGTGCTACAGACATGAAAGGCTTCCAGGGTTTGGTGCTATACCAGAAAGACTGTTTCCCTGATACACCACAGAAGGTCTTGACATTCCCTGAAAAAGGCGAAACTGTCCAAGTTATGGAGACAACAGTTCATCAAATTGAAACCCAGATTTAACAATAACCCACCCCAACTCCTCAGGTTGTCCAGTCATGACTATGCGGATGAGTGCTTGTAGTCACACATGACCACTTAGCCTGACTTTATAACTCTAAAATGGTGCTGGGTGAAGCTGGATCATTTTATAGTTACAACTGAAGTACTTACTGGCAGACTGGGGCTTTCTCTTACCTCTGGGCTATAGCAGATATTTCATGTCTTGGGATGTGCATCAGGACTAAGTAAAAGAAGGTCTAAACTTAGTCATAGTATAAGTGGAGTCAGCATGACTCAAACCACGCAACAGCTCATGCCCCAGGTTAAGAGAACTGCTGATAGGGCAAAAAATAAATCATAAAACTGAACTGTGACTATGAAAGAATCATTCTGTTTCTCTTAAACCGTCAAGCTGATTCTCCAATTACTTCTGCAGGAGGAATTAAATCTCATTATTTGAAGCACTCGTGTTTTGGCTTTCTGATGTAATTCAGGATGCTGATCAATAAATCAACCAACCGCCATAATGATTTTTTTTCCTATTACTAGCCATCAGCCCATCTTCCTCTCTCTGCTACACCCAGCTCCAAGAGCTCTCTTATAGCAAATATACACAATTAGGCAAAACAAGTCAACACATTATAAGCATGTTAGAGAATGAATGACTGGTTCTGAACCTCTACTTCTTTGCCAAGAGATGGAAGAGATCTTTCAACATCTGCCTTTTGAAATCATGTTTGGTCACAACGTTGTTTATGTTCTGAAGTTCCTCAGAATTGTTTGTTTTTTTTTTCACATTATTGTTGTGATCAATGTAATAAATTGTTCTCATTCTGCCAACTTGAGTTAATACAAGTCTTTTAAGGTTAATCTAAATCTGTCACATTCTTAATTTCTTATGGTGCAATACAATTCCATTATATTCATAGAGCACAAATTGTTCATCCATTCCTTATCTGATGGACATTTTTTTTGTTTCCATTTTTTTTCTACAATAAAAAGTGCTGCTATAAATATTCTTGTATATATGGGTCCTTTGTTTCTGTCCTTGATTTCTTTCTGATACATGCCTAATAGTAGTACCATTAGGTCAAAGGGTATGCACAGTTCATTCACTTTTTAGTTATTGTTCCAAATATTTTCTAGAATGGTTGAAGCAAATCACAATTCCACTATCAATATACTTGTGCACCTATTCTCCCAAAGCTCCTCCAGCAACTGCCATTTTTGTCTTTAGCCATCTTTGCCAATCTGATGGGTGTGAGGTGAACTTTAGAGCTGATTTAGCAATCGTTTTTCTCATTAGTGACTTAGATCATGATTTTTTACTGATACCTTACATTTCTTCCCCCAAGAACTACTTGTTCAGATGCTTTAACTATTTGTTCTTTATATTGTTGGAGTCATATGTGTATGTATATATATATATATATATATATATATACACATACACACATACGTACACACATATATACACACATATATACATATACACACACACATATAGCTTGGCAATAATATTTCTCAGAGCTGACATATTGTAAATAATTATTTAACTCTTTGTTTTATTGCTTGTTATATTGTTAATAAATGGCATAGTTAATATCCTTAATGTGTATTTGTGATGAGGAGATTTGGGGGAAAAGGGGATTGATATATTTTGAGAGATGAGCAAATTCCTGTGGGAAATGAGACTTCTCCAATCTATTAAAAAAAATTTGATAATCTGGGGTAGGCTTTAGAGCTAACTGATTATTTAGTCAGAACAATATTGCCATTTTAGTAATTAATATAGAAATATCAGAACATACCCCTTGATTATCTTAGAACCTGAGATTAGAATGAATAAAAAGAAAAATTTGACAGTAGCAGTTAGAGAGTTGGGGTAATCTCCTCACCTAGGCTACATGTGAGGGCTGTCAACCCCAGAACTCCATAGCAATGCTACTGTATTAAATTAAACAATGAGCTCTGTATTCTTCACTACTTTATATCTTGAAACCCTTTGACATCATTTCTCACTCCTTCCCTCTTCACCTTAGTCTCTGATGTAGAAATGGTCCTTCTTGTCCAAGGCAACCTATGTACTTGGACCATTGATCCTCACCTCCCATCCCTCATCCTTCTCCCTCAATCATGAATATTCCACTATCTACTGATTCCCTCCCTGTTATCTACAGACATGCTCAGGTCTCCCTCATCCTTTAATCCTACCATCTCTTTAATCCCTCTCTCTTGATTCTACCATCTCCTCCAGTTGTAGTTCTCTTCAGCTTCACAGTCAAATTCTTAGAAAAAGTTGTCTATGTTAATTTGCCTCTTCTCACTGACTTCATAGTGCCTTGGGTAATCTGGCTACTGACCTTCACTCAGCTGAGACTGTTCTCTCTAAATTTATCATTAATCTCTCAATTGCAAAATTCTACATCAGTTCCTCAGTCCTCATTCTTCTTGACCTGTCAAGCATTTGACACTGTTTACTACCCTAGATACACTTTCCTCTCCCAGTTTCCATAACACCAATGTTTCTTGATTCTCCCCTACATGTCCATCACTCTTCATGCTGGTTCATCATCCATATCCTGCCCCTACTCCAAGATACCTAGGGCCTCTTTTCTTCTCTATCTACCCTCTCCCTTAGTATATGGCTGCCAAAGTGATATTTCTAAACCATAGATTTGACTATATAATTTCTCTGTTCAACTCCCCCATTCAATGCCACCCTCTTGTCTCGAAGATGAAAGACAAACTCATATTTTTGACATTTAAAGTGCTTCCTCCCCTTTTTTCTAGCCTTTTCATTTATCACTCCCCAACTCATTCAGTAGTCAAGCAAAACTAGATTTCAGACTTCCTCACATACCATATTTCCTTTCCCAAATTCAGGCCTCTGCACTGGCTGTTTTGGGAACCTAGAATTTGCTTGCTTCTTGCATCTGCCTAGTAAAATCCCTACTTTCATTCAAAGCTCAGCTCAAATGCCAAATTTTCAACGCTCTCAATCTTGATTTGTAGGATGATTTGCCCTTATTCTTTGCATAGCCTTGAAAATTCTCAGAGTAATAAATTGTTCACCACTCCCCTAACTCAATAAGATGTGCTTACCGTAGCTGAATGATTCTGCTTTCTGAGTTGAGTTCAGATCAGAGCTTGTTTTCTTTTCAGATTAAATTCCATAATTGAATTGTATTCAGTGCTGAACCAGGAATAGGGCCTTGGTGTACATGTGTCATGTCTAGTCTGCCAGTGATAGTTAGATAAGGGTTAACCTCTGAGGCCTCAAGCAGACAAGCAACCTGGGTCACTGGATCTCAGAACCGGGAATGCGGGTTCAAAGCTTGTGGTTAAAGTCCAAGGCCAAAGGACAAGCATCAAACCAGAGAATCAGGCAGAGAGAGAAAATCTCTAGACTAATGAAGACAGGAAAAGCAGAATTCAGAGAGTCCAGGCCACACAAGGGTCAGCAAAGAGACAGAAAGTGAGTGAGGAGGAAGCACTGGAGCAATCCAGGGCATCAAGAATCAAGAGAAAACAGGAAAGCTAAATCAAGTTGGAAACAGAGCTGTACTGTGGCTGACAGTTTGATATACTGAGTGTGTGCCAGAGTCATAGCTCCTTGTAATGGTAGGTCAACTCATGTCAATCGGCCATTTTTCTACTTTTTAAGGGACAGCACTTTCAAGACTTGAACAGCATACATATTGTTTTCTATGTTTCTTGGAAGTACTTTCTTTAAAAAAAAATCCTTTTTAAAAAGATATATTTTCTTAAAGCAACAGTTCTCAACCTGTAGGTCACGATGCCTTTGAGGGTCAAACAACCCTTTCACAGGGGTCACAGGGGTTGCCTAAGACCATCGGTAAACACATATTTCCTATGGTCTTAGGAACCGAGACACCACTCCTCTATCTGTCTCCAGGCAGGTCCACCCACATGCAGATATGCCTACATACGAGTATTAAAGGGTCGCGGCATTAGGAAGGTTGAGAACCACTGTCTTAAAGGGTTTTTTAAACTAAATCTATAATTATATGTTGTTCAGTCATTTCAGTTGTGTCTGACTCTTTATGACCCTGTTTGGGAGTTTCTTGGCAAAGACACTGGAGTGGTTTGCCATTCCCTTTTTCAGCTAATTTTACAGATAAGGAAACTGAGGCAAACAGGGTTAAGTGACTTGCTCAGGGTCACACAGCTAGTAAGCGTCTGAGGTCTTCCTGACTCCAGGCCCAGCACTCTATCCTCTGTTTCTCCTACCTGTCCATTATCTACATTTTACGGATGAGGAAACTGAGGCAAAGAGAATGAAGTAACTTGCCCAAGGACCTGAGAGCTGCAAGGGTTAAGAAGATGGGGTAGATATATAGGCTCTTATGCTTGCTGGCTATATGACCATGGCCAAAGACATTAAACTCTTTCAGCCTCAGGTCATTCATTTGTAAAATAGGTTTAATAAAATATGCATTAACAATTTCATAGGGTTGTTGTGAGGAAATCACTTTGGAAACCTTTAACACCTTAGAGATGAGTGTGTCTGCCATGAATTCCTTCTCTTTCCCTCATTCCACAGTCCCTTCATATTGTCCCACTTGCTTTCCTCCTTTATTCCAGTCCCCTTCCCTTCATCAAGACTAACCCTTCTACACACACCATTGATCCTATCACTATCATTCTGACTCTTCTCTCTCCTTCATCTTCAATCTCTATCAACTGACACTTAAATTTTTTAAAATTAAATTATTTATTTTTAGTTTTCAACCTTCACTTCTGTAAGTTTTAAATTTTCTCTTCTTCGATCCCTAAGACAGCATGCAATCTGATATGGGTTCTACACACACATTCCTATTAAACATATTTTCACATCAGTCATGTTGTATAGAAGAATTGTAATGAATGGGAAAAACCATGAGAAAGAAAAAAAACAAAACACAACAAAACAAAAAAGAAAATAATCTGTTTCATTCTACGTTCTGACTCCATAGTTCTTTCTCTGTTTGTGGCTGGCATTTTCCATCATGTGTCCTCTGGAATTGTTTTAGGTCCTTGCATTGTTGAGAAGGACCAAGTCTATCAGAATCAGTCTTTACACACTTGTGGCTGTTACTGTGTACAATGGTCTCCTGGTTCTGCTCCCCTCACTCAGCATCAGTTCATATAAGTCTTTCCAGGTTTCTCTGAACTCCGCCTGTTTATCATTTCTTGTACCACAATAGTATTCCATTACATTCATATAGCACAACTTGTTTAGGCATTCCCCAATTGATGGGCATCCCCTCAATTTCCAATTCTTTGCCACCACAAAAAGAGCTGCTATAAATATTTTTGTGCATGTGGGTCCTTTTCCCATTTATATGATCTCTTTGGGATACCCTAGAAGTGGTATTGCTGCCTCAAAGGGTATGCACATTTTTATAGCCCTTTGGACATAGTTCCAAATTGCTTTCCAGAATGGTTGGATCAGCTCACAGGACACTTAAATTTTTTTAAGGTTAAAGGAGATATTGAAATGTTAGTAGACAGCAGGAAAGGATGTCAGTTGACATCATCACTCAACAGAAACTCCTCCTTACAAAGTTAGTAATGAACTCTTAATTAACAGGCCAAATCTGGTTTTGTTGGCCACCTCTATCTATTAGGTGATCTTGCCTTTCTAAACAACCTCAATTCATTGCAAGAATTATAAGATACAAGTACAATAGTAAGCATTATGGAAATAAATGATGATGGAGTGTGTTTTGGGAGATGCTGAAGGGGGGCAAATTGGTTTTTGGAGGAAAGACAGGAACACACCCCATGCTGTCCACCCCTGTGGAGTGGTGCCTAACACATCAGGGAGGGGATACAGGGGGTCCTTCACTTGAGGAGGAGTAGGAGCCTGGAGATTGGTGCCGATTGATGCTCCTGTTCTTGAGGAAAAATACCCACCCAGGACAAGCCCAGCAGGGCTGCTCAGCTTGAGGATGCCTCAGCTGTGACATTAATACAAATTTAGCTTAATGAAAAAGACCTCATGCTGGGACCACAAAGTGTGTCTTGAAAGCATTACAATACTATTAATAAAAAACAAGATAATAAAGCAAGAATGCCTTGGGCCTGGGTATTCTAAAAATATAGTTATGACAGAAGGGCGACCTGCTGTAATTTGGAGCTGGGATTAGTAGAAAAGTTGAGTTGATGCCTGCCTTAGTAAATATAGATTCAGAACTGGAAGAGACCTGAGAGATCACCTAATAAAGACCTCTTATTTTCTAGATAGGGAAAATGAGTCCCAGAAAGGTAAAATGATCTGTCCAATGACAGTAATGTCAGTGTGTCAGTAATGTCAGAGCCAGTATGTGAATCTATATTTCTTTTCTTTCTTGTTTTGGGGGGAAGGGCTTTAAGTATATACATATATACATACATACATACACACACACATATATACGTATATATATATATATATGTATATATTAGTTTACAACATTCAGTTCAACAAACTTTTGAGTTCCAATTTTTTCCCCCTCTTTCCCCCTCTCCCCAAGATGGCATGCAATGTGATACAGGCTCTACTTATACATTTACATTAAACATTTTCACATTAGTCATGTTGCAAAGAAGACTTTTAACCAATGAACTACCGGAAAGAAGAAACAAAATAAAACAATACAAAGAGAGCAAATAGTATGCTTTGATTTGCATTCAAACTCTATGTTTCTTTCTCTGGATGTGGATGGCATTTTCTGTCATGAGTCTTTTGGAGTTGTTTTAGGTCCTTGCAGCACTGAGAAGAGCTAAGTCTATCCAAGTTAGTCATTGCACAATGTGGCTGTCACTGTGTACAATTTTCTCCTGGTTCTGCTTCCCTCACTCAGCATCAGTTCATAGAAGTCTCTCCAGGTTTTTCTAAAGTCCCCCTGCTCATCATTTCTTATAGCATAATAGTATTCCATGATACTAACATACCACAACCTGTTCAGCTATTCCCCAGATGATGGGCATCCCCTCAATTTCCAATTCTTTGCCACCATAAAAAGAACTGCTATAAATATTTTTATACATGTATGTCCTTTTCCCATTTTTATGATCTCTTTGGGTTACAGCCCTAGAAGTGGTACTTCAGGGTCAAAGGACATGCACATTTTTATAGCCCTTTGGGCATATGAACCTATATATTCCAACTAGAAACCCAACACTCTTTCAACTATACCATGATATTGCATAAGTAATGAGAGGGAAAGGGCTTTGGTAGGGATGCCCAAGTACCTGACAAGAAATAAAAGCCTATTCAAGCAGGAAAAGAATAAGTGAACTCTTAGAAGTTGATTTGGGATGTGATTCTGTCACTCTCCTATTCAATAATACTCAGTGGCTCCCTATTACCAATAGGATAAAATCCAAATCCTCAGTCTGCCCTTTAATGCCTCTACACTCAGGCTCCAAGTACTTTTTCCAGACATTTCATGCATGCTACATTCCGGCCTCGTTGCCCATCTCCCATCTCTCTGCTCTCAAGCATGCCATTTCTTAATCCCAGAAAGCACTTCCTTCTCACTGTGGCCTTTTGGAATCCTTAGCTTCTCTCTAGGTTGATCTCAGGTTCTACCTTCTTATCCCCCTCCCCCAGTCGGTTATGTTTTCTATTCCCATAAATTCATTTGTATTTATTTAATTATGTTCCAGTTACACCCCCCAGTATAATGTAAGCTCCCTGAGGGTATGGACAATTTGATTTTCTTTCAATCCCCAGTGCTGAGTACAATTCCTTACACACAGTAGACTCTTCATAAATGCTTACTGAATTGAATCAAATTTGCTCTGCAGTTGCATCAGTAATATGGCTAAGCTTATTTGTATGCATTCACACAAGATAATGTTTTCCATATTTGCAAAAAAAAAAAAAAACAACCTAACTTCTTTTTTTCCTATTTTCTCTCTAGTAATTCACTTAGCATATTCACTTACATGATACCTTTTCTCTGAAAAATTTTCTCTCCCCCACCCCAAATATAAAACTGGAAGCAACCTTAAAAATCATTTATTTCAATGGTTTCTTTTACTGATGAGACTTCTAGTGATTATTATAAATTGTTGATAGTCATATGAGCCCTAATTGACAGTCAGAATTTGAACTCAGGTCTTTTTAGTTGAGATCTTACACTCTAGAATGGTACAGTACCAGTCCTACTTCTTGTCTGGGGTTCATTAAGGGTTTGCAGTGAGATAGGCTGAGAAGCTGTTGCCCTGAGTGCACATTTAAGAATTGTTCTGGATACCAAAGATGCCATGAATTCTAGCAGTGCAATGACTTTCAGTTAGCATTGCTTCTGGACTTGGCAGGACCTTCTGTCTTTCCCAGAACTTTGCTATTGCCAGACTTGGAACCCCAGATGGTTCTCACTGGAGGCAGGCTGTCTTGTACTTCTCTCTGTAGTTCTCCTTAGTCCCCTTAGATTCTGTCCTCTGGCTCCTTGCCAAAGAAAGGTGCTTTCCTTCCTGAGCCAACCCATTGCTGGCAGATTTTCCTGTTAACAAATAGCAAATACTATTCCCCCTCTTCTCCTGCTCTCCCCCTCACTGAGTTTCACTCTGTCCAATGTGGCTTTTATTTTGTGGCTTGTTTACTGGTAGGTTTGTGAGTGGTTCCATTTATCAAAGTGTGGCAATGATAGGGTGACCCTCTTGCAGGGGTAGGGGAAAGTGGAAGGTTGTCTAAGGAGAAACAAACTGGTCCAGGTGGGAAAATAGAAAAAAAAAAACCAACAAAATCTATCTGCCAATCCTTGATTCCCATATAGGAAACACCACGGTCTGTGTAGTTGATGGCCATATCCTGAACTCAGTAAATAATCAAAACCATGAGTCTGAATTACCAGTTCCATCAATTTCCCCAGGTTCTCTTAAATGACTCATCATTTGGGTATTATCAAAGGAGGGGTAAGATTTTTTTCCCCCTAAATTCCATAGTTTCATCCTCACCATGTGTTATGTGTTTTTTCCATATGTTATATTTTAATTACATAGGCATGCAATTCCCATGAAAAAAAAAAGAAGGCACATTTTCATCATGTACTTTCTTGAGATGGGGCAGATTTCAACAATTCCCTCACAAGGAACATTATTTTTATTTCTATCATCATTTAATATTGAGGATATAGTTCCAATGTTAATTTTTTATGAGACTAAGGAAGAGAAGACCAAAGTTAAGGATGAATCATAGACACTGGCACAGTTATCTTCTAAACCTGCCCCATCAGAATCCAGAACCCAAACCAAAAAAAAAATGCATCTGCAAAGAAAGGTAAGTTATTCAAAGGGAAAAAGGGAAAGGCTGATATTAGTCATGATGAGAACAAGTGTGCCAAAAATATAACTATCCTTAAAGACTAGGCATAGGAAGGTGAAGGTTCTGGAGATGCTGTGAATTTTGTGAAGTTTTGATAAATATCTGTTTCATTTTTGGTTACAGTATGGTTCAAAACAGAATTTTGTTTTACTTTGGGCAGAATGTATATGTTACAAGAGATAGAATGCTGGACCTGGATTTAAATCCCATATCTGACATTTATTAGCTGTGTGACTCTGGAAAAGTCATTTTTTCTTAAGAAAGAATCTTGCCCAGGCTGGAAGGGCAGGGGCTACACATAGGCCTCCGGAGCCTATTCCTGAGTACAGGTCTTTGGTTTTGTTTTTTTTTTCCATTTTCTGACCTGGACCAATTTGCCCTTCCTTAGTCAACTTTCCACCTTCCCCTACCCCTGAGAGAGGATTACCATATCATTACCACACTTTGAACAAATACCCAATCCTCTTAGCCCACTGTAACTCAGAAATCATCAAAGATCACTCAGCCTCAGCTTCTCTGGAAGCAGGGGTTACATGTGTATACCCCAATACAAGTCTAGGAAAGTCATTCTATGTCTCTGGATCTCAGTGTTTTCATTGGTAAAATGAAGGAATGATGACCTCAGATATTCTTTTAGCTCTAAATCTATGCTCCAATAAATATTTTGCTGAAAGTGAAAATTATGCAAAGACATCTTCATAATAGGGAAATTAGGTGGTATTGTCTTATTTGGGAACGTTTGAGTCTATTACATTGAAATAAAAAAACTAAGTAGCATCCAGAAAATGATTAATTAAGCCATGCATTCCAGTTGAATAACAAACTGGGACCAAGGCTCTTGGGTAGCCAAGAACTCTGACTACTTCTACCCAGTTAATATATGATTTGGAGGGAGTGAAAAACAGGAAAAACAAAATGAAGGGATTATGATACTAGGTTTCTTACTGGTGGAGGATATCAGGAAACAGTAGGTAGAGAGGTATTCTTGTGGTTGGGTAACAGTGGCGAGGGGATGTAAACTTGTGACTTAAAATCAGGTGATTTACAAGTTCTAACTGAAAGTCTCTCCCAACAGGTACTTACCTAAGATAAATGTAGCACCCAGGAGTTCTGGATATCAGTGAAATCACAGGTCCATTCTCTATCCCCATTTCTAATCAGAATTATTCCTGATCCCCTTTTATTGTGGAATTCCTGCTAACAGGTACAGTGAATAGAGTGCTGGACCTGTAACTGGGAAGAGCTGAGTTCAAATCCTACCTCAATACTTGCTGTCAAGTCACCTAACCTCTATTTGCCTCAGTTTCCTCAACAGTGAGATGAGGATTAATAATAGCACCTACCTCACAGGGTTGTTGTGAAGATAAAAAGAAATTACATATACATATATATGTATGTGTGTATTTATTGTGTCTAAGCATGCATATATACATACAGACACATTATATACATACACACACATACACACTTAGCACAGCATCTGACAAATAGTAGGTACTTTATAAATGTTTATTTTCTTCTCACTTAGAGTTTTGGCTGTAGGAATCTCTAGAACCAATCCTAAAGTACTGAGGATTCCCCCTTATCCCAGAGGAGACAGAAGTATAATTTTACTGCCAGGTCATACACTCCTCACTGCACAGAGAGCAAGGCCAATTAGAGACCAGGTTAGTTCAGTGGCTGGAACCCTGAAGGAGATGCTAATGGAAAGAAGACCACAATTAAGAATGAACAGGAGGCCTGAGACTTGTGTGATCTCCATTAATCTTCCTGGGGCCTGTCTGGGGCACAGCAAAGATGGAACCACCCTCTGATTGGAGACTGTGCTCGGAGAAGGAGACATAGGCCAGTTGAGTCCAAAGCCAACAATGAATCATTGGGATTCTGAGAGAAAAGCCAGTGGTTAAGACAAAGGGTGGCTTGTTGTTATTAGTGTTATAGGGGAACCACTAGGACCAAATAATTTACCAAAACTGGAAGAGAAAAAAAGGTTGTCAGAATATATGACATTGGTAAGAGTGTGATATGATTTCTTTAAAAATTAGTTTCTTCTCCCGGTCTATGCCCTCAGACAAACACTATTTCCTTAGGGATCTGACTCCCTAATTTTGCCATTGTTAGTGCTTTGGGTGTTGAGGCTGCACAGATGGTACCATCAGGGAGCAGGCTTAGCTTGGCACTTCCATATCTGCTTCTGAGGCCCTGCTGAGCACTTGGCCTTGAGGGGAATGTAGACAATCCATGTGGCCAGAACTATAAGAGCAGCAGTTGCTGGCAGAGGGGCTCCATCTCTCAGGAGGCTATGTACAGAGATGGCAAGAACTGCCAGATGGCTTCCGCCCATTTCTGGTTCTCCTTTCCATGGATCCTGTCACTTTAGCTCACTGAGATTATGGAGAGCGTGGGTGTCACTCTGGGCTGCTTATGAAGAATGTTGGGCAGGATCACATCATCTGAAAGATGATGCCCCATCAGCTGGGATATGTTCTCTTCTGCCCTTATGATATGACCTATATGGGCCCTAGTCCAAGCCTGAGGCTAATGTCCAAGGTTCTGTCAACTGTTTTGGGGAGAGTCCTACTACATGAGATTCTGCTGGTCTATGCTGTTGGTAGTTGGAATTCCTTGAAAAAATGGTTTCACGACTTCTGGTTAAAATGATAATGTAAAAAAATGGCAAAAGGGCTCAGCATTCCCACCTTAGTAAGTATCTGAGAAGAATCTCATATATAGCAATGGAAAAGGAAGCTTAAGAGAAACAGAACTAAGGTCCTCCATCCAATCCAGAATGACAGAAAAAAGATAGCTAGAAGCTAGCAGAGGATGAGAGCAGTTATACCAAGGAAAGCAGCATGACCTCTGACAAATGGTTTCCAGCCTACAGAGGCCAGAAGAAGGGTTGTTTTAGGAAAGCTAGGACGGGATTCAGTAAATGACCTGAAATTTGTCAGTGTTGGAAGAGAGTCTATGCCCAGAAAACTAGTACTAGCTTTTGTAAATGGCCCCGAGGCCAGTGGGAGCTCTGGACAGAAGTCAAAATGAACTCTAATAATTGAGCTTCTGAGGCTCGTGAGATTCCACTGCTATCCCATCATAACAGAATTGAGAATTAGAACTACCACTCATAGGTTCCTGAGTAGGGAGAAAAGACCAGGTCATATACTCTTCACTGCCCAGAGAGCAAGGCCAACTGGAGACAAGGTCAGTTTGGTGGCTGGGGCCCCAAAGGAGATGCTAAAAGAAAGAAGACCACAATTAAGAATGAACAGGAGGCCTGAGACTTGTATGATCTCCACAAATCTTCCTGGGGCCTGTCTGGAGCATAGAAAAGATGGAATCACCCTCTGACGGGGGATTATTCCAGGAGGAGACATAGGCTAGTTGAGTCCAAAGCCAACAATGAATCATTGGGATTCTGAGAGAAAAGCCAGTAGTTAAGACAAAAAGTGACATGTTGTGCCAGTTACCCCATCTAGGATTCAAGAGCCACGGGCTTTTAGACTATACAGAGGACAGAATTAAATAGGCCTTACCAAGCCCACCCAAGGGAGAAATAAAAGGAAATAACCTAAACATAAAGTTTCAATATCAGAACTGAGATTGAAAAGAAATCCTGTAGAATAAGAGAAGCTCAAAGGGTAGAACTAGAGAAAGAGAATAATCCGTAACAACTACAAGCAGAACCTCAGGAAAAAATGAGGTAACCAAACCTCAGGTTTGGCTACAAAGATTACAGGAATGGCTAGAAGAAATTATTTGAGATTATTTTTTTTTTTAGAAAAGAGGAAATTATTTATAAAGTTAGAGTTCTGGAGGAAAACTATTAGGAGAATAAATGACTTACAGCAGATGATGAAAAATCATATCCAAATAGCAGACTCCCTAAGAAAGGAATGGAACAAACAGAATTCGATGCTTTCATTAAACAACAAGAAATACTAAAACTAATTCAAAATGTTGAAAGTTAAAAATTTGAAAAAAAAATAAAAGTAGAAGGTTCCAATTATGTTGAAAAATAGAAGAAAATGTGTTATCGATCATTTAAAATTCTTGATCTGGGAAACAGTTTAAGAAGAGATTATTTAAGAATCATCCAACTCTTAAAACATGACCAAGCAAAAACTACTTTTGAGCAATTGGAAAGGGTTAAGAGTACTGTCTCGTCTTCAAGGGTTAGAAGGGAGTTAAATAAGACAAAATAAGGGAAAAAATTGGAAGTAGAAAAGTAATGCACTAGGTAGAAATGAAGAAGAGGAGGAATTTAATGTTTCTCATAAATGGACTGTGAGAATATATAAACATGGAGGAAGGGATGGAGGAGGAGGCATTCCAGGCACCTCACTCTTATCTGATCACCACTGTTTGTCCTTCCTTCTCAAAGAGGACCAGTGACATCGGGAAAGTGATGTCACGACTTGTAAATGGATCAGATTTAAGTGAGGGAGGGCTGTGCAATATCCTTACTCTCTCCTCACTCTTATCTGAACTGGATGAAAGAAAGTTGAAAACACACACACACACACACATGCACACACGCATGCACACATGCATGCGCACACACACATGCATGCACACATGCACGCACGCACACATGCACGCACACATGCACACACATACGCACATACACTTGCACACAAGAGTTTGCTATAGAATCAATGAGTGAATCAATCCAAATGCATTTATTAAGTCATAGCCTGAGAAGGGAAGAAGAGAATTACACTGAGGACTGGGCCAGCTACTTGGGAAGATCCTCCAAATTCAAAGGAATTTGCATATTTACCAAGAGAAGGGTTAAGATGAAAGACAATCTTAGACCTGGGCAGGAGGTGGTAAAGTGGATAGAGCCCTGGGTGTGGACTTAGGAAGACTCTTCTTCCTGAATTCAAATCAGGCCTCAGACCCTTACTAGATAAGTGACCCTGGGCAAGTCCCTTAACCGTGTTTGCCTCAGTTTCCTCAGCTGTAAAATGAGCTGGAGAAGAAAATGGCAAAGCACTCCAGTATCTTTTCCAAGAAAACCCCAAATTGGGGTCATGAAGAGTCAGACATGAGTCAACAATAACAAAAATCTCAGAACTACTGGTGATTCAGCTTACCGTGTGTAGTCAATTTCGCTTATTCAGCACATAGCGATGGTCCTTTCAGCAAGCCAGGAGCACTCAAATAAATGTACCCAAAATTGTCCTCCTTGATCTAAAGCTCCATCTGGTTCCAAACACCAGTCAGGACTCAAAGCCCTCTCTTACTATAAAATCTCCATTAGAGTACAGTCAGTTCTCAATGTAGCAACAGTGGAAAAAATATTGGAATAGAAGGTAAGTTCTTAAAGGTATTTGGCAGGGGTTTATTTATGTACCCGATGTTTGGAGGGGCACTTGACATAGAGCTTTGAGATAAGGAAAGTCTGGGTCCAGGTCCTGTCTCTGAAACATCCTAGCTTTGTGACTGTAGGAAAACCATTTAATTTCACAACCCTAGGCAGTTCTCTAGGGTGATAAATTTGTTGTTGTTCAATCTTTTTCAGTCAGACTTCATGACCCCATTTAGGATTTTCTTGGCAGAGATATTAGAGTGGTTGGCCATTTGCTTTTCCAGCTCATTTTACAGATGAGGGAACTGAGGCAGAGTTAAGTGACTTGCCCAGGGTCACACAACTAGGAAGTGTCTGAGGCTGGATTTGAACTCAGGAAGATGAGTCTTCCTGACTCCAGGCCTGGTACTCTGGCACTATGGTGCCACTGTGTGTTGGCATATCCAAAGAGAAGGTTGGGCTGAATCCTCTTCTGATTCTTAAATTCTATGATTTCTGGGCACACTGAGGTAAAGGATAGAGAGAACAGAGCTAAGGCTAAAAGCAAGGAGTGGAGATGTCCAACCAAGAACACAGGTGACTCTAAAGACCAACCAATCTTGTATGGTTGGCAAACAGAGCTTCTTGCCCAGTTCCTCAAGCTGGTTGGGGTTTTGGAGTGGGGGAAGGAGATTGACTCCTTCCTTCTTCAAACCACAGAAAAGATAGTTTTCATTAAAAATCCAGTCAGAGAAAGCTTAGGGCTCAAAGAAACTGAATTGTTGTTTTTTTTTTTAAATAATCCAGGATATTAAAGTCTTGATGCAATTTCAAAAGAGGATGTTCTAACCAATGGCAGCATCATTTAAATAAGTGCATGACCTTTCCCAGGTACTACTTTGAAGGACACTGCTTATTTGAAAGTATAAGCTATGACATGTTTAAAAAAAAAAACAACTCCCCCCTCCCATTACTTTAGAGTTATATGTTGTAAACAATCTTTAAAAATAGAGAAGGAAAAACAAAAGCAGAGCTCTACAGATGGCTATAGTCTACCATTATATAGCAAAGTATAGGACTTGTGGTTGACATGGAAAGGCTTTTTATCCACAAAGAATTTTGTGTATTCAGAATCAGACTCACCACTGTGTACCTTTGAATTTGGCCAATATTCAAGCCAAAGCTTTTAGGCTTTTTCACATCTGCGAAATAACATTTCAACTCAATTCAATTACTGGAAGGCAGAAGACCATAGGATCATAGATTTAGAAATGGAAGGAATTGTAAAGGTCGTCTCATCCAACTCCCTCATATTAGAGATGAGTTCTGAATAGCCAAAATGATTTGCCAAGGTCACAAAGATAGACAATGGCAGAGCTCAGGTTCAAACCTGAGTCTTCTGACTTCACGTCCAGCATCTCTCCACAGCACTATCCTGGCTCACAGGCTTTGCGTAGACATTATTTTATGGCTGTTGCAGAGCTGCCCTCCTGGTTTAATCCCGGCGGCTGCAGGACCAGGTTTGGAAGCCACTTCCTTCTAGGACTCCAGGGCTACTCTGCTCTGATCCCTGGCACCAAATTTCCCATCCTTCATGACCTCCTAGCCAGACTTGAGAAAGAGCTTGTCTAGTCAGGATGGATGCCTCAACCTAGGCCCTACCAGACTCTGGATTTGTAGATTCCTCCTTCCACAACAATCTTCTGCCATGAATCAGCATAGCTGTGGTGCAGACCTTCTTTGTCTCTGAGGACATAGGCAGATTTCGTCTGACGACAAAACCCCTGCCCTAACACCTATATCACCATTCTCCATCCCTTGAAGAGCAGGGCAATGACCAGCATGTAAGCCTCCCATCATTAGATCCAGGACAGTAGGATTTCTATCCTAGTCCTTTTTAGGCACTGAGTAAAGGTCCCTTCTTATGCCCTAATCTACTGCCCTTCACTGTCCTCATTGGAGAGAGTATCTACCATGCCACCCAGGTCATTACAAGAGCAATGCAGCCTTCCATTTACAATGCAATGGTGTCCATGAAGGTAGGACCTCTTGACGATAGATGATCCATTGCCTGCTGAGGGAAACCATTCCTCTTTTGGATATCTTAGGAAACTTTCCCTCACTTTAGGGTCTTTCTGGAACATCCACTCTTTGCTTCTACTTCTGTCCTCTGGGGCCACATAAAATAATGATAATTGTTAACATTTATGTAAAGTTTATTATGTGCCGGGCACTATACTAAGCATTTCATAATTATTAACTCATTTGCTCCTCCCAACAACCCCTAGAAGTGCTATTATTATCCCCATTTTACAAGTGAGGAATCTGGAACAATCAGAAGTTTGGTGACTTGCTTAGATTCACAGAGCTAGTATCCAAGGCCATATTTGAATTCAGGTCTATCCTGACTCCAGGCTCCATGATCTTCCTCTCTTGCATGGTAGTGCTCCAAATACACGGACAGAGATCATGTCCTTCCTAAATCCTATCTTTCCAGGCTAAATATTTCCATTCAATCTGTCCTCATATGGCTTTCTCTCCAGTTTTCTCTCCATCTTGGTACCTCCTCTGGAGACACTCTAGCTTGTCAATGTTCTTTCTAAAATGTACTGCCCAGAACTGAACACATTATTCTAGGTGTGGTCTGACCTGGGCTTATGATGATTTCTAAAGCAAGAGAGACCCATTTGAGCAACAAAAATGTTGCTGTTTCTTGTACCAAAGTTTCTCCAAAACCAATTGATAATGACGTTTTTACTTCAAATAACCTGAATTTTGAAGGAGCTGTCCTTTCTACTTTTCTAGATGATTTTTAGCAATATACAAAGGGCACAGTTAGTGCTTAGTGAAATTTGTTGGATTGAATCAAATCAGAGAGAAAAACACATTTAAATTATTTGTGTGGTGGATGAGGGTCTGAAAAAAAAAAGATATGCTTGATTCTCAAATTCATGGTTGCTATAACTTTAAATTATGAGGGTAAGTGAATGAGGTATGATTTGAACTCAGGTCTTCCTGACTCTCAGGCCCTGCACTGGATCCCCTGCACCAACTAACTGCCTACATTTCAACAAATTTTCAATGTGCTTTTGACAATATGGCAGCCAGGACTCGATGTAATACTCCAGATATGATATGACCAGGGCAGAGTATATGGGATTATTACTTCATTCATTCATTCTATTCATTCATTGTTTCAACAAATAGCTAAGTGCTTACTTTGTGAAGAGCCCTCTGCTGAGATAGTAATGGGGTTAAATAAATCTTGTTCCAAGGATACCTGTAATCTAGTATAGGAATTCTTAACCTTTTTTATGTAATGAACCCCTTTAGCTAACAGACCTCTTCTTAGAATATTTTTATAACTTTGTGAAATAAAACACATAGAATTACAAAGGAAACTACTTATATTAAAATGTAGTTGTCTTCCTATCTATCTTTTTAAAATTTACAGATATTAGGTTAAGAATACCTGCTCTAGTTGGATTATTAAAAAAAAAACTTAGAGATGCATAATGTTACATAATACTGTAAAGCTATAGTAGGTCTTAGGAGGAAAGTCATTATTGACCTGGGAGGTTAGGGAAGGCTTCCTGGAGGAGGTGACATTTGAAATGGGCTTTAAAGGATGAGTAGAGATTCAATAGGTGACCAGGATGAGGGAGGACTTTCTATATACAGGGGGAAAAAAGTGAGCAAAGGTATGAAACAGACACTCATTATTAAATCTTGGAGAGTAATTTAGTTTTGTTAGAGAATAGACTACATTAGAGAGAGGAATAGTAGGAAATAAGAATGAAAATACTAGATGCTTCACATAGTAGATAATTTTGAATGCTGAGGAAAAATAAATTTTGAATTTTACTCAATTGTCCTTAGGGAACCACTGCTGATCTATGATTAAGATTAGTCTGACATTGGTATGAGGGATGGATTTATAATGGGTATCCTTACTTCACCCTGATCTTATTGGAAGGCTTCTAGCTTATGCTCATTATAGATGTTTGTTGATGGTTTTGATGAAGAGATACTGCTTATCATTTTAAGGAATACTCCTTTTATTCCTTGCTCTCTATTGTTTTTCATAGGAATGGGTGTTTTATTTTATCAAAAGCTTTTTCAGCATCTATTGAGGTAATCATATGATTTCTGTTGGTTTTGTTATTGATATGGTCAATTATATTGATAGTTTTCCTTATATTGAACCAACCCTGCATTTCTGGTATAAATCCCACCTGGTCACAGGGTATAGTCATTATGACTATTTTTGTAATTTCCTTGCTAGTATTTTGTTTAAAAAATTTTGCATCTATATTCATTAGGCATGTTGGTCTATAATTTTCTTTCTCTGTTTTAACTCTTCCTGGTTTAGGTATCAGCACCATATTTGTCTGGTATTGATATTGCTTCAATGTCTATGGTATTTTTTAGAGAGATGTAATTTCCTTCCCTATCTCTTTTAATTAGGTCTATTTTTTGCTTTTACTTTATCTGAGATCAGGATTGCTACTCCTGCTTTTTTTACTTCAATGAGAGCATGATATATTCTTCTCTAGATCCTTACCTTTATTCTATGTGTGTCCCTCTGCTTCAAGGATGTTTCTTGTAAATAACATATTCTGGGATCCTGGTTTTTGATCCACTCTGCTATCAGCTTCCATTTTATGGGAGAATTCTTCCCATTCACAGTTATGATTACTAACTATTTTTTCTTCCTGTTTGTTCTCTTTTTCCTTTCACTCATTTCCTCCTCACCAGAGTTTTGCTTCTATCTACTACCTCCCCAAACTGCCCTCCCTTCTATCAGTCCTGCCCCACCCTTTTACTTAATCTCATCCCCTCCTACTTCCCTGTTGGATAAGAAAGATTTCTATATTCAACTGATTGTGTATATTATTCCCTCTGAGCCAAAACTGGTAAGACTAGGGTTTAAGGGATGCCCATTGTCCACCCTCCCATCTTTCCCTCCAGTGTAATAGGTTTTCTCACCTCTTCATGTGAAATACTTTACTCCATTCTATCTTTCCCTTCCTTCTGCACCCAGAGTACTCCTCTTTCTTATGCCTTAGTTTTTTTATGTCATTTCCCTACATTCACTTTATACCCCTATACTCTATGTATATTCCTTCTAGCTGTACTATTAACTGATACAATTTTTAAGAATTTAAATCTTTCCATAACATCTTTCCATATAGGGATGTAAAAAGTCTAGCTCTGTTGAATCCCTTATGTTTTCTTTTCCCTTTTTACCTGTTTATGTGTTCCTTGGGTCTTGATAGTGGAGATCAGATTTTTGGTTTAATTCTGGTCTTCTGCATATGAAAGCTTGAAATCCTTCTATTTCATTGAATAGCCAGTCTTTCCCTTTGATGTATTATGCTTAATTTCACTGCATAATTGATTCTTGGTTGTAGTTCTAGCTTCTTTGCCTCCTAGAATATCACATTTCATGACCTCTGATCTTGCAGCTGCTATGCCCTATGTAATCTTGATTGTGGCTCCCCAATATTTGAATTGTTTCTTTCCAGCCACTTGTAATAGTAATCAGTTTAGCAGGATACTTAGCACTACTAAGTGCTAAGTGTGGAAGATGCAAACTGTCCCACTGTTGAGAAGGCATGAAATCCCCTGTTGATGTGGAAGAAGGGGATTGGCTGAGCCCCTGTTGATGTGGAAGAAGGGGATTGGCTGAGGTGTGTATATAAGCAAGAATTCCAGAGACAGAGACAGAATTGGAATTTTGCTCCCTTGAAGGAAGAATCCTGGAGACTGAAGCCAGCTGAGGCAGAGAGCATCTGAGAGACAGAATTTGAATGCTGCTCCTGCTGAAGGGACAGAGAGAGAGAAAGAGTTTCTCTCCCAGCATCTGGAAGCTGAGAACTGACTGAGAACTGAGAAGGAGTTTTCCTGAGACCAGAAT
>CM053585.1:346597697-346622494 GCA_028646515.1 Pseudochirops corinnae | reverse complement strand
GGCCTATGTTCATTAAACCATGTTGTCTCTGTCTTCCCTGGAACAATAGGACATACAGCGCCAATGCTTTGGTTTACCTTCATAGTCAGATCTTGATTGTCACCGACACAGACAACATACCCAGCTGGTTCAGGGATGTGGCTCCCTTCCTCCTTTCCCACATGGATTGCAAATAATGGCCCTGGACCAGCAGGTGGAAAGACATCCCTTTTGTAGAAGGGGAGGATGGTATTGTGAATCCTATACCCCCTTACATACACCCCAGCTCTCTTCCCCCACTACCAAGAACAGAAGGAATATTTCAGGGTCATTTGGAATAATGTACGATGGAGAATTTTTTTTTTTTGATCAGTCATGTCTGACTCTTCATGACCCCACTTGGGGTTTTATTGGCAAAGATACTGGAATGGTTTTGCATTTCCTTCTCCAGCTCATTTTACAGATGAGGAAACTGAGGTAAACAGGGTGAAGTGACTTTGACCAGGGTCACACAGCTAGTAAATGTCTAAGGCCTAATTTGAACTCAGGTCCTCCTGACTGTAGGGTGGGCCCTCTATATGTTGTACCACCTAGCTGCCCTTAGGAGAGGGAGTACAGAAATAGCTTTCTCCTGATTATCCATCATGGATAATGGAAGGAGTACATGAAGATAATCAGGAGAAGGCTATTCTACACTGAGGATAATAACATCTTCTTTTATATCTTGTGTGGGCTTTTAGGTGGCATTGTAGATAGAGTGCAGGGCTTGGAGTCAGCAGGGCCTGAATTCAAATCTGGCCTCAGATACTTAGGAACTGTGCCTCAGTTTCCTGACCTGTAAAATGAACTGGAGAAGGAAATGGCAAACCACTCCAGTATCTTTCCCAAGGAAACCCCGAATGGGGTCATAAAGAGTCAGACATCACTGAACAATTATTATCTTGCAGGCTGTAATGAATGTGAGTAAAAGAATAATGCTATGTTTAAAAAATGTAATTCCTTAAGTAAAAACTTTGATTAGTAGGGGCGGCTAGGTGGCACAGTGAATAGAACACCAGCTCTGGAGTAAGAAGGACCCTAGTTCAAATTCGACCTCAGACACTAACACTTACTAGCTGTGTGACCTTGGGTGAGTCACTTAGCCCCAATTGCCCTGCCTTCCCCCTTCTAAAAACAAAACAAAATAAAAACCTCTTTGATTATTACTATGACTGACAACAAAATCAAGAGATGCTCTACACCCAAGCATGAAATGATAAAGCTTCTATATTTCTTGGTTTGAAAAAAACGGAACCTTGAAACTACTCATTCCTTCACTCCTCATCGTTATATGTAGCCACTGCTTTCATCAGAGACAATGATGAGATGAATTCTGGCTACACAAATAACTTAAGCTTTGTTCTCGTGCTTGGGATTTGGAGTCAAGAGAGATCCAGATTTGTTAGCTGTGCGCAGCCATAGATCCCCTGGCACTCAGTTTCCTCATCTGAGAAATGGAGCTAACCATACTTGCAACAGTAAATCCTCAGGATTCTGAGGCTCAAGTAAAGTGATAAATAGAAAGCACTTTGCAAACCTTAAAATGCTGGGCAAATAGCAGCCAGGAAAAGCGTGTGTTAATGACCTATTATGTATATATTTATGGATTTACTTATTCTCTCCAGGGACACTATAATCTCCTACGGAACAGAGACCATTTCTCTTTTGTCTTTTTACCCCCAACCCTTAGCTAACTAAAGATCTACCTTCTTCTTGCCTGTCACAGCAGAACAGAATGAGCCCTGAACTTGATGTCAAGGGAGATCTGAGTTCAAATCTTGCCTCAGATTCTTTCTAGCTGGAGAAGTTACTTCAGTCTTAAGTATTCTTCACCTTTAAAGAGGAAATTATAATACCTACTTAAAAGAGTTATCAAATGAGCTACCTATCAAAGGAAATAATCCCCACAAAAAGCTTTGCAAACCTTCAGTTATTGTTGTTAGTTCTATATAAAGCACCAAGAACATATTTGAGTACAAGGCAACCAGCCAGCAGGATGTACTATTACCGGCTGTGTTAGTCACCTGTAAATGAAACAGAATTTGTATAATTTAGAGGTCTATTCTCACATTAATATGCATGGGATTTATAAAGGTGACCTTCTTTAATCATACCCTGTGCCTTTCCTTCCCACAGCGATGTCAGAATGGATTCCTAATTGTATAAATTATAGCTGTCAATCACCCACATTTGTCACCTGGCATTTAAATATCTTCCTCCAGCATTTTTTGGAACCAGCATCAAATCTTCAACAGGCTCAGGAACTGCATCTCAATACTCCTCATGTCTATGTATTATACTAAATTCCCTGAGTGTGGTGCTTACCTAAGAAAGGTGGTCTTGAAGAACTTGTTCTGTCATTTTTCATTTGTGTTCAACTCTTCGGGACCCCATTTGGGATTATCTTCACCAAGTAAAGATACTGGTTTGCCATTTCCTTCTCTGGCCCATTTTATAGATGAGGAAACTGAGGCAAACAAGGTTAAGTGACTTGCCCAGGATCATACAGTTAGTAAGTGTCTAAGACCAAATTTGAACTCAGGAAACTAAGTCTTCTTGAATCCATGCCCCAGCAACAAGTTTTGATCATTGTGCTGCTACCTTCCCCTGGAGATTTTGAATTTTCCTCTAGCCTGAGCAACTTGATTTATCACAATCTTCAATCCCCCAAAACTTGCCATACAGTGGAATTTTCTGGCATTAAGAATAAGTGTATTTATAAATAGCAATATTAAAAACATTGGTAAATTCTAAATTGTAACTCTAAAGTGGATTAAATCTATAAATCCCCCACTGAATGAATGGAGTAAATGATTGAAAAAAGCATTAAACTTACTAGAAACATGCCAAACCAATCTTCCTCCTGTTGTACTGGTTCTCCATTGCTATATACTCTGTCTTACTCATTTAGGTGCCTATTACTCCCTCCTTAACCTTTACCAATATTCTTTCCCCTTCCAAGTCATTGCTTGCTCACTGCTAACTTTTGGAGCCTCTGCTTTATTGTTCATAAACTCCACATTCTCAACCTTTTCAACCAGCATTCCTTTGTTTTCAATACAAACCAGTTTTCCTTTGAAAACAACACATTCTTTGCCACCAGTGGCTCCCCCAGTTCTCCTCCTATCGTCTGCCATTCTTCACCTTCACCTACCATATCCAATCTGTTGGTGAGTCCTATTGCTTTTACCTTCTTCAGATCTCTTGGATATATTCCCTTCTCTCCTCTGACATGGCTATCACTCTAGTTCAAGTTCTCATCATTGCTTTCCTGGGCTGCTGCAAGAATCTGCTGCTGGATCTCCCAGCCTCAAATCTCTCCCCAGTCCAGTTCATTCTTCACTCTTCTGTTAAATTTACTTTCCTATCTCTGTCTGTCTCTCCTCTCCTCTCTCTGTCTCTGTCTCTGATTTTCTGTCTCTCTCTTTCTGTCTCTCTCTCTCTCTCTCTCTCTCTCTCTCTCTCACACACACACACACACACACACACACACACACACACACACACACACACTCTCATTCAATAAACTCCTGTAGCTCCCCATCAGCCGGAGGATCAAATACAAAAACTTTCTGTTTGGTATTAAAAGTCCCTACCTCATCACCTTTCCAGTCTTCTTATACTTCCTCCCACATATTCTGTAACCCAATGATTGGATTACTTAGTATGTATTCTATATAAATTTCCTGCTGTCTTTCTAACAAGACAATCCATTTCCAGACTCCAAGCATTTTCTCTGACTGCCTTCCACGCCTGCAATTTTCTCTTTCCTCCTCTCTGCTCCTGACTCCCTTCAAATACCAGCTAAAATCCCATCTTCAACAAAAAACTGTCGCTGGTCTTCTCTAATGTGCCTTCCCTCTATTGATTATCTCAAATTTATCCTTTATGTATTTTGTTTGTACATAGTTGTCTGCATGTTGCCTCTTCTATTAGATTATGAGCTTATGAAGAGCAGGATCTGTCTTTTACCTTTCTTTGCATCCTCAGTGCAACGTGCTCAGCACAGTACCTGGTATGTAGTAGGGATTAATAAATGCTTATTAACTGCCATTTCCATACCATACCCTTGCCACTATCCCTCAGTGATCTTTCCTCTTTTGAGGTCCATATAATCCAGTCTTACTCACACTGCATCTGGGGTCATCTCCAATCACCCTGATCTGTATCTTGCCAATGAACCCAGATGGCTCCAGAGCACAGAATGAGGTTGGTGACTTTGCACGACCCTGCCTCCAATTCACTTGCAAGTCATGACATCATCTCCCCAATATCATGGTTCCTCTTTCAGAACCAGGGACAAACAACAATCCACTCTTACCAGGCTTAATAAGTGCCTTATAAATGTTATTATAAATATATTTGCATTTCTTCATTATTTGTTTATTAATATGTTGTCCTCTCTCCATTTAATACCCCTTGTCCACCAGGATGATATAAGTTCCCTGAAGACATGAAGTGTTTACATTTTTTGCCTTTATATGTCCTGTAACTAACAGTGCTTGACACTTAATAAATCCATGTTGAATTGAATCTAATAGATGAAAAACCAACATTTTTATTAATATGATGTCAAGGGAAGTTGAGAAAATGCCTGGCACATTGAGTAGACCCCATGTAACAGATTTATGAGAAGCCATGGCTAGGTCGTGATCCACATTTTTGGAGGGAATACCCACATCAAGGAGATTACAGATCCATTGGTATGTTCTTCTGGCTCTTTTGATATGGGGATCAGTGGAGGAAGGCAGGGCAGAGGCAAAAGGGTGATGGTATATTCAAATTTCAGCAGGCTTAGGGTCTAAAATCTATGAGTCAAGTAGAATTTTTCCAGCTCAATGATTTCAGGAAACTAACTGCCTGTATGAAAAGGCTGGAGAACTAACAGCTGCCCAGGTGAGAACATTTACTTGTTTCTACTGATTAGCCTGCTTTGTAGATCCCTGCAAGGATGGAAGGTGATACCCCTATACATGTCCACAACTAGACATCTTTGTTCTAGGCTCAGTAAGTTCCAGTACCTTCCAACAATAGGCTTTAATGCTAAGGCTGAGAAGCATCATTCTGAAATCTGTTTTCTAATTCCCAAGGCTTCTCAGGCAGCTGGTTAGGATCTGTTGTTTCTCCTATTGACGATGTCATCATTTGGGCAATTCATCCAACTTGCCACCTCAAAGACTGTGAAATTCTGAAGCTCATTTGTATTCTAAAAGACACATCAAACATTTCCCCTCTTACAGAGTAGAATGATTTAAGTGAGGGGACAGAAGGGAGAGAAATCTTTCATCTCTCCCTCCCTCTTCCTGTGGCTTTTTTATTCTAGAAGAGGCTTGATTATTCCTAATGATACCCAGCTGTAGCCACTGCCAGGACCTTTAACCCTTTCTTCCCCCTGCCTTCTGTCATAGAAACTATTTTATAACAGTCACTCTAAGAATACAGCCAATATCAGTCAGTCATGCAGCATTGCCACACCAGCAAGGATTTATTGTGACCCAAAAGCTGATAGAACTGAACAAATTGAAAAGTCACAGTAATGGGGCAAGAGAGTAGCCTCCTACATATTTAAAGATGCCATTATTTCAATGACAGTTACCTTCACAGGACAAGAATTTTAGATCTCAGTTTCATCATCTATAAAATGATGGGGTTAGAATAAATCACTTTTAAAGTTCTTCCAATAAAAAGCATTCTCCACATAGTGGCCAAAGTGATTTTCCTTAAACACAGATCTGAACATGTCGCTCCCCTACTCAATAAATACTAGGGGCTCAACATTACCTCTGGGATAAAATATAAACTCCTCTGTTTGGCTTTTCAGGACTTTCACAGTTTAGCCCAAGATTACCTTTCCAGGCTGATTTTTCTCTTTCCTGAACTCTACGGTCTAACTTGGACTTTTCTGTTCTCCTCACCCATAGCGCTTCATTCTCCTCTCTATGACTTGTTATTTGCCTTTCTTTGTATTACCAGCTCTAAGCATAATGTCTGGCAAATAGTAAGAGCTTAAGAAATGTTTATTTCACTTCTCTTCTGCAAAAACTTTTTAATCATACGTAGTCAAAATTGTCAACTTAATCTGTAGCCATTGTTTGGTCAAAAACTCTCCCTCATCAGTGGTTTTGAAAAGTAATGGCTTCCCTTCTTCCTTAATTTGTTTATGACATATACTTTTTACTACTAGGTTATGTGTCCATTTGGAGCTCATTGTGGGATAGTATGTGAGATGCTGGTCTAAATTTAATTTCTGCCAGACTGATCTCCAATTTTTTCGGCAGTTTTTATCAAATAGGGAGTCATTAACCTTAGGTTTCTTGAACACTCTGTGCTTCTATGTTCAATTGCTTTTGGCTCTTGTTTTTTGATCAGTAATATTTATTCTGGGGTTCATTGTGTAGGGTTTCTTACAGAAAAGTTTCTTTAGTCAAAAAGGTATTTTCAGTGTCTAGCTCCAAGAGTTTCTGAGAAATGTAGTCTCAGACAGACAGTGTCGTTCTTCTCATCCTGGGAGTGACTAAGAGGTAATTGTGAATTCTGAGCAGAGTGCCACTGCAATATAATGACTAGTTACAGTAATAGTCCCAAGGTTGTGGCTTTCTTTTCCTTTCCTTTCCTATTCTTTTCTTTTTGAGTGAAAGAAACACTGAACATGTGATTTGCATGGAGTTAAGCCAGTGACTGTGTGCAGAAAGAACGGAAAGTGGATCAGGGAACTAGAGATGAATATTGAAGTGATTTACCTTCTTGTCTACCTCCTCTGTCTGTCTAGACTCTGAAGAGTTAGAAGCTACTCAGTTTGGCTGAAATTTTCTCTCTGAGATATCAGAGAAAGGCAATGAAATACTCTAACTTCTGTCCAACATCTTCTTCTGCCTATAGATAGCAGATATTGAATCCAAAATTTGCTGTTGGTTCATGATTCCTGATTTAGTTAGGACTTTGTAGCCAGTTTACATTATATATATATATAGGATTATGATTGGTCATAACTGCTTTTATTTAATAACCTGTAAGGGAGGGGTCACTAAAGAGAGATTCAGTGACTGGGATTGGTATATAAAAGAAGCATGCTTAAAATGCTAGGATCCTATTGTGGCTAAGAGTTGAGTAAATGATGAATCTTGTTAATATTTTTTCATGATTTTTATAAATTCCACAGAGAAGAAAAAATTTTATCTAAGGCTTTTTTCTCTTTGCAAACATTAGGCTCCAGTGAGTCAGTCACTGCTGTCTGGGAGAAAGCTGGGGTGTTGGTGCAGTTCCCACTTCATTGCTCTCCCTTGACCCCCTTGCAAAGAGAAAGCTCTCCACAGTGATGAGATAGAGGATAGTAATTAGGGGGAGGAATTCCCTTTCTGGAGGAGAAAAGGAGAATCTGGATCCAGTCAGAAACACCCATATTCCAAGGACAGGGGCCAGAGGAGGGAATAAGTACCCTTTCCTTTAATTTTCATTTTCATTATCCAAACCCAGATAGCATAAAGGTTAAAACTGCTTCGTGCTATCATTTAAGGTCTGGGACTAGCAGCTGCCTTTTCTTGCATAGTTTTTTCCAGTGTTTCTCTTCAGTGTTTACTTTCTGTTCCTTCAGATGAATTTTATTATTTCATTGAGTTTTTTCATATAATGCTTTGGTAATTTTATTGGTACCTGTAAATTATTATTGATATCTGTAAATTATTTTGGAGTTAATGTTATCATTTTATGATATTAGCATGATCCAACCATGCACCATTAATCTCTAATTCCTTGTCTTCCTTTCTTTATCTAAAGAATGTTTCAGATGTATTCATATAATTACTTTGTGTATCTTGACAATAAGACTTTATTTTACATATTCTGTAGTTTTTTTTGAAAGAAAATTCATTTTCTATGTCTTCCTGCTGGGTTATATTAGTAATCTACAGAAAAAGCTGATTATTTTATGAATTTTTTCATATCTACTTTTATGAACTGAATTTTTCCATTCATCTTTAGTTGACTCTCTAAGGTTTGCTAAGTAAATCACCATATCACATGCAAACAATAATAATGTTTCTTCCCTGCCTATACTTATTAGCCTCAATTTTTTAAATCTTGTTTTATTGTCATAGCTAGTATTAGTTGTACTTTATCAAGTAATAGTTGCAGCAATGGACATCCTTCTTTTTTTAACCTCTGATTTTACTGGAAAAGACTCTAGCATTTCTCTATTACAGATAGCACTAGTTCTTTGTTTTACATAGATAAAGTTCGTCATTTCATGGTAAAAAGGAAAAAAGGTCCATTTATTCATATGCTTCTTAACTTTTTTTTTTAACATAAATGTTAGTTGTATTTTGTCAAAAGCCTTTTCTGTATCCATTGATATAACACTACAGTTTTGTTTTCATTATTAATGTATTTTGCTGTATTTATGGTTTCCCTCATGTTGAACCAACCGTGTATTCCAGGTATAAAATCCAGCATGGTAATGATGTATATTCTTCTTTGCTCATAATTCAATGTTTTTACATCGAGAGTCATTAGAGATATTAATATATTAGTCCATAGTTTCTTTGCTTTACCTGTCCCTCTTTTGAGCACTGGAAGCATATTTGTCTCATAGACAAAGTTTGATAGAATATTTTCTCTATTTTGGGAGGAAATTATGTAATATTGGAATTAATTGTGTTTTGAGTGTTTAATATAATTCATTCCTAAGTCTACCTAAGCCTGCTTAATGTTTTTTTTCTTTCAGAATTCACTTATGACTTGTTCAATTTCTTTTTTCTGAGACTGGATTATTTAAATTTACTGGTATTACTCTTTTAACCTGGGCATTCTATATTTTGTTAAATATCCATTCATTTCATTTAAGTTAGCAATTTTGTTTGGAATATTATTGGACAAAATAGTTTCTTATATTTTCTTATATCCCCTCTTCATCTGTTATGAATTCTTTTTTTATTTTGGCAATTTGGTTTTCCTCTTTTTTGGAATACACCAATAGTTTCCCTGTTTTATTAGTTTTTTTTATAAAAAAAAAAACCTCTCCTACTTTTATGTGTCAACTAGTGTTTTCTTTCCATTTTTGTCTTTTTTTGATTTTCAATATTTCTTTCTTTCTCTTCTCAGGGTTTCCATGACACTGTTGTCTCTTCATTATCCTCCCACCTGACTGACTGTTGGATCGCAATCTGTGTCATGTCCACTAACTGTCTAACTAGTTCTGTCCTAGGCTCTCTAAATTCTTTCATTTGATGATACAATAAGCTTCCATGAGTTCCCTTATCATTCTCTGCAGATCTACATATATAGCTCTAGTCTCTCTCCTGGGGTCCAGTTGTACATCATGTACTTCCTACTAGACATTTCAAACTGGATTTCCTATAGGCATATCAAAATCAGTAATTCTAAAATAATTCATTATCTCCTTTCAAAAAAATCTGATGTCTCCTCCAAATTTGTCTATTTGTTTTTTGCTTACTTTTTTTTTGGAGGGGGGAAGGTAGGGCAATTGGGATTAAGTGACTTGCCCAAGGTCACATGGCTAATTTTTTGTGTTAAGTGGCTGAGGCTGGATTTGAAATCAGGTCCTCTTGACTCCAGGGCCAGTGCTCTATTTGCTGTACCACCTAGCCACCCCTCAAATTTGTCTATTACAGAACTACCATCTTTCTATGCACCCAGGTTAGAATACTGGTGACACATTCAACTCTCCACTCTAAGTAATCTTACATTTCCAGTCACTGCCAAATCTTGTAATTATGTCCCTTCTTATCACTGACATAGCTACCATACTCATTTAGGTCCTTGTACCCTCTCTGATGATTGAACCAATGTGAGCTGATGAAGTCACCATAAGAGAAAGTGTAGAAACAGAAGAAAAAGGAGCCTTGGGGAACACCTGTGTCCAAGGGGACAGTAACAATGACAATGAGCTAGAAAAGAAGACCACGAAGGAGTGATTAAGTAGTAATAAGGAAGAGTAGGAAAAAGCAGAGAATCCAGAAGAAGAGTGTAGTCTACATGGTCAAGAAGTGCAAAAAACAGATAAGAAGGCTGAGGACTGAGAAAAAGCCATCAACCTTCCAACTCTGAGTTTCCAGAATTCCTTATGAATTAAGAGAAGACAGATTTATTGATGGATTTATTGTTTATTCAGATTTTTGGGAAAAATCTACTCCTAGGCTAGGACATACCCATTTCTCCATTGTGGCTCAGTAGAAAGAGTAATGACTCAATAGTCAGGAAACTAGTGTTTAAATCATGCCTCTGGTGCTAGTTACTTATATGACTGTGGGGAAGTCATTTCCCTAAGTCTCAGTTTCCCTAAGAGTTAGTGTTATTGTTGAATTGTTCTTTTGATTTTTTATGATCCCAAGAGGTATTCTTGGCAAAGATACTGAAGTGGCTTGCCATTTCCTTTCCCAGTTCATTTTACAGATTGAGGAACTGAGGCAGAGTTAAATGACTTGCCTAAGGTCACACAGTAAGAGTCTGAGGCCAGATTTGAATTCATGAAGGTGAGTCTTCCTGACCCAGTACTCTATCCACAGCACCACCTAGCTGCCCCTAAGAGTTAGTAGAGGAATTCAATATAACCTCGGTTGTTTGTTGAAGGCTAATAACGGCAAGAGAGAAACAAAGCAATTTCAGAGGGGCACAGACTTTAGGGCTCAACTGGGAAGTTACTGGCAAACTTTCAGGGGCATTCTTCCTGAGGAGGATAAATAAAATGTCAAATTTAACAAAGAAGCTAAATAATACACTGGTTTAACATAAAAATTAGTGTTGTAACTGAGCAATAACTGTCAAACAGAAAGAAACAATCATCATTTTCCACCATGAAGGCAGTGGAATTGTAACAGAAATTTTTCTTCATTCCTCCCTCCCTCCCTTCTTCCTCCCTCCTATTCTTCTTCATTCCTTTCTTTCCTATCTCCCTTCATTCCTCTTTCCTTTTTTTCACTCCATCCATCCTTCCTTTCTTCTTTCCATGTTCCTCCCTCCCTCCTTCCCTCTCTCCCTCCCTTCCTTCCTTCCTTTTCCTTCCTTCCTTCCTTCCTTCCTTCCTTCCTTCCTTCCTTCCTTCCTTCATTCCCTCCTTCCTTCCATAGCTTAATGTCTCTCCACTCTGCTTGTGAGGGCTCAACATACTGGTGCCAGACAGTATCAACACCAGTTGGCTTTAGCCCTACTACAGGTCAGAACTCCAGAATTCAAACCATGCAACAGTTTTAGCATCCTCAGGTATCCAGGAGTATAGGCATGCCCCACCACGCCTACAAAGATTTTTAAAAGAGTTTTGATGAATTATTCTGTAAGTATTGATTTTTACTATGTTCTGGGGTATAGGAGAGACAAATATTACAGTAGAAGAAAGTACTGAATGGAAACTACCAGTAAATGTAAAGAATCATTTTTGATGACCCAGATACTGAATTTTGCTATTATAGAATTTCCCCTCTACCATGACAAGTCAGTGATCCAGGAGGGGAAATTCTATAATATATAAACTGATACTGTTAAAGAGCTGCACTCAATATGCCAGCAAATTTGAAAAGCTCAACAGTAGAGACTGGATTGAAAAAAATCAGTTTATGTCCCAGTCCTAAAGAAAGGCAATGCCAAAGAATGTTCAAATTACCAAGTAATTGCACTCATTTCACATGCTAGCAAGGTTTTGTTCAAGATTCTGCAAGCTGGGGCTTCAGTAATGTGTGAACTGAGAATTACCAGAAAAGCAAGCTGGTTTTCAAAGAGGCAGAGGAACCAGAGACCAAATTGCCAACATTCACTGGATTACAGAGAAAACAAGGGAGTTCAGAAAAACATCTACTTCTGTTTCATTGACTACACTTAAGCCTTTGACTGCATTGTATGTCCTGCAACAAAATATGGCAAGTCCTCAAAGAGATGGGAGTACCAGATCATCTTACTCGTTTCCTAAGGAACTTGTATGTAGGTCAAGAAGCATCAGTTAGAACTGAATATGGAATAGTTGATTGGTATAAGATTGGGAATGGAGTACAACAAAGTTGTATATTGTCACCCTATTTATTTAACTTATTTGTGGAGTACATCATGCAAAATGACAGGCTGGGTCAATCAAAAGCTAGCTTTATTGCAGCCAGGAGAAATATCAACAGTCTCAGACATGCAGGCAATACCACTCTGATGGCAGAAAGTGAAGAAGAATTAAGAAACCTTTTGATGAGGGTGAAAAAGGAGAGTGTAAAACTGACTTGAACCTTAGCATTAAAAAAAAAACCCTAAGATCTTGGCAACTGATCTCATTACTACCTGGCAAACAGATGAAGAAGAAATGGAAACAGTGTCAGATTTATTATTCTTGGGCTCAAAAATGACCACAGATGATGATTGCAGCTGTGAAATCAAAAGATCATTGTTCTTTGGAAGAAGAGCCATGGAAAATCTGGACAGTATACTAAAAAGCAGGGACGTCACCTTACTGACAAAGGTCTACATAGTCAAAACTATGGTTTTTCCAGTAGTAATGTATGGCAATGAGAGCTGGTCTTTAAGAAAAGCTGAGTGCTACAGAATCAACACTTTCACATTGTGCTGGAGAAGACTTTGGAGAAGTCTTTTAGACAGCAAGAGTATAAAGTAAGTCAATCAATACTTAAAGAAACTAATTCAGATTACTCATTGGAAAGACAAATACTGAAGCTGAAGCTTAAATGCTTTGACCTCATGATGAGAAGATGGGACTCATTAGAAAAGACCCTGATGTTATGAAAGATTGAAGATAAAAAGAAAAGGGGATGGCAGAGGATGAGATGGATAGCAATGAATGTGAGCTTGGACAGACTTTGGGAGATAATGGAGGATAGAAGGGCCAGGTGCGCTCTATAATCTGTGGCGTCATGTAAAGTCAAACACAAATGAAAAAATCAACAATGACAAAATTATAGCAATTATTAAAGCTGACATTTAAATAGTACTTTACATGCATTATTTCATTTGTGCCTCACAACAACCCTATGAGATAGATACCAATATTTTGTTTTACCAGAGAGTAAACTGAGGCTTAGAATAACTAATGAGTCCATGTTTATACAACTGGTAATGTTAAAACTTAGCCTTCCTTCTATGGGCAGCACTCAATTCCCTCATTACACTGTTTACCAAGACAAAATCCAGAGGCTAATTTAATAGATTAAATTTGCTTTTATAGTTTTTTGAATCTGATAACTCTCCCCATGACTCTTCTCTGGTTTTTCTCACTTGTCACTCTCCTACTCACCCTCCTTTGTCTCTCCTATCTCTGCCTTTCTTGCTTCTCCAGTGTTTTTTGGCTTACTCAGACCCTGGAAAAAGTCCACTTTCAGACCTGAGTATGTCTATTTCCAGGTAGTGGCACAATAGAAGTTAGAGGACCTATGTTCACATCATGCTTCTGATGCTAATTCCCTATGCAACCTGGGGCAATTCACTTAACTTTCCTAAGTCTTAGTTTCCTTTTCCGTAAAATGGGAAGATTAGATAAGACAGCCTCTGAGGTCCCTTCAAGCTCTAGATTTGGGATTCTATAAATAAAATGGAGGACAATCTTTTAAGTAACAAGTGAAAAGAAGGGCTAACAATCAACCTCCCTCAACAGGGCTAAGAGGCCTTTGAAGAAAACCTCAGCAAGTGGTTGGACAGTTTTATCAGAATTGCAGTACTGACCTTAACAAAACAGAGAAGGGAAGAAAAAAATGGACAGAACTTATTTGGTTGTTGTTCAGCCATTTCAGTCATGTCTGACTCTTCACGATCCCATTTGGGATTTTCTTGGCAAAGACACTGGAATGGTTTGCCATTTCCTTCTCTGAGTCATTGTACAGATGAGGAAACTGAGGCAAATAAGGTTAAGTGACTTGCTCAGGACCACACAACTAGTAAGTGTCTGAGGCTGGATTTGAATTTAGGTCTCCCTGACTTCAGGCTCACACTCTATTTACTGTGAGGCCTAACTGCCCCAGAGCTTATATACAGTGAAATAATCATTTGAAAAGGTAGTTTTGTTGTCCAGAAAAATAAGCATTTATTTCCCAACTTATAAATTGGAAAGGTTAAGAGCTTTGCCAATTTGACAAGACTGCAAGGGGAGAATTATGCAGATTTCAAGAGAAGGATAGAATTCCTCCCTGTTAACTTTGTTCCTTTGCTGGTACCAGAGCCTGGGAATCATGGAGCAATGGCTCTCTCTTCAGTATCTCCCATCACAATCAATAGCGCTTCCAGCATTTTGCATTTGGCTCATTCCCCTTTGCAGTTTCACAATATTTTTTCATGAAAGTTATCATTTTCCTTTGAATATGTGATTTTAATGGATTTGTTGCATTCATGTGATTTTCCCCTCCCTTTGGATCTGAAATTTTTCTCCATAAGTGCAATGCTGATCTAATAATAAAATTCAATGGATTTGGTTTTATGAGTAGAAATCTCTTTACAGATTCAAAAATGTGCGTCTTTCATATACAGAATATCTGATTCTCCATTCCGTCTCCTCTCTGAAATGTACAGAGGCATGTCGGGGATAATTTATGAAAGTTTTGAGTATGGAGACTAGAAATAAAATCAATGGAATCAGTTCTTTTTTTTCTCTTTAAAGAATTTTCATACTATTATTAAAGTAAGGAACAGTGAGGAAGAGGACAAAGTAGGTTAATAAAAATTCTAGGAAGAATGATTTTGTCTTTAGAAAAACATAAGAGTGGAAACCATTTTATCAGTTCTATATTTTATGTCATACCTGTTGCATCACTATATATAAAATGACTAAATGGTGGCATGGAGGGAGCCTTATGCCTCCCTGCCTCTGTCTATCCATTCAGAGATCTTGGTCAGCATCTACCAACTGAGGGAGCAAAAAGAGTCATATTATGTACCATGTTCAGTTCTCTGGCAGCTTACAAAAACAGCTCTAGGGCATGTTGGTCATTGTAGATACCACGCCCATATAATCCCATATGCCTCAATTTTATACAACAGAGAACAATGGAAAATTATATAATGTTAGCAATTCACGATACCTGAGTTTTACCAAGGAACCTTGCCAAAAACCTTGTAAATGACATCCTGCCCAAATATTTCTAAATATTTGATCCCTTTTGCTTTTTACATCACTATTGTTTCCAGGGAAAGTCCTTCCCGCTCCACTCAATCCCTGCTATTGCTTCTTCCCTCGTAATGAAAGAAAACAGAAAAATGCTAAGCAAAGGTAGCAAAGTCATATCCGATAGTATATGTGTGAGACATGGCCAGCTAGCTGGTACAGTGGAAAGAGTGCTGGGCTTGGAACTAGGAAGACCTATCTTCATGAATTCAAATCCAGCCTCAGACACTAACCACGTGATCCTGAGAAAGTCACTAAATCCTGTCTGGCTCAGTAAATCTTAAAATGAGTTGGAGAAGGAAACGGCAAACCCCTCCAGTATCTTTGCCAAGATAAGCCCCAAATGGGGTCACTCTTTGTGAGTTGGACAAGACTGAAACAACGCAACAACAACAAAGTAAGATATGCAACATTCTACATCCACAGTCTTTCACCAACAGTCTTTCCTCCAAGGAAAAAAGGGGTTTCCTTATTTGTTCCCTTGGCCAAGACGTGTCATCAGAGTTATTCAACAATATATAAGGGTGCAAATATAAGGGTGAGGTGGAAATCACTTTGATGATCTCTGATCCCTTGACAAGGTGAGAACATTTTTTGATTGAATCAAACAACCAGAACTGAGTGTGAATGAGGCCCTTAAACTTCCTTGAATGAATAAAAAAGTGTTCTCACAGAGTCTGCACTGGAGCCCATTGCGATAGTTTTGAACCCCCTCATACTTTGATTGATTTTAGGAGATGAACAGTTGCTATTTGCACTGTTATGATGTTTCTGTTAAAATGTTTTCACTGAATCAAACCAAAAGGAGTGAATTCAACCCATTGTGAATTGAAATTACACTTGTTTTAGTGTTCTTGGGGGATTTTTATATTATTGCAGACTTTGTGTATGTTGGGTTTTTTTTCCTAAGCAAATATTTCTGAAATGATTATTAGACTCTTACCTTTCCCCAAATGGCTTCAGATTATACTGATTTCTAAACAAGGATTTGATATAACTGTTACAAACTTGAAAAGCTAGGGGAAATAAGCAAAGAACAAGAACAGCTGGTATATCCTTCATATCCTGAACCATTCCAAAATTTGCTCTCCTGTGACTGAACTGAAAATAATGCCAGGGCAATGGAACTATAACTATAATCTGAGCCAGGGTCTAAGTCATTTGTTCAGTTGTTCAGTCATGTCTGACTCTTTGTGACCCCAAAAGAGGTTTTCTTGGCAAAGATACTACAGTGGTTTGCCATTTCCTCCTCTAGCTTATTTTTACAGATGAGGAAACTGAGGGACCCAGGTTTAAGTGACTTACCCAAGGTAACATAGCTGGTAAGCGTCTGAGGCCAGATTTGAACTCGTCTTCCTGACCCCAGGCCCAGTGTTCTATCTGCTGAAACACTTAGCTGCCTCCCTAGTCAGTACATAAGGTAAAAATCCTGAAAAATCACCTATAATTAAAATTGTTTTTATACTCATAAAACATAGTCTTTTAAAAAAAATCTAGTAGGTCTCTTTAAAAGACTCCATTAGAGAAAGATGAATCTAACGTGGTTGCTGAGGTGGAACTGAAATCAGGGTTTTATACATATTATATATGTATATATTATTACATATAATTCCTGTATCATTAGGAATTAGGGTTTGAATGAAAATTTTATACTTCTGTATACCCAGCTAAGCTATTGATTAGTAGATAGAAGATAAGGGCAGATAAAATTTAAAAGATAGGATAGATAGAAGAAGCAGAAATCAGAACCTCTGCTAAGAGGGAAGGAAAACAAAAACAGGTAAAAAATAATTAAGCTGGCAGGGAAATTGATCAGTAGGAGGAAACCAGCCTTAAAAGATCTTCACACCTAAGTGTGATTATCTTGGAGGTTAATGTTTCCTGTGGCTCTCTCCTTCGCACTAGGACTAACCTCAGCCAAATGGGGAAATGGGTGAAGCCAGTGTCCTTGAGGGCCACCATTTCCTCTATCCCCTCCTCATCCTTTCATAAGTCTCCCAAGCGCTTAGTATCCTAATGCTGTTCCTGGCTATCTACCCCACAACACCATTCTGTGCTCTGGCTTACCCAAGGGAAAAAAAAAACCAACAAAACCCAAAAAGCTTCTTTCCTATGTTTTCATCCCTCTGGGCTCTGTGAATGACTAGCAAATATGAAAAATATTTTAATAATAATGACAACTTGCATTTATATAGCTCTTTTAAGGTTTGCAAAGTGTTTTACAAACATGGTTTCATTTTATGCTCGTGATAACCCTGGGAGAGGTGCTATTATCATTCTAATTTTAATGTTGAGGAAACTGAGGCAGACAGAGGCTTGAATTCCGGTCTCCTTGACATCAGCCCCAGTGCTAGGGGTTCATGACAAAAAAAAAAAAAAATTAAAATAAAACCTGATCCAGTGTAATTCCCTTGCTTTAATAGGAAACTGAGACTTGATTACAGAGATGTAAGTAGAAAGCCCCTTGGGCTAAAGACTCCAAATCTATTGTTCTTTTTTCTGTCATTCATCCTTTCTTTCAAAGAAGACCTATGACATTGCAAATGATGTCCTGACTTGCACATGAATTGGATTTAAGTGAGGCAAAGCTGCACAAAGTCATCAACCCCACTTTCTTTTCCAGAGTCATCAAAGTCCAGTGACAAGACAAAAGTGAAAGTGACTACAGATGGGAGCAGCTAGGTGGAGCAGCAAATACAACACCAGGCCTGGAATCACGAGGACCTGAGTTCAAATCCAGCCTCAGACACTTAACACTTACTAACCATGTGACCCTGGGCAATTCACTTAACCCCAATTGCCCTGCCTTCTCCACTCCAAAAGGAAAAAAAAATGACTAGAGATGGCCTGGGATGTAGTAGATGACCTTGGCATCTTCAATTTCTGACCAAGCTGTTGACCCTGGACAAATCACTTAACCCTGTTTGCCTCAGTTTCCTCATCTGTAAAATGAGCTGGAGTAGGACATAGTAAATCAGGCCAGTATCTTTGCCAAGAAAACCCCCAACGGGGTCATGAAGGGTTGGACATGATTGAAATACCAACAAAGGTATAATATAGGTACTAGCCTGAAAGTAAGAAGATGTGTTCAAACCCCACTTTTGATACTACTACCTATGCTAACTTGGCTAAGTCCCTAAGCTTCACCTTAACTATGTGCAAAATGAAGACTAGAACCACAAATCTAATGTGGGTCCAAGACAGGACTTCAATCTAAGTCTTCCTGGTTATGAGGCCAGCTCTGTATTCATTGCACCCTGCTGCTTCTTATATTAGAAGATATTAAATGTTATTACTTTCAGTTATTCAATCTAGGCCTAAAAAAGTATCTTCTGGCATGATTTTTATATATAAAATAAAACGAAGCATGAGCTAGACAGCCTCTATAAGATGCATTTCAACTCTAAATTCATGATCCTATGAGTCCAGTCTCAGGAATGGCTCAGTAGTAAAGATTCACGGCTGCCAGGACACCTAGAGGGAGCAAAACAGAATCCCGCAGAGGAGAACAAGACAGGATCCCCTCTTAACAGGGGCATCAGTGCAAGGAACATGATGAAGATTTAATTGCTTGAACCAGATTAACAAAGATCAGGAAGATTAGTAGTGAATTGAATGATGGTGAACCTATGATTTATAGGTTTAGGGGTTTTATATTTCCTTTGCCAAAGGGACAGTTTGGTCGAAAGGCCTGGGACTGATACTGAATTTAGAGGTGGTGGTTAAAGTGTCTCAGATAAAGGAGTAGGAGTTGGGTAAGAAGGGAGAAGGAGCAGATGTATAAAACCAGAAGAGTTATAGACTCATCAAATTTTAGAGTTGTCAGAACCCTTAATGATCATCTAGCCCATTTCTTTATTGTAAATTATCATTATCTTAGCAAACAGAAGAGGGCCATAAGAGTACTTCAGTACTAGCCAGTAAAATGACACTATAAAGTTCCATATTCATCGAAGTTTTAATAATTGACATCCACACAAACTCAGATTGTTTGAAAATGTGCATAGGGCTGCCCACTCAAGTTTACTTTTCCAGGGATTGTAAAAAATCAATTAAAAAGCAAAGTGCAAGGGAATATGATATAACTACTTGAGAGAATTGTTTCAAGCACTTTTTAAACAGTTGATATGCTAATTGCCAATCACACATTTTACAGGAAAACCATGCCAGAAGATACTTTGTTAAGCCTAGTTTGAATAATTGAAAGTAATAAAATTTAATTTCTTTCAATATAAGAAACAGTAGGGTGCAATGAATGAGAGTTGGCTTCATAACCAAGAAGACTTGAGTTGAAGTCCTGTCTCAGACCAATATTATCTTTGCGATACTGAGTAAAGCATTTAATCTCAGTACTCTAATAACAAGAAGAGTTAGCACTGATAACAATGTTTTAAAGTTTGCAAAGTGTTTTCATGTATATTGTCTCATTTGATTCTCACAAGAGACCTAAAAGACAAGTGCTATAATCACAAATTGAGAAACCAAGGCAGAATAAGGTTGAGTGGCTTGGCAGGGACACATAGCTAGTAAGTATCTAAGGTGGAATTTGAACTCAGGCCTTCCTGACTCTCTACCAGGCTGCCTCTAGATAGAGTTCTAAGGTTGTATAAGTTAAGGAGAAGATGTATTAGTAGAGAAAATTCTACCTTAGTAACTCTACCAATTGAATATGTCCAGTCCTTGGGTTTTTTTTAAAAAATAGTCTAAAATTCAGGCAAAAATAGTCTTCCTATTTTGTGCCTTCCTACTCAAAAGCATTATAAGGCAAAAAGTTACGTGAAAGAAATTAATCTATCCAGGGAGATGGGGCCAAGATGGGAGAGCAGAGGTAGGAACTCACCTGAACTCTCCCAAATTAACCTCCAAATAACTTTAAAATAATGCCTCAAATTGGTTTCCAGAGCAGCAGAGCCAACAAAAGATTGAGGTGAAACAATTTTCTAGCCAAAGACAATGTAGGAGGTCAACAGGAAAGGTCTGTCACATGGGGGGTGGTGGTTGGCTCCAGAGTGCAGAGCATGCCTCACCCCATCAGCACTAGGGGCAGGCCATGGAGACAGCTGTGACAGAGACAGCAAAAGCTTTGGTAGCTCTCAGCCCACAGACAATAAGGGGGTCAGACAACTGGTCAGAAAGGGATTATAGGGGATCCTTTGTTGGCACTGGGTTCAGCACCCTGTTGCATTGCCCATATGCAGTTCCAGGTCTCAGATCAGAGTGAAGAGAAACATTAGCACACTAATGCTTGTGGCTACAGGAAATCCGAGAACCTGGTCATAGTTCCAGGGCCAACAAGAGTGTCCACACTGGTGGCTACAGGGGAATCATGTCCCTTCCTGGGTAAAGACTGAAGCACAGGCCAGGAGAGCACTGACCACACCTCTCCTTAGATCATGCCACCTTGGAAGAAGCAAAAACTTATAGAGCCCCAGAACTACCTCTGGAAACAGTAGAATGAAAAACCTGAAGCTTGGGACAGTACTCCTTCCACCCTTGGAACAGAGCCAACTTTAATATAAAGTTCAAAGTCAAGAAACAGGCTGATTAGAACCAAAATGGATTTATAAGGAGGGACAGGAGAGAAAGAGAAACAGTTAAAGAACAATTAATTTCAGTACCATATAAACTATTTTCAAAAATAGACAAAGTAAGAGTTTTATCAAATTCCTTTCATAACACAAATAAGGTACTGATACCTAAGTCAGGAAAAGTAAAAACAGAGAAAGATTTCCCTAATGAATATCGATGTAAAATTTTTTTAAATAAAATACTAACAAGGAAATTACAACAATGTATCACAAAGATCATACACAATGAGCAAATAGGATTTATACCAGGAATGCAGGACTATGCAGTTCAATATTAGGAAAACTCTTAACATTATTGGCCATATCACTAAGACAAACAACTAAAATCACATGATATTATATCAATAAATGCAGAAAAGGCTTTTCACAAAATACAACACTCATTCCTATTTAAAAAAAAATACGAGAAAGCATAGTAATAAGTGGAACTTACTTTTTTAAAAAAAATTATTTATTTTTAGTTTTCAACATTCATTTCCACAAGATTTTGAGTTCCAAATTTTCTCCCCATCTCTCCCCTTCCCTAACCCCAAGATGGCAAGCATACTGATTGCCCCTTCCCTCAGTCTGCCCTTCCTTCTATTATGGCCCCCTTTTATCCCTTTCCCCCTTATTTTCTAGGGCAAGAAAGGTCTCATAAATTACAAGTATTCTCTTTCCATGTAGGAATGTAAACAGTTCAACTTTAATAAGCCCCTTATGATTTCTCTTTCCCATTAACCTTTTCATACTTCTCTTGAATCTTTTATTTGAAAGTCAAATTTTCTATTCAGCTCTGGTCTTTTCATCAAGAATGTTTGAAAGTCCTCTATTTCATCGAATATCTGATATTTTCCCCCCTGAAATATTATAATCAGTTTTGCTGGGTAGATGATTCTTGGTTTTAATCCTAGCTACTCTGGCCTCAGAAATATATTCCAAGCCCTTTCATCCCTTAATAGAGAAGCTGACAGGTCTTGTGTTATCCTGATTGTATTTCCATAATACTCGAATTGTTTCTTTCTAGCTGCTTGCAGTAATTTCTCGTTGACCTGGGAACTCTGGAATTTGGCTACAATATTCCTAGGAGTTTTCCTTTTGGAATATCTTTCGAGAGGTAATATATGGATTCTTACAATCTCCATTTTACCCTCTTGTTCTAGAATATCAGGGCAGTTTTCCTTGGTAATTTCTTGAAGGATGATTTCTAGGCTCTTTTTTGATCATGGCTTTCAGGTAGTCCAATAATTTTTAAATGATCTCTCCTGGATCTATTTCCAGGTCAGGGGGCTTTCCAATGAGATATTTCATATGGTCTTCTATTTTTTCATTCTTTTGATTCTGTTTTATACTTTCTTTATTTCCCATAAAGTGATTAGCTTCTATTTGTTCCATTCTAATTTTGAAGGAATTATTTTCTTCAGTGAGCTTTTGGATCTCCTTTTCCATTTGTCTAATTCTGCTTTTTAAGGCATTCTTCTCCTCATTGGCTTTTTGAACCTCTTTTGCCATTTGGGTTAGTCTATTTTTAAGTTGTTATTCTCTTCAATATTTTTGAGGTCTCCTTTAGCAAGCTGTTGACTCATTTTTCATGACTTTCGTGCACCATTCTCATTTCTCTTCCCAATTTTTCCTCTACTTCTCTTATTTGATTTTCAAAATCCTTCTTGAGCTCCTCCATGGCCTGCAACCAATTAATATTTTTTCTTGGATGCTTTTGATGTAGGAGGTTTGACTTTGTTGTCTTCTTTTGGTTGTATGTTTTGATCTTCTTTGTCACCAAAGTAAGATTCCATAGTCTGACTTTTTTTATGCTGTTTACTCATCTTCCACATAAATCATTAGTATATTTTTATACTACCAAAAAACTCCAACAAGAAGATATAGAAAGATAAATTCCATTTAAAATAACTGCAGACAATACAAAATACATAGAAGTCTAGAATTTCAAAGGAATCAATGAAAAAAAAAATATGAAGGAAGGTAGCTTAGCAGAACCAGATCTCAAACTCTATTATAAAGTGGTAATCATTAAAAGGACCTATTTGTACAAAAATATTTATGTTGTTGTTCAGTTATTTCAGTTGTGTTTAACTCTTTGTGACCTCACTTGGGGTTTTCTTGGCAAAGATACTGGAATGGTTTGCTATTTCCTTTTCCAATTCACTTTACAAATGGAGAAACTGAAGCAGAGTTAAGTGACTTGTCCAGAGTAACATAGCCAGTAAGCATTTGAGGTTAAATTTGAAATTGGGCCTTCTTGACTCTGGCCCCAGGTTTATCCAGTGAGCCACCTATCAAAAATATTGTAGCAGCTCTTTTGGTGGTGGCAAAGTACTGGAATTTGAGAGGATGCCCATCAATTGAAGAATAACTGAATAAGTTGTAGTATATTATTGTAATTGAATACTATTGTGCTATAAGAAATGATGAGCATAGAAGCCTCCAAACAACCATAAAAGAGCACCCCAAAACAAATCCTAGAATAGCAAAGCCAGCAAAAAGATAGGGTGAAACAATCTTTGAGCCCAAGAAACTCAGAAGATTGGCAGGAAGAGGTCTGTATCACTCAGGTAGAACAAGAGTGCAGTCTAGGACAGGAAGAGTCCCATCAAGTCAGCAGCAAGCCCCGCCTTAGCAAGTCAGTGGGAGATCTGAGCCCCAGTGCAGTGAAGCAGGCAAACACCAATACCAGGACCCTCCAAGTGCCTCAGCACAGCCAAGGGAATTGGCAAACTCCAACTCTGAGAATGGCCATATGCTCCAGCATATCCTTGGGCAAACTGGTGGATAACAACCTTACAGGTACTTAAGAAAACAGGCAGCTGCCAGTGCTGGGCCTCTGCCACATGCTGCAGTGTAGCCCTTAGCAAACAGGCAGCATCCAGGAGCCAGACCACCATGTACTTCAGTGTAGCCTTGGGGAAACACAGAAATACCCCACCAGCCTCAGCACACCCCAGACACTAGCACTAGGACCATGGCTCAGGAATAGGTAAACTGACTAGGCCCTATGGCCTCCAGCAACACCAGTCACCCCTTAAACTACCCCCCTCAGTACAGAACCAGACACAAAGGTCTCCTGTGAGCCTCAGGTAAATATCAGTGCAGCAACAGGTAAGCAGTCAGGTCCCACAGCCCCTGGCACAAGAAGCCTGAGACAGTGCCCCTTCCAACCCAGGAGCAGAGCTCAAACTTAAAAGAAAAAAAAAAGGCCCAAAAAGACGAGCAAAAAAGGACAACAAAAAAAGTCTGACCATTGAAAGTTATTATGGTGACAGGGAAGATCAAGAGCTTAAAAATTACACAAGAGAGGTAGAAGAAAAATTGGGAAATGAAATGAGAGTGATGCAAGAAAATTATGAAAAAAGAGTGAACAGCTTGGAAAAAGAGAACAATTGCTTAAAAAACAGAATTGGCCAAATGGAAGAGGAGAGACAAAAATATACAGAAGAAAATAGCTCCTTAAAAAGTACAATTGGCCAAATAGAAAAGACATTACAAAGCACACACTTTTGAAAAGGGACAGGGTCAAAATAGAAAATAGAATAAGTAGGGGGCAGGATAAGATGGGAAAAAAAGATTAAAAAGTTAATTGAGGAAAATAACTCCTTAAAAGTCAGAACTGGGCAAGTGGAAGCTAATGAGACATCAAGAATCAACCAAACAAATTAAAAAGAATGAAAAAATAGAATAGAAGGTAAAATACCTCATGGGAAAAACAACTGACCTGGAAAATAGATCCCAGAGAGACAGTGTCAGAGTTGTTAGACCATGTAAAAGCCAGAATCAGAAGGAGGACCTGGACAGCATCTTTCAAGAAATTATCAAGGAAAATTGACCTGATATCCTAGATCCAGAGGGCAAAATAGGCACTGAAAGAATCCATTTATCACTTCAGGAAAGAGACCCTAAAATAAAAATTCCAAGAAATAATATAGCCAAATTTCAGAACTATTAGGGCAAGAAAAGAATATAGTGGTGTAATGCCATGTACCAGCAGATTCCCAAAGGAATGCTACTGTGAACAGCTTTTAGAGTTCAGATTACAAAATATAGTGAACACTCTGTTTATTCCATTACAAATCAAGACAAACATTCAAAATATATCACAATATAAT
>CM053585.1:346576760-346597197 GCA_028646515.1 Pseudochirops corinnae | reverse complement strand
TTTCTTTTTTTTTTTTTTTTTTGTAAAAAGATGTTGTTCCCCCCCGCCATGAGAGGGAATGTTGATATTTAACAATTACTGTTCAGAGACTGTCATGTCATGATATATAATATGGACAAATGGATATATGGCACCATATAGGAAATGAGTAGTTAATGTATTTTATTTTATATGCCAGTCTACTTTAGTGGGAAAAGATTAGAGGTTTTAATCAGGACATATAGAAACCTGTAGTGAAATACCTTAAGCTATTTAAGTGTAAGGCATGGAACAGGAGTCAGGTTCTATGTTGTGGAGCTATTTCAGTCTGCCTTCGTTACTGTGCTAATAAAAAGCTACTAAAAAACAAAAAAAAGGAGTAGCTTTTTTTTTTTTTTAAGCTCCATTGTCTTCCTCTGAATATCAACCCAGATCTTCTCTGTCATCATAGTAACTATCTATGGTAGGGTTCTTTCTCTTTTGCTTACTCATTTTTATGTATTTATTTTTTGTTTTGTTTTCAGCAGCTATTAGTATAATAAAATTGTAGTCCTGAGGTATGGGGAATGATTCCCCAGGCCTCAGGTCATTCTTACTGTCATTTTCTGAGGTCTGTCTCAGGGCCCAACCTTGGGCTCTCCTCTCCACTCCTATGCCACAGCTAGGGCCCCTGGCCACACTGTTCCACAAATGATCTTGCTCCCTGAAGTCCCTCTAGTGGCTGCAAACTATAGTTGTCCTCTCTATCCTGGAACTGAAACCAGGGACTCTGCTCTCCTCCAAGTGCCCACAGCCAACAAGGTCCCTGTCTTCTACTACTGCACTCACCAGGGATATGCAAGCTCCTTTTCCCTGCAGCCACAACCTGGGACTTGTCTGGTCAGCATAGCTGTGCTTGGCATCCCTTGACAGTGGGAGGTCCTTCAGTCTTCTCCTACTTAAGAACTTTGGAATTAATTGTGTAACATGGGAGACACCGGCACTGGACCATTCAGCATAGCATACCCACACCAGAGAAGATGCTGTGCTCTATGAGCAAAGCAGAATTGAAGTAGCTCAAAAGAAATGTGAGATGGGCAGATTTAGAGAATCCACCCCAAATATTCACATGGACTATTTGTGCCTGATCTGTGGTAGAGCATTCCAAGCTCATATTGGTCTGATCAACCACAATCAGACACATTGAAACTTGACTTTAGCATAGTGATGTCATTTTGGTCCTCTTTGAAGGACACCAACCAAACAACTCAGCTGTGTGACTCCCACATTGTCTGGGAGATGAAAGATTCTAAGGCTACAGCTGCCAATCAACCCAGCTGCCCCCAAGACTTGTTTCTTGCTTCTGCAGAGTTGACCTGCAGGTGCTTGCATTTCACTCTGGCCAAACCTCCACCGCTGGAGGTCAGGTCTTTCCCAGGGTCTTCTCAAATTGTCCTAGGAGGACAATTGCTTCATCCTGTGTTTATTTCTGCTACTATGAGGTATTGTTCTATCTTTTTTTGAGGAAGAAATTTGGAGAGCTAAAAATTTTCTGACCTGTTCCACCATCTTCCCAGAATCCTCTCCTTTGGGACAAGCATTTATTAAGCACCTAATATGTGCCAGAAACTGTGTTAAGTGCTTTACAAATATCTCATTTTAAAATTCCATTTTATTTTTAATTTATGGAATAAAACAAGCATTTCCATTATATAGTATAATAAAAAAATGATCGCACGTGGAACTGCAAATCTGTTATGTACACCTTGCTCTTCCTTTTAAATATATAATAAAATTATCTCGTAAATTTCTTTTTTTTCTGCCCCCCTTTTGATAATAAATAACTGAGTAACTGCCCACAACCTAAGAACTTAAAAAGTCATCCAAAGCTTTCAACACATGCAAACACACACACATCAAATCAGATAAATCTGCTCCTATTTAATGGTAACGTGTCATCTCAACTTCAGTTTGTTTGACAAATCTCTAGCTAGGATGTCGATTAATGAAGATAAAGTGAGGGTAGCCACTGAGGATTAGAGTTTAATTTTCAGTTCAGGGGCCTAAAAATCAATTGCACAGTGAAATTCAATAATTAGCAGCTATTTGGCCCATCCCTCATTTGTCACCATCAACAAACTAAGCGCTTCCCATAGCTTCAGCATCCTTTATGCCTAGTTACAAGAGAAGAAGCAGAAGCGCTGAGGACTAGCTGTCGTTGGCAGCAGCACAAGGAAGCTCTTACAACACAGATGAAGGGGAAAGAAAACGGGATTTGAAATGGGAAGACCTGGGCTTGATTCCCAGCTCTGCCATTTACTATCTGTGTGACTTTGAAGAAGTCACTGAATTTCTCTTCCTCAGTTTCCTCATATGTAAACTGAGGGGTTTGAACAAGTATCTTTACAATCTCTTATTGCTCTGAAAAGGTAAATTTTCTCTTTATAGAAGTATCACTCCTGGATTCCTTTAAAACTATGCTCACATATATGCATACCCTAACCTTATTAAATTATTAATATATTAGTATGTAAATATTATATTATATATAAAATAATAAATTAAAATATTATTATATTTACAGCACTAACAATAGCATTTATATAGCACTTTGAGATTTGCAAAGCACTTGACAAATGTTATCTCATTTGATCCTCACAACAATCCTAGGAAGTGAGAGCTATTATCATCCTCATTTTATTTTATTTTGTAGGGGGGGGAAGGCAAGGCAATTGAGGTTAAGTGACTTGCCTAAGGTCACACAGCTAGTTAAGTATATCGAGTGCCTGAGGTCGGATTTGAACTCAGATTGTCCTGACTCCAGGGCCAGCGCTCTATTCACTGCGCCACTAGCCACCTGTATTATCCCCATTTTAGAGACAAGGAAACTGAGATTGACAGAGGTTAAGTGACTTGCCCAGAGTCACATAACTAGTAAATGTCTACATGGCAAGCAAAAAGTTCCACAGGCATCATGGTTACAGTTGTATTAAAAAAGAAAAAAAAATTGTATTTAAAAAAAAGAAAAAAAGATTGAGAAAGATGCAATCAGTAAGGATGCCACAGAGTTAAATTATTAATTTTTCTCATAGCTGAAAATATTACCCTCAGGTATATCTCAGAGCAGAGAATTTACTACAGAAAATCCTAGTCAAAACAAACTCTTTTAAAATGTCCTCCGATGGAGCTGGCAACAGAGTCAAATGGATAAACACAATAAGAGGAAATATTATGGCTGACTTATTTTAGCCCTTCAAAAATTTATGCATGTAAATGATCATCTTTTGTTTTTATGTTTTGTTACTTAAAGAGCTGCATTGTGGCAACCGTCAATAGCTAATCTGATTTTCCCAAAGTGCATGTCAACCCATCTCAGCTCCAGGGGCTCCCTCTTACTCCCATTTGGATAATTAAACCTTTTCAAAACCTGGTCCCTTCAAGGCTAAGTGTGAGAACACCTTAGGCCCTTTCACTCTACCATTTTGTGAGGAGAACCCTGAGTGGCAGCCTCCTTATTTTGATTTTACAATCCCCAGAGGCAGGCCGGCTTGTCTGCTTACCCAATCATGCTGTTCTCTTTTTTGAGGTCCTTGCGAGTGATCACAGGGCCTAGACATTTCTTGTTTACACATTAAAACCTCATCATGTGTGACCACATTCTGTGATTATATCAGATGAAGTGTGTTTGGAAGGGAAAACCACATTCTTTCCTCTCCCTTGGACATAAAACCCTTAGCAATTATCAAAGTAGAACCAAATAAATTAACAATTGGTTTTCACTCACCATCCCAAACCCAAACCCAAACCCCCTTCCCTGACTATAACTTGGATATTTTATATGCATTATCTCCCTTTACTAGAATGTTGGCTCCTTGAAGGCAGAGATTGTAGTACTTTTTAATTTACGTCTGCCTGTCTTTAGCAAAACACATGCACAGCACATGGTAACTATTATTCATTTATTCACATATAATAGAGTTCTGACATACAATACAATCCACATGTAACATGGGACCCTAGTATATAATAGCTTCCCTTGTGGGATTTGGCAGAATCTGTATTCAGTGCTGGGAATTCTCTCCAATACCTTGTAGGGCCAGTCACAGCCCCAGTGCCTCAGACTAAAGAAGAAGAAAGTCTGGGTAGCTTCATCGGCCCTAGTAGCTGTGGCGTGCTCAGCAACCAGGGTATGGAGGCTAGCCGACCAGCCCCAACAGTATCAAGGGTGGCTAGGAGGCACAGTGGATCGAGTGCCAGGCCTGGGGCCAGGAAGACTCATCTTAGTTCATCGGCTTCAGACGTTTACCAGCTGTGTGACCCTAGGCAAGCACTTCACCCTGTTTGCCTTGGTTTCCTTACCTGTAAGATGAGCTAGAAAAGGAATGGCAAATCACTCCAGTATCTTTGCCAAGAAACCCCAAATGGAGTCACCAAGAGTTGGACATTACAGAAAAACAATGGAAGAACAAGAGAGAGGGTTACTTGCCTACCTGAGATGAAGGAGGGGAAAGGAAGGATTTAGACACTCATTAGCCCATTCCCCAGTCTGCTATTTCCATAGTCCCTGGTCTCATGTGGTCCATGAAGATCATGGCTTTCCTCTCATCAGGAAGGGTGATGAACGTGGCACACAACCACATACCTAATGCCCTGCTTGGATTCTTGTGTAGGGTGATGCCTCCTCCAGAGAGGGGATAACGGCCTGGACCTGCATCGCCTTCTGGAATTGAAGAATTTTGCTTTAGAGGCAAAGGAAATAGCATATGTTTTGGGACTAGACCAGGACTAAAAGGAGAGAGAAAACACAAAGAGGAGCCATTGGAAGCTCTGCTTCCTTGAGCCCATGCTTCTCAGGAGAGTAGAGAGGAAAAGGGAAAAGCAGCGAGATATGACTATTATTTTATCGGAGATGCTTGATCAAGTGGCTGGAATGTGAAGTAGTCTTCTGCCTCACTTCAGCTAGATGTGACTGGCATCCATGTCTAGCCATGCTCTTTTACTCTGTTACAGTGTCAGACCGATACCATCTTACTTCTTGTAAACATCAGTGGTTGACCCTGTCTCGTGCATTTCCTTATGTCCCTTTGTTTGAGACATGAGGGCCTGACACACCACTGGGAGCCACACAGAAAAGAGAGAAATCTCCTAATATGGACCTAGGAGGCCAATAAAAAAGTTTTCTTTCCCTAACAGGGAGCATAACCATGATCTATTACTGTTTCATAACTACACTTCTAAGGGCAGAATGACTAAAAACTTGGACCCTTTCAGTCTGCCTGTGAGATCAGGAGCCCAGCATATTATAGCCCTTGCTGTTATATGATCATGGCATGGTGTTACAGCTTCTTGTCTCACCAACTCTTGTAGCCTCTTTTTTGTGGAAATCTGCTTAAATATCATGGGTGCTAGGGAGCTTTGGGTAAAAAACATCTGTTTGGTTACCAGGAGTCGCCTCCTGATGTCTCAGGTTCTCATGGTCATGCCACCAGAAGCAAAATCAAGGTCACACATAAAAATGACAAAGAAGAAAGACATGTTTTCATTTTCTTCTTAGGTCTATCTGAAATCCAATTATCTTTGATTTTGTTGCCTTCCTTTCTCTCCTCCTTCTCTTCCTCCTCCCTCTCTTTCTTTCTCCTCTGTCTCTCTCTTTCTCTCTCTGTGTGTCTATAGCTCTCTCTCTGTCTCTCTCTCTCCTATCCTGTTACCTGTCCAAACCTAGAGAAAGAGAGGAGCAAGGAAATAATATAATGATCATTTTATTTCCCTATTTTTTTTCCCTTAGGCAAAAGCTTTATTGGGGAAGGACTAGAGCACAGACACATCAGCCCTACCAAGGAAAGGATCCAATGTCCCCCCTCCCCCTCCACTCTGCTCCTGAGTGTACAAGGAAGCCTTGTCACCACAGAGGCATTAGAAAGCTTAGGAAAAGGAAAGGAGAGAGAGAGGGAGGAGGAGAAAGAAAAGGAGACAGAGAAACTGAGAGGAGAGAGACAGACAGAGGCATCGTGGAATAATAGATAATAGATCATGGAGTTATGAAAACCTGGGTTCAAGTTCTAATTTTGACATATACTAGCTGTGTGTCCTTGGGAAAGTCACTTAACCCTCCAGGCAAATCTATAAACTGTATGATTGCACAAGTTGCTGAACTGTATCTGTGGAAGGAATCTGGAATTTCTGCACCTGGAAATTTCCCAGAGATGAAATCACAGGTCTGATTTTTTTTTTCTTTTTTTAATATACAAACAGAATTGTAACCAGTGTGGGAACAGTTCTGTTTCTGCTGGCCTTACTTTGTGTCAATTTGTGTAGATTTTTCCAAGTTTATTTCTTTTTACAGTGCCATATGATTCCATTGCATTAATATAGAATAATTTATCCAGCCGTTCTCTGTTGCACATGTAGATTGTTCCGTTTCTTGTTTTGTTTTGTTTTGGATTTTTTGCCTATAACAAATAGAGCAGGAATAGATATTTTTAGTTCAGATCCTTTTAGACTTGATGTGATATTTTTAGAATAAAGTTCTAGCAATGAATAGCTTGAACACTGGGTCAAAAGGTCGGGCCCATTTTGTGACTTTTATGGCTTATTGCCATATTGTTCTACAAAACACCACTACCAGTCAACATAGTATGACATCACCTGTGCAGGGATGGGAAAGAAAGAGAGAGCGAGAGAAACAGACAGACAGAGAGAGACAGAGATAGAAACGGCTGAGCAATAGTCCATGTGAAAAAGATAGGGTACTTTTCAGTGGGATACAAGATAATATGGGTTAAAAATAGTCAGAAATGTTAACTTGACCTAGTTCATTTAGGGATGTTTGGGGATTTGTTTGGTTATTTTTGGGAGGAGGGTCTAGACTATAATGATATCATCCATATAGGGAGCTGCTATCTTTATTAAGTTGCATTAACAGAAGCGTTGAGTTCAGAAGGATGGCAGTGGTAATTCTGGTATGTATCGTATTCTACAATAGAGGCAGCTTAGGTGGTACAATAGAGGGATAGGCTTGGAGTCAGAAAGCTCTGAGTTCAAATCCAACCTTAGACACTTAGCTGTGTGACCCTGGGCAAGTCACTTAACCTCTAATTGCATCAGTGTCTTCAACTATAACATGAGGATCATAACAGTATCTACCTTGTAGGGTTTTTATGAGAATCAAATGAGATATTTGCTAAATGTTTAGCACAATGCTGGCATACAGTAGGCACTTAATAAATGCTTGTTTCTTTCCTTCCTTCTAGTAACAAACTACAGTCCTTGATTTCAAGGAGCCTACACTCTAACAGGGAATATAAGGCAATATACAAATAAGTGTGTTATAAGTTGTATAATGTAACAGGCAAAAAAGACATCAAAATGCTGTGAGAAATTTGAAGATAGTGAGACCAGATCACATTCAACTGGGGAGATCAAGACAGACTTTATGGGAATGTCTTCTAGATATGGGGACAGTCTGTGTAAATCTACTGAGACAGAAGACAAAGTGAGATTGTGGAATAACTCATAGTCTATGGGGTGGCTAGGTAGCACAGTGAATAAAACACTAGCCCTGGAGTCAGGAGGACCTGAATTCAAATCCAGCCTTGGACATAACACAAAAACTAGCTGTGTGACCTCGGGCAAGTCATTTGACCCCAATTGCCCTGCATTCCCCCCTCCAAAAAGCAAAAAAAAAAAAAAAAAAGAATACTTTGAGGTTGATAATTGAGAAACAGAACTGTTTTAGGATTACCAAACAATTTTAAATTCCCTAATTGTGGTTTGACTGATAGTAATGTTGATTTTGGTTTCTATCCATAAGATAAAAATGAGTTGTTTTACAAATAAGACCCTGCTTTAGAGCAGTAAGTTTGGTCAAGACCAGACTTCCAAGTGAACTTGAGAATAGTCCTTAGAACTGAGACTAAGAAACAACCTAGCAAGACATCAGAGCCTTCATTTCTATCTGCTACTTGGAAAAGCAGGTTGAGTCCAGAAGTTCCCAAAACCAATAGTGATATCCCCAGTCTGTGTGCCCAGTCTATAGACATGCTATGACTGAAGGGAAAAATCAGCTCCTAACTTTAAGCCTGGGAGACTTTGGCCAGCTATTTCTGGGCCCACTGTAGAGCCCAAGTCAAAACGGGAGGGAGATCCTTGTGCATGTACTGTAATGAATCAGAGGGCTTGGATTGTACAGATGCCAGCTTTTATCTAAACTGTCAAATTCTCAGGGTCAAAGGGCCCTTGGCCTCGCTTGCAATTTTTTCCTGGTGGCTAGACTATAAATTCAGGATTAGTTATGTATTTCTTTTTAACCCACAGTAGAACATCAAAGGCATTTTAATGCCAAAAAACTTCTTTTAGAGAAATTACTTGTTTTTCTTTCTTGGGAACCTTCTTCAAGAACAAATGTAATTCTGTAAGCCCCACCCACAGAAATAGACTTTAAAAGTGAAATAGAGTTTAGCGATCATTTAACCGAATGCCTTAATTTTACACAGGAGGTCCAGGAAGCAAAATGATTTACCAACGGTCACCCATGGTGTGCTGGAACCAGCTCATAACAGCTTTCAAGAGCCAATTGTTAAATTCTCAGTGTGAGCATTTATACCTTAGAAATCAGAAAACTACAAATTTTTTTGTTGTTTGTCTAGACTTAAGATAGTGATTGAGAAAATGTTAACAATGCAGATTAAATTTAAAAGTATGTCTAGAGGGTTCCATTGTCTTTGTACCCTCACCACCCTACACAGAGCCTGGCCTTAAGTGGTTAATTAATGTTTCTCGATGGATTTCTTTGCTATATCCAAAAGGGCTACTATAAATATCTTTGTGCATATAGGTCCTTTTCCTCTTGATTAGATCATTTTGGGGTATAGACTGGGTCAAAGAGTATACACAATTTAGTGACTTTTTAGGGATATTTCAAATTGGCTTCCAAAGTGATTGGCCTGATTCACAGCTCCACCAAGAGTGAAGATATGAATCTTCTAATAGTACTTTCAAAAATGGCAATTTTCCTTTTCTGCTACCTTTACCCATCTTGCAGGTATAAAGTAGAACCTCACAAATGTTATAATTTGTATTTCTCTTATTATTAGTGATTTGGAACCTTTTTATATAGTTGTTGATTGTATTTCTTCTGAGAGGTCCCTTTTCAAATCCAGTAGAGCTGGAATTTGAATTTAGGTTTTTCCCTTCATATGATGTCTTCCAGCAAAATAAATAGGATCTGGCACTCCATGGAAGGTCTACAGATCAATTATGCAATAACAAAAGAAAAAAGAATGACGGGGGTTCCTCTTACTTTTCCTTACCTCTCTTCTGTTTTCTAAGCCAGCATCTTCCACACATTCTGTTCTATCTAAGCTAGGTGATTGGGGGCAGAGAAAAGGAAGACATTTAATGATCCATCTTTTCTGCAAATTCCAGTTAGAAAGGGGCAAAACCATAAGGGGGAGATGGAGGCAGAGATGGTGAACATCCTTTCCCTGCACTTAAACTTCTTCCTTCATACTTCATAGGTTATAGATTGTTTTTATGTTGCAAATAACTAACTTTTACACTTTAGGTAGTTTCCAAGACTCCAGAGTATTTATACTAACTCACATTTATATAACACTTTAACATTCACAAAGCACTTGTGGGCTTTGACCCAGGGCCCTTTGATCCTGAGAGTTTGACAGTTTAGATAAAAGCTGGCATCGCAAGAACCCTATGTAGCAGGTAATGTAAGTACCATTATCCATTTATAAATGAATGTATAGAGAGGTATGCTCATGATCACACATCTATTCAGTATCCTATGCAAGATAACATCCTAATTTCCTGAACCTAAGTCTGACGCTCTTTCTGTGACACTTCTCCGCTCCCTGATATATAATATTCCTGTACGTTTGTGTGCTGTACATTTATTTACTGTTGTTGATCACGTCATTTAAGAGACAACATAGGGGCAGCTATAGGTTATAGGTATAGGTTAAGTGATACTAAGTGACTATGGACTAGTATGAACGATAAGACCCAGAGTAGACATTAATAGATCAATGTCAACTTGTAGAGATGTTTCTAGCAGAGTGACTCAGGAATTTGTCCCCCTGAGATATTCAAGATTTCTATCCCTGACTTTTATGAAGGCATAGATGGCATGCTTGTCAAATCTGCAGGTCTTACATAGCATGGGTGATATGTCAGACTACAGTCAGGATCCAAAAAGAATTCTACAGCTTGGACAATGAAGCAAATCAACTAGGTGGCTCAGTGAATAGAGCACCGATTCTTGAGTCAGGAGGACCTGAGTTCAAATGTGACCTCAGACACTTAACTGTATGACATTGAACAAGTCACTTAACCCCAATTGCCCTGCCTTCCCCCCTCCAAAAAGACTAAAAAGAAAAAAAAAAGAGAGAGGCAACATAGCATAGTGAATAAGGTTATACACTTAGAGCCAGGAAAACCTAGGTTCAAATCCTACCTAAGATACTTACTACTTATGTGACCTTTAAAAAGATTTCTTTCTGTGCCTCAGTTTCTTCACCTGAAACAAAAGAGTTATAATAGGCAGTTTCTAAGGTCTAGCTCTAAACCTAGGAGCCAATGATTAACTTAATATTTAATATCTCAGGTGGTTTCTGGCTAGGTGAAATAAGGTGTGTAGACCTCATTAAATAATTGGATTTCATGCTATTTTCTTTTGTCTTCTGTGCTTTCGCCTTGTCTTCCTTCTGTTAACAAATTAAGCCTGACCCTCCAAAGGCAAGCAGAATAACTAATGTCCAGGAGGAAAAGATTCTGAAGAACTGCATTAAGTTATTTTAATGGAACCACAAAAAAAAAAAAAAGAGAGAAAGAATAGGACCACTGCTCAGGGTAGATATGATAGAGATATTAATGATTGTTAGAGAGCCAAACTACTCAACTTTTATTTTGTTTCTGTTTTTTCTTCCACAAGAGATTTTTTTTTATCAGAAAAAAATAGAATGAGAATGATTAACAGGGAATGGAAATCCAAGACAAAAGAGAAATTGGTCAAGCTGAATTTACCTGCCTTGAGTAAATTTTACTCTTTAGGTTCAGATATGTCAAACTAGTAACTCATTTCCTTTTCTGAAAAGGCAACTTGACTGCTTCTGAGTATTTGTAAAATTCTATAAGTACAATATATCTGAAGATCTGAGGAATGCTATAAGTATAATTACAATATATTTACATTTCAACAAAACATTTGCCATAGTCTCTTACTCAAGGTTTATAGATATGATGAAGAGATATAGGTTAAGTGATACTAAGTGACTATGGACCAGTATGAATGATAAGACCCAGAGTAGACATTAATAGATCAATGTCAACTTGTAGAGATGTTTCTAGCAGAGTGACTCAGGAATTTGTCCCCCTGAGATATTCAAGATTTCTATCCCTGACTTTGATGAAGGCATAGATGGCATGCTTGTCAAATCTGCAGGTCTTACATAGCATGGGTGATATGTCAGATGACAGTCAGGATCCAAAAAGAATTCTACAGCTTGGACAATGAAGCAAATCAAATAAAATTTAGTTTAAGTGGGATAAATATAAAGTTCTGCATAGGGGTTCAAAAAATCAACTGTAAACAATTATTTTAAGAGGACAACTGTCCTGGGGAATCTGAAAATGAATAGTTGTAAGAACCTCAGCCAGAAAGAAAACTAAGTATTGATCAAGAGGTCCTTCTAGAGGAAGATTATTTTTACATTCATGCAATTGTTCAGACTCTATCACCTTTAATGCCTCCATGATGTTTCTATGGCTATATCCCACTGCTTTAAAGAACCAAGTAACCATGGGAACCAAGTAACCATGTTTAATTCTACACTTCCCATTTCAGCAAAAGATAGGCAAACTATAACATACCTAGGAGAACAAGAAAGTAAAAGAACTAGATAAGAATTGATTCAAGGACTTGGGGATGTTTTGGTTGGAGAAGACAAGACTCAGGAGATATGGAAGGGGTTATGAAGCATTTGAAGGGCTACCCTGTGGAAAGGGAGTTAGACTTATTCTTTGTGACCCAGAGGGCAGAACTAGGAATTGCAGTGAGGTAGTTTAGGCTTTATAGAATGAATACCTTCCCAATTATTAGGGTTATCCAAAAAATGAAATGTAAGGGAAAGCTTCCCGACAATTAGAGCTAGCCCCAAAGTGTCTACCTTTATATATAAGAGTCTATCCCCATTGGAAGCCTTAAAGTAGACAAATGTTTGTTGGTGATGTCACAGTAAGGATTAAGCCTTAGGTACAGGCTAGACTAGATGGCCTCTGAGGTCCTTTCAGCTTTTAGATTCTGTGATTTAGATTGTAAGTTCCTAGAGTGGTGGGATTTGAATGTAACGACACATTTCCCTGTCCCTCCACCAAAACAGTGAAAATACAGATACAAATACATATGGCAAAATACAAGAAGGACAATACAAAATACAAGGGAAGGGAAGGGAAGGGAACAAAGAAGGAAGAAGGAAGAGAATTGGGGAAAGAAGAAGAGGAAAGAGAAGGGGAGGGGAAGGAGAGGGATCTGACTGGCTGTTATCTAATCCAAACCTTTAATTTTTTTGGATAAAGAAACTCAGGCCTGGAAAGCCAAGCAGAGCAGCTTAATTTGAAACTAGGTGCTAAGTACCTGTCAGTTTAGCAATACAAAGGGATCTTCAAATTACATTACTATTACATTCTACCCCTCCAGGTTCCTTGGCCTTACAATCTCAATCTAAATGGCCATGGATCCTGGAATAAATAGAGTCACTATACTTTGTAATCCTACCAACTCTGCCATAATGTAAAGCCATGCATGAGCAACTTTCTAGACGACAGCTGCTATGAACAGCTTTCAAGGTTCTGATTAGATAGTATAGCAAACTCTCTATTTATTCAATAACAAATCAGGGCAAAACATTCACAGAAAATCAAAATAAATGTAGTGGCAAGCACAGAAGTAGTTCACACTCTGTTACAGCTATTGAATTAACACCTTGTCTCAGTTCAAGTTTCTTTTGAGCCTTGTATTAAGTCTGTTAAGAAACAGAACATGTGAACCCCACAACTTGTGAACCCTAGAACTTCTGAATTCCTGGGGAGGAGCTAATGATCATTAGGAGAGCCCCAAGGATAGGGATAGCAGAATTGAGAAGAGGACTCTTGTGGTGGCAGAATCAAGAAGGAGAAAACTTGTGGTATCCTGGCACCCTGTTTGTCTGCTCTGTCTGTGTTGATGTTTGCTTGTGATACTTTGTACAGAAGCCCTGGGACCTTACTGGAAGCCCTGAAAGAGGATTTTCTGGTTGTATGTTTACAGAAGTCCTGGAGGAGGGTTCTGGAGGTCCTGGGACTTTACTGATGATTTGTGCTGACCTCTTGGACCTTGTTTGTGGCTCTGTGTTGATTTCTATGTTGATGATTTGTGTTGAGTTCTCAGACCTTATTGGTGGGTCTGAGTTGATTTCACAGGCAGATAGTGAATTGATGATGGTGCCAGCAAAGTGCATGAATATTATTGTGGCTCTGTCAAGCTTTGTCTTCCAAGAAACAGGACTTGTGAAGGACTTGAGGTGGACTGGACACTGTGAACTTCAATATGGAATGGGAACTGGACAAAGAACTGGACAAGGAGCTGGACAAGGAACTGGGAGCTGCCTGTCTTTGAACCCATGTGACAGTTGGAGGTGGAATCATAGAAGCTGAGAGCCAGCCTTGAGTCAAGCTGAAAGAAGACTTTACTTGGATACTGTGTACTGATTGAGAACATTATGATTTACTGTGATCAAGGGTGGAGAATTTTGACTTTTGTACTTTGTGATTGAATTAAGGATTTTGTGATTGACTAAATGAATATACTCTGTTGAAAATTATGTGACCACTCTGGTGAAAACTATATGGCCATTTTAGTGATAAGTTGTTGAGCTGTGACATGGTGAATGCTGTATTTTGATTTTCTGTGAATGTTTTGCTCTGATTTGTTATTAAATACATAGAGAGTTTGCTATACTATGTAATCAGAACCTTGAAAGCTGTTCATAGCAGCAGTCCTCCAGAAAACTGCTCACAGCTTTACAAGGACCCAGGCAAGTTTAGATGACTTGATCAAGGTCACACAATTCAATTCAATTCAGCTAGCATTTAGTGCTCCAGGTAAGTGTTAGAAAGACAGAGACAAAAATTAAACAGTATCTGGCTTCAAATATTAGTATATTCTACTGGAGGGATACATGTACATATGTAAAGAGAATGTCCTACATGTGCAGAAAGGCCCACAGGTGTCAAGGAGCCTGTCACTGTATGGCTTGAAAGGAGGAATAATAGACATTTCTAGCTTCTCCCCTTCCCTTCCTCCCCCTCACCCACCTACCCAAGGGAGACTTTCATACCCACCAGGAGGGAAAGCAGGAAGTTGGGCCCTGAGGATACCATTTCTGCCCTCCTCAGAGAGAATGGCTACCAGAGTAGAAGTATATCTATCTGCTCCCTTAAATATTGTTCATCTAGGGCAGTGGTTCTCAACCTTCCTAATGCCGTGATCCTTTAATACAGTTCCTCATATTGTGGTGACCCCCAACCATAAAATTATTTTTGTTGCTACTTCATAACTGTAATTTTGCTACTGTTGTGAATTGTAATGTAAATATCTGATCTGCAGGATGTATTTTCATTGTTACAAATTGAACATAACCCACAGGTTGAGAACTGCAGATCTAGGAGATTTGAACGAATTCCATCTAACTTCTGAATACTTTATCTTTTCTGTGGAGAAGGAAGACCACAAGCTCTAATATCTAAGGCTTTCCCACCTAGTATCAGTTCTACAATGAATATACATGGCAAATAGCAAAGAAATCCATTTATCCAAGTCATAGCTAAACAGAAACCAGAGAAGGTATACATAAGAGAATATACTAAGCCACACAGGGTGAAGGGACTCTCTCATCGAGAACAAGGTGACTCAGTTCAACCATGAGAGAGGCTCCTAGATCTCACCCAAGGAGAAACTCCCCAATGTCCCTAGTTTAGCAAGCTGGGAATAGGGACATGATGGAGACTGCTTCCTCCTTTCGGGTCTTCCCAAAGTCTTTTCCTTCAGCAACCTGAGTGGGGTTGGTTTTTTCCACCTTCTATTCAAAGCTGAAGCCAACTTGATGCTTGAAGAAAACTGGAACTTGACAAGTCTCAAAGGGGAAGACTGGCCCTTTAGAGCCTCAAAGGAGAACTTAAAGGAAACTCTCTCTTGGAGAGCCCCAAAAAGGGATTGGTGAAGTCTAGAGCTCTCTTATCTCCTGCTAATTCTACCTAGCTCCTCTCATATGGTGAGACCTTCATCTCCACCAATAAGGATAGAGTCCCATACCAAGGGGCTATGGGACAGGGATTACACATATTTATGTACAAAATAAATCCTAAGTAATTGTACTGGGGAGCACTGATAACTGAAGAAATAAGGAAAGACCTCCAGTAGGAAGTGTCACTTGAGCTGTGCCTTGAAGATAACTAGGGATTCTAGGAAGTAGAGGTAAGGAAAAAGAGCTTTCCAGAATGGGACAAGGCACAGCATATTCAAAAGCAAAGAGAGGCAGGAAATAAAATGTCTGTGTGGTGACACAAGGGACACACTCCAGAGGAAAAGAGAATAGCAGTGGTCACAGCAGTGGTGGTACTGCATTCCTTTGGGCTGTCTTTGGGATGGACTACCAAACACTACCACCCAGCTGACCGTTAAAGAGACTGTCACATGTTTAAAGTCTGTCAAGTGGCCAGCTCTTCCTGATCAGTGGTCAGTCCTTTCTGACATAGCCCTCTCTTAGTCCACCCCCACCCTCCCTGTTTTGGTCAAGAGACCAAGCAGGCACCTCTCTCTTGTCATGGATATCCTTCTGGAAGAGGCCAAGTTACGTGTCACTAGAAATACTCCATGGGCATAACCCCTAAAAAATTGGGTGAGAATTCCCTAATTGTCCCCATCACATTTGTATCTATAGATAAAATAAAGCTTTTTACTGGGAAGTACCCCAAATTGTGAGCAATTGGTTTTTTTTTTTTTCATAATAGGTTGCTGAGCCACCCTTTTCAGCCTAGTGACCTTCATCTCTCCCCATTTCCCAAAATGTGGTTGATTGTGGTCTCAACTACAACTGTAAGGAAGCTGGGCTAAAGTATACAAAAGAAAGATCATTGCCGGGGACCAAGGAGTTTATACCTTCGAGGAGGTCTCCTATTTTACTTCTAAGTTCTAGAAACTGGGCTTCCCAAGTGACTGCTACATTGTTCATTTGCTCCTGGTTCTGTCTCATATTCAAACCAGTCACATTCTGAATGAGTAAATGTCTTTTTTTTTTAAACTCTGATCATAAAGGGAGCTTCATTCATCTGGTCTCTTAATATGGGTTGTCCTATTGTATAGATATGCTGAATGGTTTCATTGTTTGGAATGGCATTCATTTAAACCCATTTTAAATTTGGCTGGGAAAGATGCTGTGTCCATTTCCCTTGGAAAACAGTTTGTCAAAATAATCAGTCTTAGTGTCAGGCTTGGATCGTGCTTTCAGTAATTTGCACCAAGTGGAAACAGTTAATATCCTTCTCCATGAAGAGAAAGGAAAGTTTCAAACATTGCCTTACTAGGCACTCAAAATATCTCTCCATCCAACAGAATAGGGTGCTAGCAAATAAAGACTGCACCTTAGTTTATCATTAAAGTTATTCTGAATAAACCATAAATCAAGAGCGCAAGCTTAGAGTTTAACTGTAAATAATTGTGAAACAACATAAGCTTGAATTTTTTTTTATAAACAATTCTCCAATTATTTCTTTTTCAATTAACATTTATTGATTTTCTCTCCATTTTCCACTTGGAGAAAAAAAAACACCAACCCTGGTGATAAATATGCAAAGTCATGTAAAACGAATTCCCACATTGGGCATATCCCAAAATTTATGTTTCATTTTGCATCTGGCATCCATCACCTCTCTGTAAGGATGGGGGTAGCATTCTTCATCATAGTTCCATTTATTGTTCATTGTGACCGAGTTCGGCAAATCATTTCACGGTATCGAATCACCTACTTAATTTATCCTCTGTGGTATAAATTGATAGCCCTGATTAAAGTGAGATGTGCTTTAATTTCCCATTGGTAGATTTGCTACAAATATATTAAATCATAAAAACCAAGAGTCATGTTGAGACCAACCATAACACAATGAGTAACTGGCAGTAAAGACAGGGCTATTTAAAATACTGCTCCAGGTAAGTTAAGGTATATGTAGAATGTGATGAAAAAAGGAATACTTTCCCTGACTTAATCATTGGATGGCATCAAAGCTGGGAGATGAAAAGAAGCCCCTGAGGTGCAGGTATACTGGTAGCTACCAGCTGAAGTAGGTGGAAATGTTTTCCTGGGAGGGTACTCTCAAACATATACACTCCATTATGTCAGAACCCTGAAAAAACGTCCCATTTGCCCTGTGCTAGTAAAAGTTCTGGATGGCATGATGTGAGTAGGAAAGGAAATCAGTGGTGGAGCTGTTACTCCTGTTCCTTTGGGCTATCTTTGGGATGGACTGCCAATCACTACCACCCAGCTGACCATAAAAGAGATAAGCAAAATAACTGGATTAATTATTCCTAGGATCCTAGAGGCAGAGTTGGAAGGAAGCTTAGAGACAATGTGGTCCAGCTTCCCTTACATTTTAGAGATGAAAAATCTGAAACTCTCAGAGATAATGAGGTTTCTCCAGCATCAAAGGGCAAAGGAGCAGAGCCAGGACTAGAATGGAGGGCAACCAACTTCAGAGCTAATTGCTTCAACCAAACAGACTTGGATTTTGTCCAAGCTCTTCATCATAGCTCTTATTCTAGTGTAATGGCTAATGTTGATGAATCTCAGACCTTTCCCAGGATTCTGTTTGTCTTTGATAGGACTTAATCTTGCATCGCATACTGCCTACACCGAGTAAAGACTACAGAATCGTCTTAAAAATAAAAAGTACTCACACAAAAGGAAGCCAAAGCCAAGATGGCAGAGGAAAAGCAGGGACTCACCTGAGCTCTCTCAAATTTTCCCCCAAACATCTTTAAAATATTGCCTCAAAATTAATTCTAGAATGGCAGAACCAACAAAAAGGCCATGGTAAAACAGTTTTCCAGATCAAAACAATTTAGAGGGTCAGCAAGAAAGGTCTGAGTCACTGGAGTGAGATAGAGAGCAGAGTGGTGAAGGCTGTGCTATGACAATCCAGGAACAAGCCATGGAGGCCTGTGTATAGGGGGAAGGGCAGCTTCCAGAGATCTCAGCCCATAGACAGTTGGGTAATTGGTCAAAAGGAGATTACAAGGGACTCTTTGCTGGCATTGGGTGCAGGACTCTGTTGCATTGCCCATACAGGTTCCAGGTCGAAGTCCCAGGGCAAGGAGGAGCACTAGCAGAAGTCAGGGTCCCTGGTCACAGTTCCAGGGCAGAAAATGGTGCTTGTAGTTTCTCATAGACCAGAGCACAGGGCAGGAAGGCAGTGGCTACACCTCTCCTTAGATCATACCACTATGGAAGAATTGAAAACTTACAGACCCCCAGAACTAGCTTTGAAAACAGCAGCAGGAAAACCTGAAGCTTGGGACAGCATTTCTTTCACCCCTAGAGCAGGGCTCAACTTTAACACAAAATTTGAAGTGAAGAAATTGGCTGGAAAAACGGCAAAGAATAGGAAAAAAAAAAAAAAGAACCTGACACTAATGTGCTATTGGTGAAGTTGTGAACTGATCGAACCATTCTGGAAGAGCAATTTGGAACTATGCCCAAAGGGCTATAAAACTGTGTATGCTCTTTTACCTAGCAATACCACTACTAGGTTGGTATGTCAAAGAGATCAAAGAAAGGGGAAAAGATCGATACGTACAAAAATATTTATAGCAGCTCTTTTTTGTGGTGGAAAAGAATTGGAAATTGAGGGGATGTCCATTATTTGGGGAATGACTGAGCAAGTTGTGTATATGATTGTGAGTGACACTATTATGCTATAAAAAATGATGAACAGGATGCTTTCAGAAAAACCTGGAAAGACATGAATTGATACGAAGTGAAGTGAGCAGAAGCAGAACATTGTATACAGTAATAGCAATGTTGTACGATGTTCAGCTGTGAATGACTTAACTGTTCTCAGCGTCCAAACCAATTCCAAAGGACTTATGATGAAAAATGCTATCCACCTCCAGAGAAAGAACTAATGGAGTCTGAATGTAGATGAAAGCATAGATTGGGGGATTTTTTTAATACTTTTTTTTGGCTGTGTTTTTCTTTGTATCATGGCTAATATGGAAATATGCTTTCTATGACCACACATGTATAAGTTATACATAACTGCTTGCTGTCTCAGGAAGAAGGAAAGGAAGAATTTAAAACTCAAAATTTAAAAATAAAGTTAAAATTGTTTTTATATATAATTTTAAAAAATATTTTAAAAATTTTAAATTAAATTTTACGTTTATTTTTAGTTTACATCATTCATTTCCACAAAATTTTGAGTTACAAATTTTCTCTCCATCTTTCCCCTACCCACTACCCCAAAACAGCTATCCCACCATATACTCCCTCCCCCAATCTGCTGTCTCCTATATCTTCTCCCATCCCCACTCCGACTTTCTGGTAGGGCAAGATGAATCTCCTTACCCCAGTGCCTGTATATCTTATTTCCCAGTTGCATGTAAAAAAATAATAATAATAAATGTTTTTAAACATTTGATTTTAAAACTTTGAATTCCAGATTCTTTCCCTTCCTCCCTCATCACCCACCCTTATTAGGAAGATAAGTAATTCAATATAGGTTGTACATGTGTAGCTAGCAAAACATTTCCATAGTGGATATATTGGAAGACTGACTATATTTCTCTCCATCCTATCCTGCCCCCCACTTGTTCTATTTTCTACTTTGACCCTGTCCCTTTTCAAAAGTGTGTGCTTTTAGCTACCCTACCCCCCCAACCTGCGCTCCCCTCCATCAGCCCCCCTCTCATCTCTTCCCCCCTACTCTCCTGTGGGGCAAGATACCCAATTCAGAGTGTATGTCATTCCCTCTCTAAGCCAAATTCAATGAGAATAAGGTTGACCCATTCCCTTTTGCCTTCCTGTTCTTCCCCTCCATTGTAACAGTTTTCCCTTGCCTCTTCTATATGAGATGATTTACCCCATTCTGTCTCTCCCCATCCTCTCTCATTATATTCCTCTCTCATCTCTCAATTTCATCTTTTAAGTATCATCCCTTCCTATTCAATTGATCATGTGCCCTCTGTAGACATATGTATGTATGTAGACATATATATGTATGTATACATATATATACATTTATATTCCCTTCCCCTATCCTCATACTGAGAAAAGTTTCATAAGTTACAATTATTGTTTTTTTCCATGTAGGCATGTAAATAGTTCAACTTTGATAAGTTTCTTATGATTTCTTTTCCCTGTTTACCTTCTCATGCTTC
>CM053585.1:346560485-346576260 GCA_028646515.1 Pseudochirops corinnae | reverse complement strand
TCTTTTTTTGATCATGGCTTTCAGGTAGCCCAATAATTTTTAAATTATCTCTCCTGGATTTATTTTCCAGGTCAGTGGTTTTTCCAATGAGATATTTCACATTGCCTTCTATTTTTCATTTGTTTGGATCTGTTTTATAGTATCTTGGTTTCTCATAAAGTCACTAGTTTCCATTTGCTCCAATCAAATTTTAAAGGAATTATTCTCTTCAGTGAGCTTTTGAAATTCCTTTTCAATCTGTCAAATTTGGCTTTTTAAGGCATTCTTCTCCTCATTGACTTTTTGGGCTTCTTTTGCCATTTCAGTTAGTCTGTTTTTTAAGGTATTATTTTTTTCAGTCAAGTTGTTGACTCTCTTTTCATTATTTTCTTGCTTCATTCTCATTTCTCTTCCTAATTTTTCCACCACTTCTCTTAATTGCTTTTCAAAATCCTTCTTGAGTTCCTTCATGGCCTTTAAACAGTTTATATTTTTCTTGGAAGCTTTTGATGCAGGAGTTCTGACTTTGTTATCTTCTTCCCATTCCATGCTTTGATCCTTCTTGTCCCTGCAAAAGGAATCTAAAGTTGGATTGCTGTGCTTGTTTTGCTTCCTTTGCTTGTTCATGTTGGCAGGCAATTATCTGACTTTTAAGGTCTTTGCCACAGTAGAACTCTGCTTCCAAAGAGGAGAGCTTTGTCTCAAATTGCCAGGGTTTTCACAAATGTTGTCAGACATCTGAGAAGGGCTCCCTCTCTACAGACACCATGCTGACAAACTGGCATTTCTCACCCCAGGACTACCACCCAATAATGTGACCCAGATCCAAACAGGTCAAAGCAAGAGTGATTACCCTCAGAATGGTTGCTTCGTCCCCTTATGATCTGTAGGCCAGGGGCTCCTGAGGCAGCTACATGGCAGACACTGCAGCCACCCTGCCTCTGCCACCTCTCACCCTGGGAGGGCAGGGGCCGGACTGCACCCTTCCTTTCCAACAGAGTTCTGACTGACCTTTTACTTTATTTTTCATGTTTATGGGTTGAAAAGTCTGGAAACTGCTACAGCTGCTGTTGATTCACTCTCCTGGAGTCTGCTCTGGCCAACACTGCCTCCCTGGGGCCAAAACCACATGGCCCACCCGGGACTGTGCTCGGTTCCCAGCACACTGTGATGAACCTTTCCTGTCAGCCTGCCTGGCTGCCTTCAACAGGAGATTTGTTGCTCTCTGTCACTTTGTGTGTTCTGTAGCTTTAAAATTTGTTTAGAGTCATATTTTATAGGTATTTTTAGGTAGTTGTGGGGGGAAGTCACAGAAATTTCTGTTTCTACCTCCTACATATTTCTAATAAAGTCCAACAACAAGAAATAGAAAGAGAAATTCCATTTAAAGTTACTGTAGACATTGTAAAATATTTGGGAGTCTACTTGCCAAAACAAACCCAGGAACTATATGAACACAATTACAAAACACTTTTCACACAAATAAACTCAGATCTAAATAATTGGGGAAAAAATCAGTTTCTTATGGTTAGGCTGAGCTAATATAACAAAAATGACTATTTTACCTAAATTAATTTACCTATTTATTGCAATACCTATCAAACTACCAAAAAGTTGTTTTATAGAGCTAGACAAAATAATAACAAAATTCATCTGGAAGAACAAAAAGGTCTAGAATATCAAGGAAATTAATGAAAAGAAATGTTAGGGAAGATGGCCTAGCCATACTAGACTTTAAACTGTATTATAAAGCAGCAGTCATCAAAACTACTTGGTACTGGCTAAGAAATAGAGTCGTGAATCAGTGGAATAGATTGGGTACATGAGACATAGTAGTCAATGATTATAGTAATCTACTGTTTGATAAACTCAAACTCCAGCTTGTGGGATAAGAACTCACTATTTGACAAAAAATGCTGGGAAAACTGGAAAATAGTATGGCAGAAACTGGGCGTAGACCAATATCTTATACCATGTACCAAAATAAAGTCAAAATGGGTTCAGGATTGAGATATAAAATTTAAATATAAAACCCAAAAGCAATCTGGGAGAGGAAGGAATAGTTTACCTGTCAGATTTATGGAGAAGGGAAGAATTTATGACCAGCATTACAAAATGCAAAATGGGTAATTTTGATTACATTAAAGTGAAAAGTTTTTGTAAAAACAAAGTCAATGCAAGCAAGATTAGTAGGGAAGCAGAAAATTGGGAAAGAATTTTTACAACCCGTGTCTCTGATAAAGGCATCATTTCTGAAATATACAGAGAACTGAGTCAAATTTATAAGGATACAAGTAATTCCCCAATTGATAAATGGTCAAAAGATATGAACAGGTAGTTTTCAGAGGAAAAAATTAAAGATATCTATAAACATATGAAAAAATGCTCTAAATCACAACTGATTAGAGAAATGAAAATCAAAACAACTCTTAAGTATCACATCTCACTGATCAGATTAGCTAAGATGACAAAACAGGAAAATTACAAAGGCTGGAGAAGATGTGAGAAAATTGGAACACTAATGCATTTTTGGTGGAGTTGCAAACTGAATCAACCATTCTGGAAGGCAATTTGGAACTATGCCCAAAGGGCTATCAAAATGTGCATACCCTTTGACCCAACAATACCACTTCTAGGGTTGTATCCCAAAGAGATCATACAAGTGGGAAAAAGATCCATATGTACAAAAATATTTATACTAGCTCATTTTGCGGGGGCAAAGAATTGGAAATCAAGGAGATGCCCTTCAATTAGGGAATGGATAAACAAGTTGTGGTATATGAATGTAATGGAACACTATTGTGCTGTAAGAAACGAAGAGTAGACAGACTTTATAATAACCTGTAGAGACTTATATAAACTGATGCTGAGTAAGGCAAGCAGAACCAGGAGAATATTGTGCACAATTACAGACACATTGTAGCTGTGATGACTAACTTTGATAGACTGGGCTCTTCTCAGCAATGTAAGGTTATAAGACAACTCCAAAAGACTCATGATGGAAGAGGCTATCACATCCAAAGAAAGAATTACAGAGTCTGAATGCAGATGGAAGCAAACTACTTGCTCTCTCTCTTTTTTGTTTTGTTTTGTTTCTGTTTTCTCATTGTTCATTCCATTGGTTATAATTCTTTAAAACTTGACTACTGTTTAATGTGAAGATATATGTAGAACCCATATTGGATTGCATGCCACCTTGGGGAGGGAGGGGGCAGGAGAGAGTGGGGGAGAAAATTTGGAACTCAAAAACTTGTGGAACTGAATGTTGTAAACTAAAAGTAAATAAACTTAAAAGAAAAAAAAGAAAAAACATTAAGGAAGAAAATAATTCCTTGAAAACTAGAATTGGGCAAGGGGAAGCCAATAGTGTTCTAAGACACCAAGAAATCATAAAGCAAAATTTAAAAAAATGAAAAAATAGAAGAGAAAGTGAAGCATATCATCAGAAAAACAATTGATTTGGAGAACAAATCAAGGAGAAATAATATAAGAATAGTTGGACTATCTGAAAAGTGTGATAAAAAAAAAAAGAATCTTGAAAAAATATTGCAAAAGAATGTCAAGGAAAATTGCCTTGAAGCTCTAGAACAAGAAAGCAAAGTAGAAATAGAAAAAAATCCACCAATCATCACCTGAGATTCCAGTAGGAAAACTTACAGGAATATCATAGCCAAGTTTCAAAGCTCCCAGGTTAAGGAGAAAATATTGGAAGCAACAAGAAAAAAAAAATGTAATATCACAGAGCCGCAACAAGGGTTATACAAGACCTAGCAGCTACTATGTTGAAGGACTATAGGTCTTGGAATACTGTATTCAGTAGAGCAAAAGAATGGGATTACAACCAAGGGCAATTTACTCAGCAAAGTTAAGTATAATCCTGAATGGGGGGGGGGGGGGGGGAAGGGGCGGGCAAGGATATTTAACTAAATCAAAGACTTTCAGGTTTCTGTGACAAAAAGCCCAGAATTTAAGGGAAAATTGGACATACAATATTCAAGAGTAATATAAGGTAAACATTAAAGACCAGTTATAAAGGATTTAATAGGGTCAAATTGTTTACATCATACATGAGAAAATATTAGCAGTATTCTTATGATTGTCATCATTATTTGGGTAGTTTGAAAGAAAAGCATAGGCTGAGTAGAGTATGAAGGGGTGATTCTTTACAAATCTGTATAGGGAGAGATAAAAAGGAACAATTATCTCATACGATTGAGGCATAAAAAGAAAAATTGATACAGAAGAAGCTAGTGGGGAGAGGGTGGGTAGTGCTGGAACTTTACTCTCATTGGGAATGGGTTAAAGATGGAACAACATATATATTTAGAAAGATATAAAAGTCTTCTAAATTAAGAAAGAAATAAGAGGGCAAGGGAATAAGGTGGGAAGGAGAGGATAAGGAGGGACTCTGAGAAGGTTGAATAGGTTAAGGAATAGGAGGGCAAGGTAGCAGGTGGAATAAAAGCAGAGAAATAAAGAGGGATGGGGTAAATAGAGTGAGAAGGATAGTGAGAAAAAATAAGAAGGAAGAAAATACAGAAGTAATTGTTGCTTAGAATGTGAATGGGATGAATTTACCCATAAAATGGAAACAGGTGGCAGATTAAAATTTTGAATTCAACAATATGTTGTTTTCAGGAAACATTATAAAAATGAGAGATAACACAAAGATAAAATAAAGGGCAACAGTAGAATTTAGTTTTAAAAAGCAGGGATTGTAATCATGATCTCAGACAAAGTTAAGATAGATTAATCAAAAGTGAAAAATAGAGGAACTATGTTATATCAGCAATATTACTCAATATTTTATTATTTTAGACCATTTAAAATACCTAGAGAGTATAAAATACCTGAGCATATATACCTGCAAAAACAGAATGATTCAAGTTTGGATTCAGTCAAAAGGCAGCACTTCAGGACCTAGAGGGCCACATGTGGCCTCAGTCCTACAGGTTCCCCCAAACTCATAAAACTAATAAGGGTCTGAGATCAGATGGGAACTCAGGTCTTCTTGACTCCAGCAACAGCCCTCTATCTTCTGTGCCTCCTGATTCCCTCTAGGGAACAGAGAAGATGCCATAGAACTAAGAGGAATAAGACCAGGGTTAAAATCTTGGCTCATAGATTTAATATATATGTGTCTCTGTACAAGTAAGCTTTAATCTCCTAGGGTTCAGTTTCATGTCTTTTTTCCCCCTCTAAATCAGTTCAACTCCATAGCACAGAGTGGTGATGTGCCTCACTTGATAAACTAGCTATATAGAGAGAAGTTCTGTGTAAAATTAATTTTTACAAATTCAAGCACAATACTTACCACATAGTAATTACTTAATAAATGCTCTTTGAATTAAACTGCCGAATATATGGTAGATTATAAAGAGTACTAGCTCTGGAGTGAAGGTCCTAGATTTGAATGCTGCCTCTGATGTTTTACTAACTGTGTTACCTTGAACAAGTCACTTCACCTCCCCAGGTCTCAGTTTCCTCATCTGTAAAATGAGTGAGTTATACTCAATGGCTACTGAAATGCCTTCCTACTCTAGATCTATGACCACATGATCTCCCATTTCATTTACTCATTTAACAAATACTCATAAAGCCCCTACTATGTGCAAGGCACTGTGCAGTGAACACTCCATCCAGTCAGGAAGCCTTCAAGTAGGGACCTGATTGTTTCTCTGTCAAACGAAGACCAACCTAGCTCAGTTCAGGCATTACCTTAAGTCAGCTAGCTTAATAAATATTTGAATGAACAAATGAAGGCTGGAGAGGTATTTCACCACATGACTGACCATAACTTGATTTTTTGGTGTCAAAGTAATGAAATAAAACATCTACTCAACATGGAATCACAGATCCTTCCACTCATTTATGTGACAATTTCAGAAATATTTCACCTTCAAATCTAATAATCATGAACCCAATAAAAGCACCTATTAAATGACTTCTAACTTGGAAGCTCTGTTCTAGGTGCTGAGTTTACAAAGGCTAAAATAATAACATAATCAAAGCTTGGCATTTGTTTTTGATACCTTTAGTTTCTAGGCTATGTTCCTTTCTGCCACAGCGAGTTAATGATCTATAAGCAATGTTTATGTGTATCCAGGGAATTCCTTTGTAAAGAGATTCTGTGGTGAGCCCTTAAGCTGAAGAATTCTCTTGGGAAGTAAATGATCATATCCTAATTAAATGTTTATATTTCAGATTCTTTTATAAATCAAAGCACAACTGTATCTGTTTTTAAGAGAAATAAATTTTGGTTCTCACTAGAGGAATTGACATAGATTTTGCTCGTTTCAGGTTTTTCAGACAATGGAAAGAGGGCAGATAGCTAATCCTGTGTCCAGAAGGGTATCAAACACATTCCCCTGCCTCTAGACACAACTATACCAATGTCATCCCAGTTTAAGAGATTTAATAAATATTTACCGAGCAATTACCAAATATAAGGCTAGGCCCTGGGGAATACAAAGAAGTAAGGTATATAACCCTGCTTTTAAGAATTGTGCCATCTGGGGAAGCTAAGTGGCACAGTGAATATAGCACCAGCCTTGGAGTCAGGAGGACCTGAGTTCAAATGTAGCCTCAGACACTTGACACACCTATTAGCTTTACCTTGGGCTTCCACTAGCTTAAACACTTGACCTTGGGCAAGTCACTTAGACCCAATTGCCTTGCAAAAAAATGTGACAACACAAGACAGTAAGTGAGTCTTGAGACAACTGAATTTGGGATACTAGGTAAGTCTAATGGAAGGAGATGAATGCATTTGAGTTGAACTTTAACAAATGGATGGGAATTTGGTAAGGGATAGAGAGGAAAGGAAGGCATCCCAGGAGTAAGAAGTTGCCTGAGCTAAGGCAGAGAGGTAAAGTTGGAAAGGTAAGATGAGGTCAGGTTGGAGAAGTCCTTGAATGCCAGGCAGAGAAATTTGAACTTGATAGGAAAGAGGTGAGGCACTGAAGATGTTTGAGCAGCATAGAGACGTATTCAGAACTATGCATCAGAAGGATTGTATTGGTAATCATATGGAGGAGAGTCAGTAAAAGGAGGGTAGAGTGGAATTGGAAGATGGAAGACATAGCTTTTTAACAGCCCTGACAGGTGGCAATGCCTACCTGTACTAAGGCGGAGAGAGTGGGAATAGGGAGGAAAGAAAGGATTCATGAGATGTTAAGTAACTAGAATTGACAGAACCTAGTGACTGATTGGTTGGAAGAGATGTGGGAGGGAGAAGAGTCAGCTACAACTCAATGGTCATGAACCTGGGAAACAAGATGAATAGTGATGAGACAGTAGAAATAGTGAAGCCTGGAGGAAGAGTAGATTTAAAGGGAAAGATAATGAACTCAGATTTTAGATATGTTGAATTTGAGGATGCCAGTGAATGACCTAGACAGGGTCATACATGAAGGTAGTTAGAGATGTAGGTCTGGGGCTTCAAAAGAGAGGTCAGGAATGTAGACAAGACCTGAGTAGTGGCAGTAGTTAAAATCATAAGAACAAGATTGTAAAGGGAGAGAGCATAGGAGGAAAAGAGAAGAGGAAAGGGAAGAGGAGAGGAGGAGAGAGGGCTAAGGAAAGGCCCATGAGGAGTAGCTACGTTAAGCAATGGGAAGATAATGAGAAGCAAGTGAAGAACACAAAGAATGATTATCTCAAAAGGTAAGAAGAGGAGAATTATCCAGTAGTTGAGATGATAACCAGAGTCAAAAGATGTAAAGATGTCAACTGAATAAAAAATAAACAGCCCATTGAGTTTGGTGATTATGAAATCATGGCCTTGAAGAAGTAGGTTGGTTGGGCTGGGAATCTGATTACAAAAGGTAAGTAGTGGAGGCACTTTTTTCAAAAAATTTAGTAGCAAAGGGGAGAAGATGGGATAATATCTAGATAGGCAGAAGGGTCGAGAGGAGAATTTTACTTTTTTTTCAGGATTTGGAAGACCTAGACTTGTTTTTAGGCAAGCTAAATGCGAGTCAGGAAAACTTGGCTTTAAATTCTGCTTCTGACACTATTTGTGTGGCCACAGGCAAATCAATTCACCTTTCTTAGCCTCATTTACCTCATTGTTAAAATGGATACAGTAATACGTAGAGAACCTGCCTCCCAGGCTTGTTTTGAGGCTCAGACAAAAAAAAAAATGTATGTATATATGTATACACACACAAAGAGCCTTGCAAGTTTAAAGTGCTATCTAAATGTCAGTTGAAAAATTGACTCTGATGATCATAATTTCTTAGAGAAATTTAACCAATGAAAAGCAGTCAGTACCATGCATCAGCCAAAAGTCCAGAAACTGCTTCAGCTGGCAAACAGCTGACCGACCTCCTTGCCAAGCACAAAGCAACTCAAGGTGATTTAGATTTAAGATAGAAGTTCATTTTTACAAAGGAGGATGATAGAAGATAACAAATCTTGCAACACAGTGAAAAGCAGTAGAGGGATTACAAATCTAAAAAGCTTGTCATGAAAGTAAAAAATGCTAGATGGTTCTGAGAACTCATCTGAAAGGATAACAAATAGACAGGACATCGTACAGAACCACTGGCATTTCTGCAGTGCTCTATTTTCATCAGTGACACTAGTGCGTTCACAATATTTGGACTCTACTAGTAAATGGGAAGCATTTATTAAATACCTACTGTGTGCTAGACACTGTGCTGAGCTCTGGTTACTACCTCAGTATCCATTTCACTATGAGAACAAATGGTAATAGCAATCCAGAAAATAAAGTTGAGATTAGTTGGAACTGATTAAATATTTTCATAAGAAGCTGATGTTAGAGGCATATTTTAAGGATATTCATCAATCAAAGATATTTCAAAGAGGGAAAGCTTAGAAAGAAATGGAAAAGGTCAGGCAGAGCATGATTACATGCAAAAAAAAAAAAAAGCAGTTAAGAAGATATCGGCACCTAATTATCTGCCAGCTTTCTCTTCTGTATAAAATCTTTATGAGAATTATCTATGCATGCAAGTGAATCTTTGATGAAAAGATGAGAGGAAAAGACAATCAGTAGGTTTTTATAGTTGGTTTCCATCCTCAGACCACATCTTCATGGTTGCGCTATTGACTGAGAAATGTAGGGAAAGGAAGATCCCAGTGTTTCTATTGTTTATTGATTATTAAAAACAACAAAACAATTTGACTTCGCACAGAAAAATACAACTTTGAAGATTCCTCCTCAAATAAAATATTCCCCATACATGTTAGGATGATACAGGAGTGCACAAGAGAGATGACCAAAGTAACAATTTGATTCAGCAATTCACTGAGTAAGACATCAAATGAGAGCCTGAGTAGAAACGCATATGCTTGCCAAAGGTTTTCAGCAGGACCATCGAGGATGGACTGTGAAGAATCCCTACAGAAGAGGAATCAATCTCCTGTTAAAGGAGAGGGTCTATGGATGTTCTTGAATGAGTATGGCATGATACCAATTGTATCAAACTCTGAAACACTACAGTGCCACTTCAGTGAAATCCATGGCCACACCAAGGAGATTGATCTTACTATCCACAGTGGGGGAAAACAAACAAAGAGAATCTATTCTCCAGATTACATCATACAGATAAATGGAGAGGTCCTTGGGTTAGTTGATCAGTCCATATATCTTGGATAAGCCACACAAATATATATCGAGCTGGGTCTAGCTGTTTCACATGTAGGTAATTGTGCCGTGCTATCAATGCAAAACATCCCAGTGCCTAATGTGGCATCTTTCACATAGTAGGTATTTAAATGCTTCCCCAAAGATCATCTTTTAAGAATTCTCCTGGTGATACAATGAATGTAGCTGCAAATCATAGGATACTATAACCTCAGGGGGAAAAACATCAAAATCACAGATAACCCAAAGGGAAAGGAACAAATGAGTGGTGGTCTACTTTAGATTACCAGTGATGACAAGTCAGGTCAGCAAGCATTTATTTAGCTCCTACTAGATGCCAGGCACTGAGGCTACCAAAAAAAAAGTCTCTGACCTCAGTGGGTTAACAATGTAATAAGGAAAGTAACATGCAAACAACTATATCTAAACAAGATATAATACACGCATGTGTATATATATGTATATATATATATATATAATATATATCTAGATATATATTATGGAAGGAGACAGAGAGAGACAGAGAGACAGAGAGAGAGAGGAAGAGACAGAAAGACAGAGAGAGCCAGAGACAGAGAGAGAAAGGAGAAACAGAGACAGAGACAGACCAAAAGGAAAATATTCATTAAGGTGGACCAGGAAAGGCTTCTGGCAGATATGATTGTACCCTGAGACTTGAAGGAAGACAGGCAGAAAGAGGAAAGGAGGAAGAAGAACATTCTAGGCATGGGAGACACCTAGTGAAAATGCATACAGTCTGGAGATGGTATATCTTATGTCAGAAACAACCAGGAGACCAATGTAACTGGATCCCAGAGTATGTGGAGGGAGTAAGGTATAAGAAGATTTGAAATGTTGTAAGGAACCAGGTTATGAAGGGTTATGATTTTTAAAAGTCAAACAGAGGATTTTATATTTTATCCTGAAGGTAATGGGGAGCCACCAGAGTTTATTGAATTGGAGGAGGGCATTGACATGGTTTGACTAGTACTTTGGGAAAATCACTTTGACAACTGAGTGAAGGATGGACAGGAGTGGGAGACACTTGTGCTAGGGAGACCCATTAGCAGGCTACCACAATAGTCCTGATGTCAAGTGATGAGAATCTGAATAAAATACATCACCAAAGTCCAGTAACACCAGGAAAAGAGTGGGGCTTAGTAACATAGCAAGGATAAAGGACAACCCATAGACACATCAAGTGCTATCATTATGAAATATTAAAAGAATAAAAGGGGAGCATTTAACAAGTTAGGAAGATTCCCAACTTAGAAGCAACTGTGTGGTACAGTTGATGGAGCACGGGAACTGCAGTCATGAAAATCTGGCTTCAGATCCAGACTCAGACCCTTATCAGCTGTACCATGACAAGAATTTTAACCTTTGTCTGCCTCAGTTTCCTCACCTGTAAAATCTAGTTCCCAGTATTGTTGTGTGGATCAAATAGGACAGGATTTGTAAAGACTTTACAAACATTAAAGTTGGCATAGTGGATAGAGCACCAGGGCTGGGATCAGGAAGAATCTAGTTCTATTTCAAATCTAGCTAGTTGTGTGACCCTTGGTAAGTCACTTAACCCAGTTTACCTCGGTTTCTCACCTGTAAAATGAGAAGAAATGGCAAACCACTCCAATATGTCTGCCAATAAAACCCCAAATGAGGTCATGGAGAGTTAGACATGACACAAAAGAACATTAAAGTACTATATAAATGCTAGTGTGGAGGAAATTCTGATTTTTATAAAAATCATTATGTGTGTAGTGAATACACTAATTGATTAGATTTTGAAGAATTGCTTTTTCCAGCTTGAGTCACACCCTGGTCCTGGAAACAATTGTTTGTAATCCATCTTCCCCCCCTCTCTTCCCACTTGCGATTTATGTATATAATCTCTGTCTTCACTTCAGCAAGGTGGAATTCTGATCAGGAGAATTCCTGATTTGCAAATCTGTTCCTCAAAATGAAGCTACTTAATTAAGCAGCTACCTGATTACTGGCACTTTGTCTCTGGCCTGCTTGTTTCATCATTCTCAGGTTAGAGACTGGCTCGGTAAAATCCTGTTAACATTATCTGTCATTATTTTTATCCCCTAGAGAAATATTGATAAGAAAGCATAACTGGGTTGTGAGCGTAAGTAGAGGAAATACCTATATGTTCAGACCATAGACTCAAAGTATTGAAGAATATTATTGAATATTCCTATTAACTTCATAGTCGGAGACACTACTAAAATTAATGTTTTATGTTACATGCAAATGTACCAATAGTTCATTATAAGGAAAAATTATGATAATAATTAGCATTTGCATAGCATTTTAAGGTTGGCAAATCACTTTACATATATTAAATCATTTGGTGTTTACAAGGGTGATGGGAAAGACATTCGGAGCTCCTGTAGATTTCCTTTCCAGAAGCCCCTATGATCCTAAGTTATTTCCAAGCTTGTAGGATCACAGACTAAGAACTAGAAGGGTCTTTAGAAGCCAGTTAGTCCAGACATCTTGTTTTGCCACTGGGGACAACGAGATTCAGAAAAGCTAAGCCCATGATCACACAGATATTGTCTGAAGCTGGATTTGAACTCAAGCCTTTGTGACACCATCCAATATGACCTTTACTACACTATGATACTTCTGAGTCTTTTGAGCCCAATCAATTGAGTGTTCTTGTTAGACTCAGTCTTCACAAAATATACAGCTTTTTGTAGGTCGGAGTATTTAATAAGTCATGGGACTTTCAAACACCTGAACTGTCAGGGAAATTTCTAGCTCAAAATAAATATGTAAATATTTTGAAAATAATGTCTATAAATTGATAATATAATTAACCCTAAAGATACAAATACACATTCACATGCTGCAAAATAGCTGCAAATTCTAATGCCATATGCTGAGTCTTGAAATTCTGAGTCATTTGAGTGGCAAAGAACACACATGCATGTGTACACACACACACACACACACACACACACACACACACACACCTCTACAACTAGAGGCAGACAGACAAAGAAGGGGAATAGAAGACTATATATCACTGGAGCCACTGCCCAGGATGAAAAGAGGCCTGGCTACAGCATGTTGTTCCCCAATAACTGCATGCCTTTCACTTCCCTCTGCCCGTGCACCCAAGGAAAGAATAGAAGAGATGGACCTTCCCCAGTAGAATATAAGCTCCTAGAAGGCAGGGATGGTTTTGGGTTTGGTCATTGTTTTGCCATTTGTTGGACTGGATTGATATCTCTTAGTGGATCTTTTCTCATTTACTCATTAAAGCAACAATCTGAGACAAATAATAAGCATTATATCCTCATATTAATATAACCTTCATTTTACTTATTTCAGTGAATAAGCATTACTTTTCTCTCTTCCTCCCACTGAAAATACCACTGTCAACAAAACCCTTGTAACAAATCTGCATAGTCAAGGACAAAAAAGTCAACATTGACCAGGTTCAAAAGATACAGGTCTGATTCTGCATCTTGAATATCTTGCCTCTCTGTCCAGAAGTGGGTAGCATCCTTCAGCATGGGGACCCTCTGGAATTGTGCTTGGTCATTTCACTAATCAGAGTTTATTATCCTCATTTTTTCAGAAGAGAAAATTAAATCTCAGGAAAGTTAAATGACTTGCCCAAGGTCATACAGTGTCTGCGATGTGTCTGAGATGTGATTCAAGCCCTTATTTCTTTTGACTCTTTGTCTATTAGTCTTTCCATGGCACAAACTGCCTCAGATCCCCAGGAGAAAACAGAAGGCAGCTCCAACTGTGCTTCCCCACATTCTTTCCTCTACTTCTAGTGTCTAACCAATCCACATGTAAGAGTCCCCCAAAATGAAAATTACCTCCTCTCTCACTTTCATCCTTCCATCTAACCAGGGTTGGAAGCAAAAGCACACCTTTCACATTCTAAACTAAATTGGACCTGGTGGTCACTAGTTTGGGTGATGGGTTGTTTTGGGGGGAGGGAGAATTAATCTCCCTTTTTAATGTTTAGTTTAATTTTTAAATTTTTTTAAATTTATGGGATAAGTTAAAATTTATGGAATAAAAATAAAAATACATAAAAATGAAATAAGCATTTCCATGACATAGTACAATAAAAAAAAGGTAATTGTACATGATTTAGAAAAAGAGTAACAAAAATGGCATTCCTCATTCCCGTCACACAGCCCATCGCCATCCCCTTCTCTAAGATCTACTGTTCTGTAAGGAGCTGACATTGACAGCGACCTTAATAATGAACATAGCTATAGAGCAGGAATTCTTAACCTTTTTTGTGTCCTAGACCCTGTTAGTAATCTACTGAAGTCTCCAAGCCTCTGCTCAGAATAGAGTTTTTAAGGGTATAGAATTATGAAGGAAACCAATTATACTGAAATACAGTCATCACTTTAAAACAAACACACAAGTTCATGGATCCCAGGTTAAGAACTCCTGCTATAGCAGATCACAGGACTAGAGCTGAAGGGACCCCAAGGGCCATCTTGTCAAAGTCATTCATTTTTCAGATGAGGAAAATAAGGTCGATGCCGGTTAAGTGACTTATCTAAAATGATTGACAGAGAAGGGATTTGAACTGGAGTAGCCTGATTCCTTTAAAAAAGGTATGACTCACTACTACAATCAGTACACAATGTAATGGAGAGCCAAGCTTCCAACATCCTACCTTGGAAAATGACATTAAAAATTATCTTTTTTTAAAGAGGCAATCAGGTTAAATGACTTGCCCAGGGTCACACAGTAGTAAGTATCTGAGGTCACATTTGAACTCAGGTCTCCTAACTCCACAGCTGGTGTTCTATCCATTGCGCCACCTAGTTTCTCCAAGATGATGAAATTTTGACAGCTACAACACTTTAAAAATAATAACAACAACAAAAAGCCTGCATCCTTTGAGCAACATATGCTGTTTCATTTGCCAGATTCCCCTGGTCTAAGAAAGAAGTCTTGGTCTGAACTACATAGTAAGCCTTTCGTATTTGCTTTGGGCTTAGTGATGTAAAATGGGCTTCAGAGGTTTTTAAACTGAAGCTTTCAAAATGCACAGACCTTGGCCCTCTCCAAGGCAGGTTCTCTCCTCCACATCCTGGGGTGCTGCTGGCTTACTGCTGTTATTCGTCGCCTGCTCAGGGCTATCATACCTGCTAAACAGGTTTCCTCCCTTTCCTGCCCCTTGCCACCCTGCACACTGGGATAGTGGTTTCTCAGTTGTTGTTATTGCAGAAACCAAGGAAGACAATGGCATTAGGAGTTCCCCTCTTTTTGTTGTTTACTCATTTCAGTCATTTCTGACTCTTTGTGACCCTATTTGGGGTTGTCTTGGTAGAGATACTGAAGCGGTTTGCCATTTCCTTTTCCACATCATTTTAAAGAAGGTAAACGATTAGTGATTTGCCCAGGGTCACATAGCTAGTGTCTGAGGCTGGATTTGAACTCAAGTCTTCCTGACTCCAGGTCCAGCATTCTATTCACTGTGCCACCTAGCTGCCCTAGGGGATTTCATTAGTCAGGCTAGGAATTTCTCTCCTTCAATTTCTACCAAGGATAAGGCTCTTTCTAGGTATGATGAAATACTTTGGTGTCTGGAGTACTCTCAGTGGGCATCTGAAACTATAGTGCAGTGGCTCAGTAACTTGGGAGAGAAGCATCTATATTTGGGTTACCATCTCAGGCTGGTGAAAACCAAGGCACTGAATGCCGAGAAGCATTGTTTTAGAGTTTACAAATAGTACTGGTTATGCATTGCTATGATGGTCTATCAAATCGTCCGTTAAACAAAGGCTTCAATTTAATGGTTACCAACGGGGAGGATCCTTGAAGATCCAGAAACCATAGCAAGGGGCAGGTGAATCCATAAGTAGGAAAACCTTACATGGAAAAAATAAATCACATACACACACCTCTTCTATTTATTTCTCCAGACTTGTGATTTCAGTGGCATAGCAAAGGCAGATCAGCCACTCTTGAAATTTAGTCTTAGAGAGGAAGTTCTTACCCTGGGGTCCCAATTTCTATAACCTGCTCTGCATAGAAAGGCCTCCTAATGTTCTTAGGTGACCAAGAAGCCACCAGAAAACTGTGTCAAGGAAAGTGCCAAGTCTTTTTATCCAAACAAGTCCAAGAGGATGATTTCATCAACTTTCAAGGCAAGAAATAGCCTTAAGCATATGGAAGCAGGAG
>CM053585.1:346528888-346560385 GCA_028646515.1 Pseudochirops corinnae | reverse complement strand
ATTCCAAATTGATGGGCATCTACTAATAAAGACCAGTAATTGAACAAAACCAACCTATAGTGACTATATGATACTTTATTCTGAGTTCCACCCCCATGATCTCCATCTCTCCATGAGAGGAGGAAAGTAAATTTCCCTAACAGGTCTCCAGGACTGGTATGGTCATTGCAGTTCCAGGACTGGTATGGTCATTGCAGTTTATCAGAGGTCAACTGCTTTTTAAAGTTTTAGTTGCTTATATTATTATAATCATTAGCTATATCATTCTGGTTCTGCTTTTATCACTCTGTAGTAGGTCGTATAAATCTTCTCCTGTTTCTTTGAATTCATCACATGTACCATTTTTATGGTGCATTAATATTCCATCACATGCATATTTCATAATTTGCCCACCACCATTGATAGGCCACTATTTTGTTTCTAGTTTTTTGCTATCATAGATTGCTGGTCTTAATATTCTGTTGTATCAACATGTGTCTAAAGATAATGATAATCATTCTAAGAATGAGGGCACTTTGATCCTGGAGGGATGGACAATTTCATTGATCATACATCTTATCCTCACAACAACCCTGGGAGGTAGGTGCTATTCTAGTCACACTTCACCAATGAGGAAACCAAGGCACACAGTTTAAATGACTGACCTCAAACATAGTGTCTGAGGGAGATTTGAACTCAGGTCTTCCTGACCCAAGGTCCAGTGCTCTATCTACTATGTCACCTTGCTCCTGCTGATTGCTATAGTGATTATTTCCAACTGGGAAACTTCTTGATTGTATGTTTTGGGGGTGAAATGTATGAGTCTCAAGAGTGAGGGGAAGAGTATAGAGAGATAATACTGCAGATGAACCTAAAACAGCTAAGTTCTTTAGAAGCACAGCTGTCATTTCATTGGGGTAAGTAACTCTATCCCCTCCATACTTTCTCATCCTGTGTAATTTTAATCTATATTTTTCTTTTTTCCATAAATCTTCCGTAGATGATTTATTCGATAGGTTGGAGATGTTCATCAGAGCATCACATTGTGAAGCATTAAAGAAAAACATTTATGATGAAGTTTTCCTTCCCTGACTCCCCCATTCCTGTTTTCCAGCATGACTCCACTAACTTAGCCCTACTTTAGTCTGTATTAATTTAATTCCATGTTGGATCTTGTTACAAGCAGCTCAACACATAAAAATAAGCCAGAATTCTTGTATCTAAGGCCAAGCCATTTATGGAGCCCTAATAGAGATACCCAGTCATTTTCTCATTATTTACACAGGCTCTATGTCTCTAAGAAATTCAGAGAGACAAAATATCCCTTGTTGCTATAGATAAATCCTTCCTCCTCTACTAATTCTCCACAAAGCATTACTAGTTAAAGGTGGGGTGGTTATATTTATCTTATTGGCTGGTTTTATTTAGAAATAATTATTGATCAAAAGGAGAATGGCTTAATAATTTGAAGATCGATTTTGTTCTTTTGTTTGTGCTGATTAACAGACAAAGTAATGTACAGTGAATATGGTGAGTGCTGCAGAAACTCAAGAAGGAAGAAGCAAAATAATAACAGACTCATAAATTTCCTCTCACCAGATAGCTTGCCCAGAATTAAAGAGGAAAAAGAATCTGGAGGTTCTCCTCAAGAGTATCTGAGCTTGCATGAATGCCAGTGGTTCCCACTTTGAACTGTTTTTCCCCACTGGGCAATGGAAAAAGGTGCTTGTCATTTTCCCTACAGATGGCTTCGCCATGAAATCATGCATCTATGCCTTTAGCCAGAATTTCTGGATACTTGTATTGAGAGGAGAGTTTGGAAGTGGGGAGAGGAGTTTATTATTGTTTTCCTTGAATTCTCTAGATTCTTTTCCAATTTTCCCATTGCCCATGTATCATATATATCTGGTTTTGTTCAACAAGGAGAAAATCCACCTTGAAAATTCAAGGATTTTGTTGCTATTATTTGGCTATATTTAATACTGTGGATGTATGTCTTAGTTCCCCCAAACTTTAATGGGAAAGAGTGCAAAGGAAGAATGAAGACCAACTTAGCCAAACTTAAAGATGACCATCACCAGAAGGTTGGTCTGTCCTGGTTCCCCTTCTCTCTCTCTCTCTCTGTCCCTGTTTCTCCCTCCCTCTCTCTCTGTCTGTCTCTCTCTCTCTCCCCCTCTCCCTCTCTCTCTCTGTTCCTGTCTCTCCCTCCCTCCCTGTCTCTGTCTCTCTCTCTCTTTCCCTCTCCCTCTCTCTCAATTCTCTCATTCACATCAGCTCCTATGAGCTTAATTATTATCTCTTTATGTTATTGTTCAGTTGTTTCAGTCGTACTCAACTCTTCATGATCCCATTTGGAATTTTCTTGGCAAAGATACTGAAGTAGTTTGCCATTTCTTTCTCCATGTCATTTTACAGATGAGAACTGAGGTAAACAGAGTTAAGTGACTTTCCCACGGTCACCCAGCTACTAAGTGTCTGAGACCAGATTTGAATTTAGGTCTTCTTGACTGCAGACCTATATGTCTACATATCCAGTCCTAACAACTCTCCTAAGCTTTAGTTGCACACTTCCAACTGTCTATTGAATATTTCAGAATAGATATCCTGGTTGGGCTCTACTACATCGTCCAGATTACTGACAGTTCTCTCTCTCAAAGCAACCACTTATCACTACAATAATAAATATTTTCTCAGCACCCTGTTAGGGGTGGTTGTGAGTTAAAAGAGCTTGTCCCTGATTCATCAGTTTGAGAGCAGAAAAGAAACAGATTTACCCAGTAGGCAATCAGTGAGGACCAGGAGACCACTGTGCACAGAAGCAACTTTGTGTGGTGCAAATTCTTCCTGAAGAAACTAATGACAACAAGGTCTGTAGTCCAATTGTTAGTTGACCCAAGCACATGGGTTGCCCTACCTATGTTTCTCCTCTCTAAGTTTCTATAAATATATGGCCACTCTCCTCTGTGGACAGTGTAAGTATTGGTGGGAGAGTGTGACCCGGGTTTATGAGGGAGCTCTGATGTCTGATGACTTCATTTGCTTGTGTTGAATATCTTTGACATTGTGATTATATGTACTTTTGCCTTGTTAAAGAACTAGTGGTGTCTTGTACTGTAAGAAATGACAAGCAAGATGATCTCAGAAAAACCTGGAAAGACTTTCATGAACAAATGCAAAGTGAAGTGAGCAGAACCAGGCACTGCTGTACACAGTAACAGCCATCTTGCTCGATGAAGAACTGTGACTGACTTAGCTGTTCTCAGCAATACCAGGATCCAAGACAATCCCAAAGGACTCATGATGAAGCATACGATCCACCTCCAGAGAAAGAATCGATCTTGTTAGAATACAGACTGAAGCAGGCCGTTTTCATTTCCTTTCATTCTTTTTCTTTTGGGTCTTCTCATACAAAATGACTTATGTGAAAATGTTTTGCATGATTGCACATGTATAACCTGTGTCTGATTGCTTACCATCTCAAAGAGGGGAGAGGGGAATGGGGAAGGGAGGGATGGCATTTGGAACACAAAACTTTTTTAAAATGTTAAAAATTATTTTAATGTGTAATTTAGAAAAAATAAAATATTCCGTATTTTAAAAAAATAATTAGTGGTGTCTAATTCATTTTTGGTAGAGTTGTGAACTAACCATTCTAGAGAACAATTTGGAACTATACTCAAAGCGCTATAAAACTGCATACCCTTTGACTTAGCAATACTACTATTAGGTCAGTATCCCAAAAAGATGAAAAAAGAAAAAAAAAAAGGCAAAGGACCTACATGTACAAAAACATTTTTAGCTGCTCTTTTTGTGGTGGCAAAGAAATGGAAACTGAGCGGATGTCCATTAGTTGGGGAATAGCTGAACAAGTTGTGGTATATGACTGTGCTGGAGCACTGCTGACCTATAAGATATGACAAGCAGAATAGTTTCAGAAAAACCTGAAATGATCTATATGAATTGATGCTGAATGAAGTGAGCAGAACCAGGAGACCATTGTGTACAGTAACAGCAATATTGTAAGGATAATCATTTGTGGAAGACTTAGTTACTCTGATCAATACAAAGATCCAAAACCTTGCCAAAAGACCCATGATAAGAAATGCTATCCACCTCCAGAGAGAAAATTGATAAACTCTAAGTACAAACTGAAGCATATTTTTCTTGTTTTTATTTTTTGCAGCATCACTAATACTAGAAATGTGTTTTTGCATGATTTCACATGTCTACCATATTACTGGCCTTCTCAATGAATGGGAAAGCAACTGGAGGGAGAAAAAGAATTTGAAACTCAAAATTTTTTAAAATGAATGTTAAAAATAAATTAATAATAAAAAGAATGAATGGTGTTTATAGGGACTGATTTTGTATAAATGGAAGACACACTGGTTGGGGCTCAGATGCTACAGTGGCTAATAATCGGAGCACATTTCCCCCATCTCTCTCCCTTCCCCATGCCACGGTTACCCCTAGAATCCTGAGACGGTTTGAGTTTTAAATCCACAGTGATGGTCTCTGAGAACTCTAGACCTTTTAGAATGAGGTCAAATAAAGATGAACAAGCTAGTTCAGAGAATAAGAGTGGGATCCATGCCACTTCCCAAGGTTTTACCTTTTTATGAACATATTGTTTCTCCAAGAGAATGTAAACTCCTTGAGGACAGGGCTCCTTTCATTTTTGCCTTTGTAGCCCTATTACGTAGCATTGTACTTGGCACATAGTAGGTATTTAATGAATGTTTGCTGAAAGATGGGCGATTAATCTTTTGGACACAGAAATTCAGGAAGGAGAACCACTAAGGTGTAATGGAGAGAGCGCCTATGCCAACAAAACCACAGATCCTTGAGGCATCAGAGTTTAGCTTTTATATGATTGCAAGATATATGTTGCCATCAAAGTATTTTTTAATAAAGAAGAATAATAAGCACTGTGTGCTCATTCAACAGAGAACATCAAAGTCTTGGAGAATAAAAATGAAAATGAAAAATGGGTTGGAAGGACATTTTCTGAGATTATGCATCCTAGAAGGTGAGATTATGCATTTTGCAGGCGAACACTGCAATTTTTCATGCTAACTTAGTGCTCATATCATTGCTCTGGAATATTAAGACCTGACCCTCATTATTGGTACAAATTACATAATAAAAAATGCCTAAGATTTAGTAACCCATAAATCACTTCTGACTTCTTGCTGTGGTAAAAATATACACTCAGAGACCCGAGAGGCTGATCTATTCCCTTATGAATATTACAGGCACCAAATTCTTTGGCAGACAGACACAGAAGAAAATTAAATACAGAGGAAATCTCTTTATCAGCAAGTAAAAGCCAAAAACAACACAATTTAAACTCGGAGACCGAGGGGTGGCAAGCAAAAGATTTACTATTGTCATAGCTCACCGACCTGTCAAAACTTGAAATTGATGGCCTTGGTCTCAGATGAAAGAAATGGGAAATTCTTTAGCCTTACCATCGTTGAGAAGGAAATATAGGATGAAAAAAAAAGCAAGCCAATTGAAAGACTGCTGCTGTGTTTTTTTCAGATTCATCTTCATCCAAGCTCTTTTTCCTTTCTCCTCCAAGTGCTTTTTGATGCTGTGGTCAGGAAATGACAATTTCCCAATGAGGGGCAGCCCGATCTCTGAAGCAATTTTCTTTTTTTCCTTAACCTTAGAATAACAATAGACTTTATAAGGCTATCCCCTAGCATGTATATAATCCCACATAGAGATTTCTAGCTTTTCTCAAATATTTCCAAATGAGCCTTCTTTCTTTCCTTTGTCTCTCTGCCTTATTCATGGATCATACCACAAATAAGATGTCTATGACCGGGAGATCAAGGGGAATTTGGGGGTGAGGGATAGTTCAGTCTCTGACATATGGCTTAGACTTGTACTTTTTTTGGTTTGTTTTCCTTTGTTTTATATTTTTAGAGCAAATGCTAAAGTAGTAGATAGAGTGCCAGGCCTGGGGTCAGGAAGACCTGAGTTCAAATCTGGCCTCAGACACTTACTAGTTGTGTGACCCTGGGTAAGTCACTTTGCCCTGTTTGTCTCAGTTTATGTATCGGTAAAATGAGCTGGAGAAGGAAATGGCAAATTGTCAAGAAAATCCCAGGAGTCACAAAGAGTTGGACATGACTGAAACAATGAATAACAAAATAGAAATTGATGTTCCCTACTGCAAAATATTCTGGGGGGACTGAGAGAAAAATCTCCATTTCATCATGAGTAAGAGTGGATAGAATGCTCACCATAGAGTAGGTATGCAGAACAAACCTCATAATAATAACTAACGCTTATATAGGACTATGACTTACAAAAATAGTTTCACAGAACCCTCAAACAGCCCAGTGAAGTAGGTGATCTGGGTAGTAGTTTCACCATTTCATAGATGAAGAAACAGAGTTTAAAAGAAGAGGCTCAATTACTTTTTAATGAATTTACTAAATTGAATTATTAAAAGAAGCCCACGGTCATGCTGCAAGAAAGAGTCAGAAGCAGGATTTCACAGGATAGACCTGGAAGAACTCTTGGAGTCTGTGGAACCCAACTCTTTTATTTTCTAAGTGTATTATAGTGGAAAGAACTCAAATCCCAACTCCAATATCCACTGTCCATGTACCCCTGGACAAGTGCCTTAACCATTCAGGGCCTGTTTCTTTATCTGTAAAAGGTAACCTAAGGGTGGCTAGGTGGCACAGTGAATAGAGCACGGGCCCTGGAGTCAGGAGGACCTAAGTTCGAATCTGACCTCAGACATTTGACATTCTTGCTAGCCATGTGACCTTGGGCAAGTCACTTAACCCCAATTACCCTGCCCTCTCTCCTCCAAAAAAAAAAAAAAAAGAAAAAGAAAAAAAAAGGAGGTGGCCTTTTCTCATTCCAGAAATTCTCTTAACAGAATCCCCAAATATGGCTTCTGTCTGAATCCCTGGCCCGTATTCAGGCTTGCCTCAAGAAAAGACCTAAGGGCTAAAAAAAAAACAAAAAACGAATACAAAAAAAAAGAAAAGACCTAAGGGGGCTTTCCTTACAGAATCATAGACACAGAAAGCCAATCAGGAAGCTTGTCTGCAACGTCCCTTACAAGCGGTCATCCGCCCTCTGTTTGAGGACTTCTAGCAAGAGAGAACCTGACCTCTAAAGCATTCTATTTCACTCTAATTATCAAGTTTTTCTTGCCCAAATTTGTCATCTTGTCATTTTTACCCTCAGGTCCTAGTTTTGTCTTCTGAGGCCAAGGAGAACAAGTCTAAACACTCTTGCATGTGACAAACCCTTCCAAGATTCAGACAGCAATTAGGTCTCTCCCCAGTGGCCTCCACTCTCCCTTGCCCTCCCCACCCAAGCAGGGTTGTACAGGAGCCAACTCCTTCAGTAAACTCTACAAATCAGGGCTGAATTTATTGTTCTGTTGATTGTCTAGATTTGAGAAATTGATGGAGAAAATGTTAATAACGAATATTTAACTTAAAACCATGTCATAAGGGGCGGTTAAGTGGTGCAGTGGCTAGAGTGCCAGGAAATGTGGCCTCAGACACTTACTAGCTGTGTGACCCTGAGCAAGTCACTTAACCCTAATTATCTAAAAACAACAAAAAACAAAATGGTGTCATGCATACGTGTTTTTCTCCAGAGAGTTAGTTGTTAATTACAAGCACTCTCTTGCCTTTAAGTCTCATCTTCAACCTAAACATCTCCAGTTTTTTTCAATATACCTGGTATTTTCATGTACTGGCAGGATATGGTGGAAAAGAACCCCGTACTTAGAATTAGAAAATCTCAATTTAACTCCTGGCTTTGCTTATTGCTACCTTTGTGAGTCGACCTCCCCGGACCTAATTTTATTCATCAGTAAAATTTGAGATTTGGACTCCATGACCTATGAGGTGCCTTCCCTCTCTCAATCTCTGACCCTATAAAAAAACCAAGATAAAAACCAAAATCTGATTTTATCAGGAGGTGCAGAAGAATGAGGATCTCACAGCAGATGTTAAGGAAAAGGTATTGTTCCATAGTTTTAGAGAAACAAAAAAAAAAATTAAAAGATGAAAGCAAGAATGTGTGAAATGTAAACCAAGTATACAGATGATAAATTGCCTCTCTGTACATATTATTCTTTCCTTAGTTATAGATCATTTAATGAAAAGTGGTTGTTTACAGCAAACTTGCCAGGCTAGTATTGTTTGGGATTTGTTTTTTTTAATGCCAGTTCAAAGGACACATCAACTTCATTGTCATTTTCTTTGATCCTGAAAACTGTGTGAAGGAGGCAGTTTAGACATTCTTCAAAAGGCTTACTGTTGTTGAACTTACCTAGGTTCAAGGAGAGACCATCCGGCCTCGAGTCAGCAGGACCTGAGTTTAAATCCAGCCTCAGACACTTACTACCTGAGTGACCTTTGGGGAGTCACCTAACTTCTATTTTTCTCAATTTCCTCATCTGTAAAAATGTGGATGAAAACAGTACCTACCTCCCAGGGTTGCTGTAAGGATCAAATGAGATAATTTGCATTTTTGTAATATCTGTAAGAACACTTAATACAGTGTCTGGCATATAGCATAAATATTATTGCTATTATGATTATTATTTCATGTGATTGTTTAGTCATTTTTCAGTCCTGCCCAGCTCTTTGTGACCCCATTTGGGATTTTCATGGCAAAGATACTGGAGCGGTTTACCATGTCCTTCTCCAGCTCATTTTACAAATAAGGAAACTGAGGTGAAGTGACTCGCCCAAGGTCATGCCACTAGTCAGTATCTGAGGTCACATTTGAACTCAGGAAGATGAGTCTTCCTGACTCCAGGCCTGGTGCTCTATGCACTATGGTGCCACCTAGCTGCCCAATCATATTATATTCTATTATTATTATTATATGTAATGATATTATATTACCATATTTTATCTTATATATTTAATTCATTAATTGATTTTTAAATAACTAAAATTTATTTACTGTTATATATTTATATATCATTTAAAATATATTATTATAGTGTATTTTATTATACAATAATCTTATATTATTATGGAAGAATGGAATATAAAAGTGGATATAGTGTATTTTATTATATAATAATATTATATTATTATAGAAGAATGGAATATAAAGTATGGATAGATAGGAGTATAGACATCACATCTTAGATTTACAGCTGGAACGGACTCTGAAGTCATCTAATTCAACCCTCCCTCCACTTACTGATTCTTACCAATGAGAAAACAAAGGTGTAGTGGGAGAGAAATGCTTTGCCCTAAGTCACACAGGAAATAAATGGCAAAATCAGGATTTGAACCCAGTTTCTCTGACTCCACATCTAGCCCCCTTTCCACTTCACAATGGTGCCTTCCCTCAGTGAGCAAAGAACTAAAGAAAGCTAAAATCCCAATCCAGAGAGGTCTGACCAGGAATAAGATTTAACAGTGTTGGGGCCACACGTGGCCCTCTATATGCTCTAACTGAACCCAAAGGCCCACACTTGAGGACCTAGAAGGCTACATGTGGTCTCTGGGCCCACGTTCCCCACCCCATTGTAGGACAGTTGTGGAGATAGTCCCACCTGGCCTCCATCCAGGCTTGATAAAGTGGAAGGTATCTGGGAAGGCAGCTGGGGAATGATATGTTGCCTGATGAGTGTGATTCAATTCAGTAACTGTTTTTCATCAAATACTCGGTTCCGGGTAGTATGCTAGGTGCTGGGATTACAAGAGTTAAAAATACAACCATTTCTGCCCTCAGTGAAAAGATCACTGAATCTAGAGCAGGAAGGCCTGAGTCTATGCTGGTTCCCTAGGCTACTAACCACCTGGGCGACCTTGAACGAGCTACCTTATTTCTATGAGCCTGGGTTTCCTCATTGGTCAAATGAGGGGGTTGAATCAGATGACCAGTAAGGTACTTTTTAGCATTGACATTCTATAATTCTCATGTGGCCTTGTGCCACTGGGTTGTTATTTCAGTGGGGTACATGGGCAAGGTAAAGAGGACCTGGCACCTGTCTACGAAGAGCTTCCAATGCTTCCAAAGGAGGTAGGCTTTCCCTTAACCCCCTGCTAGAGAAGACCTCCCAAGGGGGTCACAGTGTGCTTAAGTTTCCAGGTTTTGCTGAGACCCCTCAAGGCAGGAGAGGAGAGGGAGGAGAAAGGAGTAAACATTTCATATGGTATCAAGCCCTTTTTGTAAACGTTATCCCATTACAAACAACCCTGAGTGATATGTGCTTTTAATATTCACTTTTTACAGATGAGAAAACTGAAGCAAACGGGTTAAATGATTTGCCTGGGGTCACACAGCTACCAAGTATCTGAGGCTGGTTTTGAATTTAGGTCTTACCAACAGCAGGCCCACCTTTCTGCCCACTTTGCCACCAGCTGCCACTCAATCCTTGTGCATACTTGCCCAGGGGTGGGGAACCTGCTGCCTCAAGGCCACATCTGGCCCTCTAGGTCCTCAAGTGCAACCCTTTGACTTAACACCTGAGTAGATTCATGGGCAGCCTCAGACGCAGGAAGCATATGTCACCTAACCCCAGCCTCACTTGAGGACCTAGAGGGCCACATATGGTCTCGAGGCCGCAGGTTCCCCACCCCTGGACCTTGCTCCATATCCCTTGGCCAACTACCACAATGTAGGTTTCCTAAAGGAAGATAACCATACAGCATCCATCCCAGGAACAGGTTCTGTCACGATTACAACAAACCAGAACTGGGATTTCACAGAGTGAGAAATATTTTGTTTTTAACTATACAAGCATCCTTCCCTGAACTTACAATTTCATTTACATCTCTGAATTGCTTCTAAGTAGCAGCTGCTACTCATCTCCCCCTATTCTAAGGGTTCTTACCCCTGGGATCTGTGAACTTGATTTTTACAGCATGTTGTGATACCTGCATTTCAATAATAGGTTTCCTTTGTAATCCTAGGCCTTTCATTTGATGCATTTAAAAATTATTCTGAGAAGGGATCCATAGGCTTTACCTGACTGCCAGAGGGGTCCATGATCCAAAAAGTGTTAAAAAGAATAATCATAACTAGCCAGCTTGAAGGTTTGCAGAGCTCTTCACGTGTATTATCTGTCTGGGTCCTCACAATAACTCCAAAGGTGAATGCTATTGTAACTCCTGTTTTACAGAAGTAAGTGGTATTATTACCCTCCCTTTTTAAGTGATTCACCCAGGGTCATACAGCTAGCCAGTATTTGAGCTAGGATCCGAACTCAGGTCCTCCTGATTCTAGGAACAACACCCTATCCGCTGTACCATTTGTCAGTCTCCAGCCCTCCCCCCCCAGCTTTACTTTCCCCTCCTTTTGTCCTTAACAAACACCCACCCCTCCATCCCCCACACCCCCATCCCCACACCCCCCGGGGGCAGTTAGGTAGAAAAATCTATTTCCAGAGTAGCTCTTTTCTAAAGCAAGGGATGAGTAAGCATGGGTTACAAGTAAGTGTGGTTAGCAAACACTTCTAATTTGTGGCTGGGTGTGTTGGCTTTTCTTGGAACAGGAAGCTGGGGAGGAGGAGGAGCCAGGTTAGGTGATATTTGCTCCCTGCACCTGAGGCTGCCCATGAACCTACTCGAGCTGAGAAAGTCTTGGCAGCCTCCCACCTGTCTCCGTCTGCAGTGTCTGTGATGCTATCCTTCTGCACAGTGTCCTCTGACACTGATCTGATTGAACTTCACGGCAGTTCTCTGGTGACAGAGGCTTAATTTCATGGCCAGAGGCAGCACCTTCCATATATACTCAGGGATCCAAGAAACTCATGGATACAGATCAGTAAGGACACAAGTGAGGCTGCCAATGAAAGTCGCCCCCTCTTCCCCACTCCCCTCCTGCTCTGATGACCTCATTGTCCAAGTGGCATTTCCTCAAGTGCACGTGCTGTAAAAAGACAGTTTCCCAAGCTTGAGACAATCATGTGGCAAAAATCACAAGGCATTCTGGGTGTAAAAAGGCCAGTTTTGGATCCCAGGCTCCACATGTGGCAGGCAGGGGAGGCTGGTTATTTCTAAAGTTGCTAAAACGCCAGTGAGGTTGAAATTCCCAAGCTCTGACTGAAGATGCTATGAGGCAGGATGGCCCTTCTTCTATTTACATAAACATTTTCTATTTGCATGACACATTTATAATTATATAAATATATTTATATAACCTAGTCTTGGTTCACTTCACATGACTGCTCTCCTAACTTGTTCTCCTCCTTTCTCCTTCTCTGCCACCTCCTCCCCCTCATTTCCCCTTTTCCTCTCCCCTTAACCTGCTTCCCTTTTCTCCCTTCTCCCTCCCTCCCTCTCTCTCTCTCTCCCCCCTTCCCTCTTTTGCCCTCCCCCTCCCCCTCCTTCTCACACCCCTTTCCCTCCATTTCTCCTTCTTTTCCTTCTCTCTCTTCCCCTCCTCTTCTCCATCTCTTTCTCCTTTTCTTTTTCTCCCTCTTCCTTTCCCTACCTCCCTCAATCCCTCTCCTCCCTCCTCCAATTTTCCAAGCATTTTACACCATTTCTGAAGATCATCTAGAGTCATGCAGAGGCAAATGTTTTTGCCTGAGAATTAGAAGATCTCATTTCTAGTTACAGCTCTGCCATTTCCTAGCTCTATGACACTGGGCAAATTACTCAGCCTCTCCAGACTTCATTTTCTAAATCTATAGGACACAAGAGGATTGGACTAGGGTACCTTTCAAATGTAAAACAGCTCACGTTGACATGGTGTTTAAAGTTTGCCCAGCATTTTCTTCTGTTATCTCATCTGAGCCTTGTAACAACCCTGTGGCTTTCATTTTCATTTTATAGATGATGAAACTGAGTCTTAGGGAGCTAAATGACTTGCCTAGGATCACACAACCAGTAAGTGTCTGAAGCAGGATTCACCCCCAGGTCTTCCTGTCTTCATTTGGCACTTTATCCATAACTTATGCTGCCTTTATGGCAATCTCACTTGAGCCCTACAATATTCCTACAAGTAAGATGACCACCAGGTTTGTATAATAACTGACATTTACGTGATGTTTTAAAGTTTGTAAATTTTTGTAAATATTTCATTGGACTCTCACAATGATCCTGTGAGGTAGATACTACAGATGTGAATATCCCAAATGAGATGTTGGGGGTGTTTCTCCCTCTCTTTCTGTGTGCCTAGGCCCCCCAGGTCCTACATTATTCTGCAGTCCTGGGGTAGAACATTATCGTACAGGGAGTTGGCCCTGCCCATGGTGAAGGCTGCTGCCCTGTAATCCCTGGGTGTGAGGCTGCCTGAGACTGATGGGGTACTTGGGTGCCTATGCTTGAACCACAGTTTGTAAAATCACATCCATTTGCAAAATCACATTTCTCCCTAGCCTCAAATCTCTCCAGCCTCAGAACATTATCTCTGCACCTTCCCCCCTGCCAGTACTCTGCCTAGCAACCATTTATGATCAGACGTCAGACAAATGTTTATCTCCCATTAGTATAATAACCAGCTGCACCTATGAATCCTTCACTGGATATTCTATAAGTAACTCCCTAGCCCATTATACATATCCTGGATCCCCTGTTAGCTTGGGACATATGTATACTCCCAACATCCATCTTGTCAAACAGGACATTGATGGGTAGCAGACTGGGCACTTCTCAGTCAGCCCTGACCACTAGCTGACTTAGTGATATTTCAAGCCTAAAACCACACCTCCATGCAGCCCCTCACCTTGGGCTATTTCCCCGTGAATTATGGACAATACTCCTGCTCAGTAGATATTAAAAGTGCATGTTCCTTTAAGCACTGACCACTCCTTAACTCCCCCCTAATCCCACCCTTACTCACCTTGTCAGCATAATTGGCACAGGTTATACTATGGATTATCCTATAAAAACTTTAACTCTACCCCTTTAAGGTTGCAGGTTCCCTAAGACCTCCTGCCCACTGTATAGTATAACAATAAACTTTTACCAACTTGACTCAGAATGCTTGAGCCTGTGAATTCATTCCAGACTGCCCACCAAGGGACTCTGGTCATGGGGTCCCTGAAACACCTATCATCCCTCATCAGGACCAGAACCCTGACTTGGGATAGTAGTTCTGGTCTGGGACTGGGAACTAGAGAAAATGCTGGGAATCCAGGGGTGGAGAACCTGCAGCCTTGAGGGTACATGTGGCCCAATGCCCTTAATAAAAAAGATTTGCTCTGTGGAGTTTGAATTCAGTTAAAGGGCTGCACTTGAGGGCCTAGAGGGCCACATGTGGTCTCAAAGCCACAGGTTCCCCATCCCTGCCATAAGGCAATTGCTCATTGCTGCTGTCTGTAGCTTCCTTCATCTCCTGGGGTTGCCCCTGACTCTTGTATTGGCTTCAGATGTTTCTTTACATAATCATCTAATGAAAAAGGTCCCAGCTTCATTTCTCAGTTACTAGGGAAGCCTCATGGGAAATGGCCTAGGTTTTAGGCCTGTCTCCCAGACTCCTGCCCATGCTGCCCTTAACCTATTTCCTTGAGGTCCCTTCTCCTTACACTGTCCTTTATAGAATGAATGACCTCGGTGGTTCTTTAGTCTGTTGCTTCCTTTGGTCCCCTTCTTTATTTTTAATTTGTATTTCTCAAAGGAGGTAAGGTGGGTTTGGCTAAGAGCTTTTTATTTTTCATGCCTGAAGCCCACAACCAAGATTTTTTGGGACAGTCCTCATTTCCAAAAGACAAAGTGTTCTTTCAACTAGAATTTGCAGAAGGAAGAATTTTTGTCAGATCACGTGTCTTGATTTCTGTTCTGATGATCTGGACGCTGCCCTATTAAACCATGACAAGCTAAAAACTGCATGACAAGACGTGACAGCTAGATCTCTCAACTGAAGGAATTAGAACCACTTGGCTCAGGATTTCATTTCAACAAGCCCTCAGGCAACAACTGTGCCCTGAGGGGACATAGCTTTGGCTAAAGCTGCAGCTGAAAGATTCTGCAGCCTCCCTTCCCTCCCTCTCTCTCCTCTGATCAAAGAAGAGTCAGAGCTGGGACTAGAACTCAGATCCTCAGAAATTAAATCCAGTGCACTTTCTACTGCCCTGTGATGACTGGCTTACAGATGGCCAGAGGTGAAAGTTCTAGAATAATAAATCTCACCAGGGAAAGGATCCCAGAGGACCAAGGTCCATCTGTGTCCCAGGAACAGGGATTGGTTTTCCTAAAAAGCAACAAAGCTGAGGGGCCTCCTGCCCACCCAAGGGCATAAAATCTCACCCTGGTAGCATCAGGCTCCTCTTACTTGGTGGATTTTGTAAGACCATCAAAGTCACCATGCTCCACCTACCCTGCTGACCAGATAAGATTCCATGTGGAGGTGAAGCTAAGTGCTACAGTATTCATGCATGGCAAAGTAAATCTCCTTTAATTAACTGTCCAATGACTTGCAAATGCTTCAATTTCATTTCAGTGTCAAACCTGAACTAAGAATATAGGGATGCTACGTTCTTAACAGAGGGTTGCTATCAACAACGCTGGAAAGTAAGTATTATTATCATCCCCATTATACAGTTGAAGAGACTGAAGGTAAATGATAGCTCCCTAGAACAGTCCCCTCCTTTTAGAAATAAACTGAGGCACAGAGAGTTCAGTGAATTGCCCAGGGTCACACAGGTACCATTAGAGGTGGCATCCCAGAGCTCTGATGCCAGACTTAGTGCTTTCTCAACTATACCAGCTGCATGTTAGAATTGAGAATAGAATCCAGGTCTTTTGACTCCCAGCCTAATGCCCCTTGGGCTACACCAACCACACTGACCATGACTCTAGGAATCCTGGTTGACTAACAGCAAGGACACAACGAATATTCAGATTTTATCTTCAATTCTATAAACATTTGTTAAGCTCCTACTACATGCTGCTAGGCGCTGTGCTAAGCACTGGAGATGTAAAAAGAGGCAAAAGACAGTCCCTGCCCTCAAGAAACTTACAATCTAATGAGGGGAATAACATGCAAATGAAGAAATGCAAAGCAAACTATATTCAGGATAAATAGGAAATAATTAAGAGTGGGAAAGCAATGGAATTAAGTCTTCCTGTAGAAGGTGGGAGTTTAACTGGGGGCAGTTAGGTGGCTCAGTAGACAGAGCATGGGACCTGTAGTCAGAAAGATCTGAATTCTAATCCAGCCTCCAGTGTGACCCTGGACAAGTCACTTAACCCTGTTTGCTTCAGTTTCCTCATCTGCAAGAAGGATATGGCAAACCACTCCAGTATCTCTGCCAAGAAAACCCCAAATGGGGTTGTAGAAAGTTGGACATGAATGAAACAATTCAACAACAACAAAAGGAAGGCTTCCTGCAGGAGGTGAGATTTTAGCTGGGACTTGAAAGAAGCCAGAGGGGTCAACAGTTGGAGAGGAAGACACAAGCATTCCAGACTGGGGAATAGCCAGGAAACCGCCAAGCGTTCGGAGATGGAGCGTCTTGTTCATGGCATAGTCAGGAGGCTGGCGTCCCTGGATTGAACAGTACTGGTCAGGTCGTGTGGTGTAAGAAAAGCAAAATATCTTTTCAAGTATTTGCTCAGAAAGATCCCAATGATATTGTACCTGTAATGGAGGGATATAAATCCATCCAGATGTTTTCTTGCCATTCTTATAAACTCCACTGTTCCTTTTTCCATCTCCAGGTGGGAAGAATGACCAATTTGGAACTGATAAAAAGCACTGACTAATTAGCTAGTATCCGTCTCTTTTTAAGTACCTAGTTCAGAAATTTTCCATCGGTGTCCTCTGACCTTCTGATGGTAAACCAGGGTCCAGATAGCTCTCAGCAAGTTGAAAAGATTTCCAGTGTGGGACGGGGTACATGCAAAGCTGTAACTAGGAATTGTGGCACACAGAACAAATCCAGATGGGGCCAGGGACTGTGGGGACGTGCAGGAGTGGGAGGGCCCTGGGAAAAGAGCACCACAGGAAATGACCTGAGGGAAATAATGACTTGGGCTGGGTACTAGGTGTTGGAGCAGAATAACCGAGCAAGACAAGCAGTATGACTCGAGGGGTGGCGGGTCAAAACACCCACTTCGGAGAGGAAACATACCCCCCAGATGTCAACGGATTGGTCGTGTTAGCCAAGCTTCGTCTCCAGTCCTCCAATTATCAGCCAACAAACTTTGATTAAATTTGTTTCCTGTCTGAGGGGCCAAGCCTAAGAATGCACAGACAAAAGTGGAACAATGTCCTGCCCTCAGGGAGCTTATATTCTAATTCTGCTAATTCTCATATTCTATTTAAGGCAGCTAAGGTGGTATTGTGGACAGAGTGCTGGGCCCAGAGTTTAAAAGTCCTGAGTTCAAATCCAGACTCGGGATACTTGTTAGCTGTGTGACCCTGAGCAAGTCACTTAACCCACATTTGCCTCAGTTTGCTCCTCTGTATAATGGGAGTGATCACAGTCCCTACTTCCCAGGGTTGTTGTGAGGATCAAATAAAAGAAGTGCTGAGCACAGCATCTGGCACAGACAAAGCACCATGAAAATGTTTCGTGGTTGGTCAGTTGTTTTTCAGTCGTGTCCGACTCTTCATGAGCCTGTCTGGGATTTTCTTCACGAAGTCACTGGAGCAGTTTACCATTTCCTTCTCCAGCTCATTTTACAGATGAGGAAACTGAGGCAAACAGGGTTAAGTGACTCATCCAGGGTCACACAGCTAAGAAGTGTCTGAGGTCAGATTTGAACTCAGGTCTTCCTGACTCCAGGCCCAGTGCTCAATCCACTCCACCATCTAGCTGCCCAATATAGATGTTAGCTATTATTGTTATTAGGTAATTAGGTGGAAAATGGGTATAATACAAGACTACACAGAATATATAGGAACTGAATAGAAGGCAGGTTTGGGAGGGTAGACGTTAGCAGTTGGGAGGGATCAGAGTTTTCAGGGCTATGGAGCTGTTCTATAATTCATCCAAGTAAGGACAAGAAGAGGCCACAATACTCAATGGAAAACTGATCATATAAAAGAGAACTCAGATGGACTGAATCTCCTTCCCACTAACTCACCAAAAAGAGTCAGTCAGTCAGTTAACAGGCATTCATTAGATGTCTGCTATGGACTGGGCACTGGACTAAAAGCTGGACCTGCAAAGAAAAACAAAAAATACTCCCTTGCTCTCAATGGAGCTGATAGTCTAATGGAGCAGACAACATTCAATATATATACTTATATGTATATATGTGTATTCATATGCATGTGTATATACATATATATGTGTCTATATAAATATACACAAACAGAACATATAAAAGAAAAATTGGGAGTAGTGTCAGAGGGAAGGTTAAGATTAAGGCTTCTTGTTGGGAGTGTGGGGAGAGGTGACTTTAGCTGAGATCTGCAGGAAGCCAGGGAAGCCATGAGGTCAGGATGAGAAGGGAGAACCAGAAGGTTGAGAAGAGAAACAGCCACTGAAAATGCTTGGAGTAACGAGATGGACTGTGGTGTTGGAGAAGGATCAGGGAGACCAGTATGACTGAATCATAGAGTACGTGGAGGGGAAGAAGGTGTAAGATACTGGAAAGGTTGGGGATGAGAGGAGGGAGGTTGCCAAACAGAAGAATTTGTATTTGATCTTATAAGTGATGGGAAGGAAACTACTGGAAATGTATTAATGGGGAAGGGGGTGTTTAGAAATGGTCAGACCTGGGCTTTAGGAAGGTCTATTTGATAGCTCAGTAGAAGATGGAATGGAGGGAGGAGAGACTGGAAGCATGGACACCAACCAACAATCCATTGCAAAAATGCACAATAATGCAATAATGTGGTGTAGCAGATAGAGAGCTTGGAGGCAGGAAAACCTGGGTTCGTATTCTGTTTCTGGCATTTACTGGCTCTGTGACCTTAGACAAGTCTCTTAACCTCTTAGTGGTAAGACAACACATTGCAGAGAAAGTACAGTTTCCTCATCTGGGACTTTTCTTCATCAATGCCATGTCTAGTTTCTATCCTTGGTCAACCTTTGAAGGTCACAACAGCCATAGAGTCAACGATGCCACTGGTGTCAAACTCAAGTATAAAGAGGGATCACTGAACCATACCTAAGGATCCCTGTTGGTTGTGTATTAACTTAGTTTTAAAAAGTAAACACTCTGTATTTTATTGTATTTTTATTTATTCTGTTAACTATTTCCCTATTACATTTTAATCTGGTTCAGGCCACACTTGGGAGTGTTGTAGGTTACGTGAGGCTCTAGTGTGTTGGACACAGCTGGGCTACATTTGAGTATTACTTAGGTAACCACTTGTTGGGGATGTTTAATTGGTAGCTGTGCTTTAGAAAGGCTTGTGCATAGACTAGATAGGCAACGAGGTGGTGAAATGGAGAGAGAATTAGACTTGAGGTCAGAAGATCTGAGATCAAATTCTGCTTCTGACACTTACTGGCTAGGAGAGCCTGGGTAGAATTTAAACTCTTCCAGCCTCAGTTTTCTCATCTATGAAATGGAAATAATAGGAACGAACACCTTCTTTGTGGGGTTATTAAAGGATCAAATGAGATAACATATGTTCTTTGTAAACCTTGGATTGTGTTAGTTATTATACATGTTAATTATAAATGTAGTATATAGTTAGATTATATATCAATGTATTAATATATCATGTTATAATAATTATAATATAAAAGGATAAATATAATATAAATATAATTATAAATATAAGTAATATAAATGTTCATCACAAATATATTATTAAATTGCAAATTATGAATATAATGTATGGTTATATAAAAATATAATTACAAAAATAAATAGTATAAATAAATTGTTATAAATCTTAGTTATAATTATTAACATGACCATAAAGGCCCCTTGTGACCTTGGCATTCTGTGAGTGTGAGATTCTATGATTTCCCCAAACTCAGCCCGTCTTCTTGACAAGTACAGAAGAGGTTGCATGGATGTCATAACTTGCTTTGGTGCTTTGGCAATGCTCACCGGCACCACATTCCCTAGGCCTTTGTACTCAGGACCACCCACTCAAGGTATGTCACAAAGATAACTTTCATTGCTCAGACCAAAACAACAGGATGCTTCCTTCTGATACATTGGAAATTGACTTTAAAGATAAATACATATGTTTGTATCTGACGTATGTGTATGTTTATGTATCTCATATAGATAGATAGATAGATAGATAGATAGATAGATAGATAGATAGATATACATATTTTACAGATGATGTTTCAATTAGTAGGAACAGCTGTTGATCTGTCTTGGCATTTGTCAGTGAGTTGTGTTCATTTGGACTAGGCTATAGGAGCTAATAGGAAGGAGCCTAATAGGCCTCAGTTTCCCTGAGGGGATTGAACTAGATTATCTCTGTTTCCTTCTGGGTATAAAAATTTACAATCCCTCCCACTTAATTCACTGCTCAGCAAAAAGAGATCAAAGACAGAAAAGACCCATAAATATCAAAATATCCATAGCAGAGCCCTTTTGTGGTAGCAGAAAAATGGAAACTCTTCATCAATGGGGAGTGGCTGGACACATAGTAGGATATGAATCTTCTGGAATATTATTGGGTCCTAAGAAATGACAAAAATGAAGAATTTAGAGAAATCCAAGATGATTTAGATTCACAGATTCAGAGTGAAGCAAGAAGAACCAGAAATAGAATATGCATAGTTATAATAATAATGTATAATAAAAGAACACTAAAATGAATTTAAACACCAAGGAATTTTAATGACCAATTTCAGTCCTGAAGAAGAGATGAAGGAATTAATCTTTTTTCCCCCCCCTTGGAGAGTCAAGGGTAGTAGAATGTTTCATGCCCTGTGAGACACAGTTGCTATGTAGACTGGTTTTACTTCTCAGTTTTTCACTTTTATATGGGAAATCTCAATTCACATAGGAGTAGGATGGAGAGGAGGATGTATATCAGGAATTACTATGGCATAAAACCAAAAAAGTGTCAATAAAACTTTTAAGAAGAAGAACCATGATTCTCTGTCATTCTGTTTTTCCTTCTCAGAAAGCCCTGCTCTAATCATTTCCATTGGTTTAAACCATATTCATCTTTAAAGATGCAAATTATGGCCCATCTCCTACATGGAGCTTTCCCTGATCACTCTGGGATGGAGCAAATACTTCTGAACATCTCTTACACTAATTTGTTCCATGCTCCTCCTTACACATTTAGCTTAAGTAATCTTGCATTGATATTTATATTTTGGAGTGTTTTTCCTGTCTTTTCAACTACATCATAAGCTTCCTCAAAGTGGTAAAACTTTCTCTTGCCTCTTTGTGGTCCCAGTACTGAGAACAACCTTACACAATAGTTGCCCAAAGAATGCTGCTTGTTTGATCCAACCAACCAACTAAAAGATAGATGGAGGAAAGACTTCCCATTCATAGCTTTATTTCTTTCTTAATTCTCTAACTCTTTTCAATCCTAAGAGTGAAAACTCTTAACAACCTGCTCAGATTTATGAGAATAGAACTTTCCTTTTGTAGACTTGTTGATCCCAGGGGTGGGGAACCTGCAGCCTTGAAGCCACGTATGGCCCTCTAGGTCCTCAAGTGAGGCCCTTTGACTGAACCCAAACTTCACAGAACAAATCTCCTTAATAAAAGGATTTGTTCTGTAAAACCTGGACTCTGTCAAAAGGCCACACTTGAGGACCTAGAAGGCCACATGTGGCCTCGAGACCGCAGGTTCCGCACCCTCATTCTAGTCCCCTCAATTATACAAACTGTTCTTTCCCCCGGGTGTTAATAGCCAACACTTATATAAAGTTTTAAGGTTTACTAAGTTCTTTATTAATATGAAGTCATTGTCATTTTATTGTCCCTGATTTCTAGTGGCTTTTAGTGTTGTTTTTATTCACATTATTGTAGTCATTGGGCATAAATTTCTCCTGGTTCTACTTTCTTCTCTCTGCAGTCCTTATACAAGTCTTCCCAAATGTCTCTGGATTTCTCATCTTCATCATTTCTTAGAGCATGGTATTATTTCACTATATTCACATGCCGCGGTTTGTTCAATCCTTCCCCATGTGTTGGAAAGGCACTTATTTCCAGTTTTTCCACAGCGATTTTCCTGATTAATTCTGTGGAGCTCCAGCCTAATAAAGACACTCAATTCCATGTGCCCAGTGACAGGAATATATTTTTTAAAATAATAGCAACTGTAACTCAGCAGTTATTTTGTGTCACCAACCTAATTATGTAGTCCTAGAGTATGGAGGGACTCTGAGGGAAAGATTCCTGAACTTTTTAAATTTTAGAGTTATTCAAGGATTTATGGCCATTATTGACTTTTTGTGACTTGGCATTTACACAGACAAGCTCTGTTTAAAAAAAAAAAATAACAAAAACAAAAAAGGGCAGGTAGATTGGCACAAATCGATTCTTTCCCTTGATCATAGAACAAAAAGGCACAGTTAGCGGGGTTTTTCACCATAGTTTCTTTTTCTTTTGTAGCTGTGACTGCTTTATTTGGTTTTTTAAAATGTTTTAAACTTTATCTATTTTATTTTTAATTTATGGAACAAAAGGGGCAGGTAGGTGGCGCAGTGAATAGAACACCAGCCCTGGAGTCAGGAGGACCTGAGTTCAAATCTTCCTTCAGACACTTAACATTTACTAGCCTTATGACCTTGGGCAAGTCACTTAACCCCAATTGCCCTGCCTTCCCCCTCCAAAAAGCAAAAAAACAAAAATTATGGAATGATCCAAACATTTCTATAATAGAGTATAATAAAAAAGATGATTGCATATGAAACTGAAAATCTGTTATGTACAAATTGCTATTCCTTTTGAATATATAATGGTTATCATGTAAATTTCTTTTTTTTTCTTCCTCCCCCCCACAGATAGCTACAATTAGACACAAATGTGTGTGTGTTTGTGTGTATGTAAAACCATTCTGTACATGTTTTTATTTATCAGTTCTTTCTCTGGATGCAGATAGCATCTTCCTTCACATGTCCTTTGTAGTTAATTTGGGTATTTATGACAGTCAAAATTACTATATTTATTCAAAGTTGTTCTTAAGACAATATTGCTGTTGTTATATACAACATTCTCTTGGTTTCATTTCATTCTTGATTATTTCGTGCAAATCTACTCATGTTTTTCTAAGATCATTGAGGTCTTCATTTCTTATAGCATACTAATATCTTGTAACATCTGTATCAAAGATAATGATAGTTTTCCACTGAAATCCATAACTCTCAAAGAGGGGGGCGGTTCCAAGATGGCAGAGTAAAAACAGGAACTCTGCTCAGCATTAGCTCCAACCACCTCCAATACCTATAAAATAAGACTCTGAACAAATTTTAGAGCTGTAGAACCCACAAAAGTGACAGAGAGAAACAAATCTCCTACTGAAGGCAGCCTGGCAGGCTGACAGGAAGGGTCTATCGCACCAAACTGGGAGCTGAGTGCCATCCCATGAGCCACATGGTCCCACCCTGGGGCAACCTGACCAGGGGCACAGACTGGCCAGAGCAGACTTCAGAAGAGTAAATCACCAGCAGCCATGGCAATTTCCGGTCTTCTCAACCCATAAACACCAAAGAGAAAGTAAAAGGTCAGTGGGAAACTCTGTTGGAACTGGGTGACAGAAGAGTGTGGCCTGGCCCCTGCCCCCAGGGCTTGAGGTGGTCGAGGCACAGTAGCTGCAGCTGCTGCTGCTCATCTGCCCCTGGAGCTCCTGGTCTGCAGATCACAGGGGGACCAAGTCACCATTCAGAGGGTAATTGGTCTTGCTTTGACCTGCTTAGATCTGGGTCACAGTGTTTGGTGGTGGTCCTAGGGTGTGTGGCAGTGTGCCAGAGCTTGTGATGGCTATAGAGAGGGTGCCCTCCTCAGACCTCTGACAACATTTGCAAAAACCCCAGCATTTGGGACATTTGTGCTTCCACTGTGGAAGCAGAGTTCTACCATGGCAAAGAGCTCAGAAGTCAAGTAATTGGCTAGCAAGATGAGCAAGTGGAGGAAGCACAAACAGACCATAGAATCCTTTTGTGCGGACAAAAAGTATCAAAAATTGGAACAGAAGAAGACAACAAAGTCAAAACTCTTGCATCAAAAGCTTCCAAGAAAAATATGAATTGATTACAGGCCATGGAGGAGCTCAAGAAGGATTTTGAAAATCAAATAAGAGAAGTAGAGGAAAAATTGGAAAGAGAAATGAGAATGATGCAAGAAAATTGTGAAAAGTGAGTCAACAGTCTGCTAAAGGACCCCCAAAAAATACTGAAGAAAATAACACCACAAAAATAGACTAACTCAAGTGGCAAAAGAGGCCCAAAAAGCCAATGAGGAGAAGAATGCCTTAAAAAGTCAATTGCCCACATGAAAAAGGATTTCAAAAACTCACTGACGAGAATAATTCCTTCAAAATTGGAGAAAATGGAAGCTAATGACTTTATAAGAAATCAAGATACTATAAAATACATCCAAAAAAATGAAAAAATAAAAGGCAATGTGAATTATCTCATTGGAAAAAACACTGATATGGAAAATAGATACAGAAGAGATCATTTAAAAAATATTGGACTACCTGAAAGCCATGATCAAAAAAAGAGCATAGACACCATCTTTCAAGAAATTATCAAACAAAATTGCCCTGATATTCTAGAACCAGAGGGCAAAATAGAAATTGAAAGAATTCACTGATTGCCTCTTGAAAAAGATTCCAAAAAGAAAACTCCTAGGAATATGGTAGCCAAATTCCAGAGATCTCAGGTCAAGGAGAAAATATTACAAACTGCCAGGAAGAAACTATTTGAGTATTGTTTAAACACGATCAAGACAACACAAGATCTAGCAGCTTCTACACTAAGGGGTCAAAGGGCTTGGAATATGATATTCTGGAGGTCAAAGGAGCTAGGATTAAAACCAAGAATCACCTACCCAGCAAAACTGAGTATAATGCTTCAGGGAGAAATATGGTCATTCAATGAAATAGAGGATTTTTAAGCATTCTTAATGAAAAAAACAGAGCTGAACAGAAAATTTGACTTTCAAATACAAAAAGCAAGAGAAGCATGAGAAGGTAAACAGGAAAAAGAAATAAGGAACTTATTAAAGTTGAACTATTTACATTCCTACATGGAAAAGTGATCATTGTAATTCATGAGACTTTTCTCAGAATGAGGATAGTGGAAGGGAATATATATGTGTATATATATGTATACATACTTTTATATGTATGTATAGGAGAGTGTATGTGTGTATAAATGCATATGTGAGTATGTGTATACATGTATACATAGACAGAGGGCACAGGATCAGTTGAATAGGAAGGAATGATATTTAAAAAAATAAAATTAAGAAGTGAGAGGAATATAATGAGAGAAGGAAAAAAAGGAGAGATAGAATAGGGTAAATTATCTCATATAAAAGAGGCAAGAGAAAACTATTATAATGTAGGGGAAGAACAGGAAGGTAAAAGGGAATAGGTCAACTTTACTCTCACTGAATTTGGTTTAAGGAGGGAATAACATACACACTCATTTGGGTATCTTATCCTACAGGAAAGTAGGGGGAAGGGGATAAAAGGGGGGGTGATAGAAAGGAGGGCAGATTGGGGGAAGCACATATGTTTGAAAAGTGACAGGGTCAAAGTAGAAAATAGAAGAAGTGATGGGCAGGATAGGATGGAGGGAAATATAGTTAGTCTTTCACAACATAACTACTACGGAAATGTTTTGTGTAACTACACATTTACAACCTATATTGAACTGCTTATCTTTCCAGTGGGGGTGGGTGAGGAAGGAAGAAGGGAAAGAATCTGGAAATTAAAGTTTTAAAAAACAAATGTTTAAAAAAAAATTATTTTTTACATGTAACTGGGAAATAAGATATACAGATATTGGGATATAGAAATCCATTTTGCCCTAAAAGAAAGTTGGGGGGGGGATAGGGGAGGATATAAGAGACAGCAGATTGGGAGAAGGGGTACACAGTGGGCTCGCTATCTTGGGATGGGAGTAGGGGAAAGACGGGGAGAAAATTTGTAACTCAAAATCTTGTGGAAATGAATGTTGAAAACTAAAAATAAATTAAGAAAAAAAGAAATCCACAATTCTCTAAGATCCTCAGTTCTGGAGGAGTTTTTGATTTGCATTGATGGAGGAAATTTTCACAATGGGAGTTCTATACACAGATAAAATTAAGAGACTTAAGCCAGAGAGTTAAAAATAAGTTCATTGATGCCTTGAGTTGTCCAAGACTATGCCATTGTAGTACAAACCTTGTTGAGTTCTAACAAGCTTGTAAAGGCTTCAGAAAGGGAATTGGTGATAGACTGTATATCTATTGCTGAAGACCAGCCCTGCTAAGTTTAGGGAGACTCATCACTATATTGGCCACAGAGAGATTAATTTCTCTATTACAATAGTCCTCCAAGACATTTACCTAATTCATAGAGAGGTTGAGATCTGTGTCAGAGAGCACATGTACACTGATGAAATCACAAGAGGTTAAAGTGGCTAAGTATGATGATAATTAATATTGGTAATATTTGTTACTTTTGTAATACTTAAGACCTACAAAGTGTTTTACAACAATTCTGTGAGATACTTTGTATTTGTAATATTTTCTAATCAGCAAAATGAGGGAATTGGTCTAGATGGACTCTGACATCATGCTCAGATTTTTAATTAGATGATTCTGGGTGTTTAGGAATGATTTAGCCCTTTATTTTATTTAGGCTTAGCAACTCCTCAGTTTCATAGCTACTGTATTTCCTGTGCCACATTAGTCAATTATTTTAGAAAGAGCTAGTTGTACTTATTAACTTGACGTTAGTGTGAATCACAACAATGGTGGCCAAGAAGCTATATTGTGTTAGGAGTGAGAAACTGAGGTAGCAGCCACCACTTGGAGACCCAACATGAGAGTTCCATTGCCAAGTTAAGGGAAGATCCACATATAAACTATTTAAACATGTCATTGGCCATACTTGGAGGGACAACTGATGTTCACATGTTTCAATAATAAATAGTGATGACCTGCTAAATAAATTGGGATTAGACTTGTGTTTGAGAGGAAGCTACTAATAGGTTTTGTTAGGAATTTATTGCCCCTTTGAAGCATTTAAGTCAATAATTATGGGTCTTTTTTGACCTAGCTATTCTCTATTTTTGTAGGAAAACTAGAGTTTGTCACCTTCCTTGATGTAACTGTGCTGTCTGTTATATTTGTAGTGTGTAAACTTTCTGTTTTTCATTGGATCCAGCTTCTGTTTTCATGGTATTGGACTTCTTTTGACTGTATGATTGAACAGAAGTCTTCCACATCCTCCTTTGTCAAAAGTTTCTTCTCACCTTTGATTTACTTCTTAAATCTACATAGTAATGTTGTTGACTGATGAATTGATTGGTGATAGGACTTGATTGGTGAATTGTTCATTTTGTTCTTTTTGTGCTTTGAATGTTGAATCACTGAAGCCTTATGATTTTGCCCTTCAATTGCTAATTAAAGGAATCTCAAACTTCTGATCTGCTTCCATTTTCCTGATTGGATTCCACGTATTTCTTTTTTGTGGCATTAATTATGTAATGTAGCCTTCCAATCTTCTATTGCACATACCACCTAGATATTGGTGTCATCTTTCAATGCCTTTCTGTAAATTTGTAATAGTACTTCTGTCATGTTGGTGTTTGGTGCCTGTCCTTAGGAGTGAACCTTGATATCTCCACCTTTCTGCCTATGTGTCTTGCCATGGCAATGATTGCCACATATTCTGTTGTATGCATGTCCTGAAATTTTTTTTTATATTTTCTGTCAAATATTATATGAGAATTCACTTGTTAATGATCATTCTATTAATTATTCTTTTTTGGTAAAAATCAGTTTGCCAGTTGGATTTATATCAAACTCAAAAAAGACCATTTTAGAATTCCAGTCTAAGCATGCCCATCTCCTTTTCAAAATCACTTGAGCTTATTTATGTTGTCTGTCATCTAGATATAATTAGGCATAATTTCTAGAGTTTGCATAAAGTGAAGATTTTCAATGATTTCAAGGTCTGCATTTTTTTTCCTATCCAGATTTTAATCACTCCTAAGTATCAACCCTTATTTCATCTATTTCTACCAATCAGCAAGGATTTATTAAACACCAACTATGTGCCAAGTAGTATGTCATGCATCAAGAACATACAAACAAATAATAAAAAGAAAATCCATACTAGCAAGAATCTTACATTCTATATTCTAACCTAGGCTTAAGGATAAAGTGATTTTTCATTCCAAATGATTGTCTATCACTAGTTGGCAAAGTGTTGTTGTGTGACTTGGAACTGAGAGTACCATTAATAAAAAGTAGCATGAAGCCTGCACAGCTAATTGGAGTAGTGTATAGAGCACTAAGCCCAGAGTCAGGAAGACTTGAGTTCAAATCTACCCTCAGATACTTACTACCTTCGTGACCCTGAGCAAGTCACTTAACCCTGCTTGTCTCAGTGTGTTCATCTGTAAAATGAGCTGGAGAAGGAAATGACAAACCTGTCATTTTTTTGTGTCTTTAGTATCTAGTATCTTTGCTAAGAAAACCACAAATAGGGTCATGAAGAGTCAGATTCAACTGAAACAACTGAACAACAACAAAACAGGAAGCCCTTGCCTATGACTGGTGATCTCTGTCTTTACTTTTGTTGTTGTTGTACTGGTGCATAATAAAATGATTCATGCCTTCTGCCTATTTCATGTATATTTATGATTTGCCTGTTTAGAGGTCCTCACCATTTCTATTAAAACATTCCCATTAAAATACTATCCACATCCAGAGAAAGAACTATGGAATCTGAAAACTATTTTCACTTTTTTGTGGTTTTTGCCTTTTGTTCTGTTTTTCTTTCACAATCTGACTAATGTGGAAATATGTTTAACATGATTACACATGTATAACCTATATCAGATTGCTTGCCATCTTGGAGAGGAGGGAGAAAGAAAAATTTGGAACTCAAAATCTTATTAAAATATGTTAGAAACTATCTTTACATGGTATTGGAAAAAAAATGAAATGCCATTTAGAGTGTAAAAAATACCATTCCAATCAGGTGGGGCATGGGTATTTCTGATTTGTTCTGACTTATTGTGTCTTCCTGTGGTTCCAGAGCATGAAGGAGTACCGTTTGCTTTACAATCTTCTCTACCAAGATGATAAACACAATAGTTTTGAGTAGGGCTAGGCCACAACTATAAACTGCCCCATCTGTTTCTTGGATTTGTAGAAGTTTTATCATACTGATCACAGTTCTAACTCAATCAGAGCATAATTGATTAGCGTTTTAGCATTCCTACTAGGTCTTCAACTTCAGGCTACACAAAGTCTTCATTGTTACCTTGACTAGCATTCCTTTACTTTACAATCCCTACTCCCACTCCCATTCCTTAACCCATGACATAGATTGTGGGTTGAGATTTGAGGAGATTATTATTGTTGCTATTAGATACCCTAACTGGTTCAGCAACCATCCGATGATGGACACCCATTTTGTTTCCATTTTTTGATACTAGGAAAAATGCTCAGTTTTAACATCACTTTCTGTGTGCTTTCAAAAGTTGCTTTCAATGGACCTTAAAGAAATAGTGAATGCAAAAGCTCATGAGAGTCTTCTATACTACCTTCAGATGCTATGTAATATAGCACTGAAACAGCATAAACACTACCTTATAAAAGTTGAAAGCACATGAGATCAGAGTACCATTGACCAAGGTTGATTGATCCTTAGATTTTTCCCTAAAAGGAAAGGAAGCTGTCTCTCAGACTTGATTTGTCCAGTGTATTAGGGCTTTCAGCCATTGATAGAGCTTCCTAGTCATGTAAAGGGCCAGCCCTCATGGAGTCCATGAGCTTATGATTTCATGGATTTTCCACTGTCATGTAAGTCAGACTTTTGTCCATGTGGACACAAAGGGGGTTGTACCTATCTGAATCAGTGCTGTATCCTTGCTGGATAGCCTTTCCATGCTGTTGTTAAGTATGTTCTTTTTTTGGTTAAATGTTGGATCGTCTAGGAGTGTCTTATTTCATTCCAATCATGAGTCTGAACCAGTAGACTGGCCCAGAACAGTACCTCGGAATAACTCAATAGGCCTAATTAACCGTCACATTTGGAGGAGCTCATCTTCCAGAATACCTTTATTTTATTTTATTTTTTAAGAGGGTGGAGAAAATATTGAACATGAATAATGAGATGATAAAATAACATCTCAGTAGCCCAATGAATCATCCATGGAAATTTGCATTTAATTAATTCAAGGCTGTTCCTGTCATTTTAATTAATATTTTGTCAGTAAGTTTTAGTGCTGGCGAAAGGTGCTGAATCAAAATGAAATCCTGCCATTCCCTGAAATGCTGATAAGAATACAACAGCAGAGCCATCTGCCTTACCCTGAATCTATACTGTGTCCCAAGACTGACTACCTGAGAGAAGAAGGGTATCTGTTTGAACTCTCTGGCTTTTCTGTTGGAATCAGAAGTCAAATCGTTTCAAGTCAACAAGCACCTACTGTGTTCCAGGCCCTGTGCTAAGCTCTGGGGATAAAAAGAAAGGTAAAAGACAATCCATTCTCTCAAGAAACTCACAGTCTAGTGGGGGAGATAACGTGAAAGCGACTATGTACAAACAAGCTATTTAGAGGATGAATCACAGATAATCTCAGAAGGAAGACACCAGGAGACAGGGGGTTAATTAGGATGGTGGTTTTCATATTGCAGAAACCTGACTACTGTGAACCCCATCTTAGAATGCTTTCCTGCCAGCCTTGAAAAGTTTGTTTTTCCTGACTTATGAAAATTCCAGAGTAGTGACTTTAAGACCTTCCATCTGCGTTCATCACGACTCTACCCTAACATCATTTTGTCCACAAGAAAATTTTGTTTATTGTGGAACACTATCCAATGTTCTATATAATCCAAACACGGTAATTATCACTATAGCCTTTCCATGTAGGCCTGGGATATATCATGCATTGTGCTTATTCCCCAAGTTGGGAACACTTTGGAAGACAATGTGGAAAGATTGGGAGCGGAGAGGGAGGATGTGGAACAGGATTTGCTGTAACAAGCCAAGGCAGGAAGGCCTAGACAAGGCAAACAGACAGAAATGGCCCAGCTGTTTCCTGAGGGTGCAGGACCCTGTGTGGGCTCATAGATGGACATGTTGATACCTACTGATCTGATAGAATGAAAGCTTATTGATGATAAGGACTGGCCTCATTTTTGTCTCTGAATCCCCACATGCTTGGCTCCTAAACATGCTTAATAAATAAATGCTCATTGATTGACTGATTGATGGACCTGGAAAAAGCAACAGGGAACATGGCGGAACTTTTGATGGCCTTGGTGACCAACAGAAAGACAGTTTATGCAGATTTCTGTAGATGTCTTTGATAATGAAGATAGCTGGAAGACTATTTTCCAGCTACGCCCACTCAAGATATTAAGTCTTTGTTCTATAACATAGATTCTCTTTTATTTAAACTAAATATGGTCTCTTCCAAGGGAGGCCCCATATGGCCTTCTAGATCCTTGGGTGCAGCCTTTTGTTTTTTTTTTTTTTTTTTAA
>CM053585.1:346455039-346528388 GCA_028646515.1 Pseudochirops corinnae | reverse complement strand
TCCCCCTTCCTCAGTGATTTCCAGACCTGGGGGTGTTTACGCTAATGCAAGAAGGTACTCTAGGTGGGGCTTTTGTCTCTTGATTTTGTGTGTCGGGGAGGGGGATGAGAGCCCCTAGATTTCATTCCTCCATCCCAGCTTCTGAAAGTCTGAGCATGTAGCTTCAAGAATCCAAGCCGTGGGTTGCTAGCCCCCGGAAAGACCGCCGACCCTGCTACACACCCTGCGCTCCCCTCTATCCAGTTCCCTCGATTCTCACCTGGGTCAGTGAGAGGGCTGTAGGGGCCTCCAGCTGGGGGAATCTGCTGGGTGGGGCCTCCCAGACGGCCGCGCTCCGTCCGCTCCCAGGTCCACGCTGGCGCCACTCCCGCGCGCTCTGCCGGGTGCAGCCTTTTGTAAAAGTCCAACTTTTACAGAACAAATCCTTTTATTAAGGGGATTTGTTCTGTGAAGTTTGGAGTCAATCAAAGGGCCACACTTGAAGACCTAGAGGGCTTACATGTGGCCTCAAGGCCGCAGGTTCCCCACCCCTGGCTATTTTCTAAAGAGCTTCTAGAATGGATTTTAAAAGTTGGGACAGTTTTAACCAAGATAGAAAATTAATCATGAAAGAAATAGTAAATGCCAAGAATCTACTCATAAATCTCTCTTAATATTATCAGTTGTTCCCTTTTTATAATCATTTTAAAAAGTAATGTCCATAAAAATGAAAAAGAAACAAAAGAGAATAGGCCATGAGCTTAGAGGACCTGAATTCAAAACCTGCTTCAGATGTTTGTCATCCACATGACCTTAGGCCAGTCACTTAAACTCTCTGATCTTTGATTTCCTCAATTATAAAATGAAGAAAAAGATGAGATTATTTCTAAGGTCAGCTTCCTGCTTTCAGTCTCTGAATCCATGAAGTTTTTACTGTGAAATAAGATTAAAATGAACATGTAGGGCAGGAGGAAAAAAGATTGACAGAAGTGTATCCTGCAGGTGTGTGGATAAAAGAAGGCCAGTCCTGCCTTAATGAGAAAGGCGATTTTGATGAGCTTATTATTTCATTAAATTGAATATGCTTTTCTTATTAATATTAAATGTTAATATCATTTTAATAATGATGCTAAGATGACAATGGCTGTATTTATATACTTCCCAGCTCTATGTGGGGGGCATCATGACTATGATCCCATTTTAGCCCTGAAGAGGAAACAGGCTAAAGGAGGGGTTAAGTGACATGACCATCACCTCACAGCTAGTAACTGCCACAAGTAGGATTTGAAGGAAGTCAACACGGCAGGGTACACAAAGTGCTGGATTTATTTTTATTGTGTCTGGGTTCAAACCCTGACTCTGCCACTTAGTAATTAGAGTTGTCCCTTCCACATTGCAGTGGCCCCACGACCCAGAAAATCTGTGTAAATTTTTTGGCCCTCCCTTCCTACTAGAAAAGAAATCTGAGGGTTTTTTTTTTTTTCTTCTTCTTCTATGGAGTGTTTACAGTATCTTATTATAAAATCTGGGTTAAGTATTTGGTCATAGGCTCTCTGTCGTCTGCTGGCTTTCACGTGGTATGTGTGGCTTCCACAAAACTCTCCTAAATTTTCATTTAATTTCTTATGCTGACCAGCGATGGAGAAAGCCACAATGTGTGACGGATGACTGTGTATGATAATGGGGAAGTCACTTGCCTCCTCTGAGCCTGAGAACCCAGTTCCCATGTGTAAAAGACGAAAGGTGGATTACATAGCTTTAGAGAACCAGTAGAGAGTGCCATTTAGAGAATAGCCAGGGGTTGGGAGTCTGTAGCCTTGAAGCCACATGTGATCCTCCAGGTCCTCAGCTGTGGTCCTTTGACTTAATAAAAAGATTTATTCTGTAAATCTTGGACTCAGTCAAAAGGCCACCCTCAAGGCCCAGCTCTAGTCTATGATTCTATGAACCCAGGACCACAAATAATGCTAATGCTCACATTCTTATACATAGCAGTTTGAGGTTTACAAAGCATCTTCCTCCCCCAAAAACCCTAGGAAGGAGATAGCACAAATATTATTATCCCCATTTTTTTTAGATGAGAAAATGATGCATTTAAATGATTTATCCAAGGCCAGTCACCTACTAAGTTTCAGAGCCAAGACACAAACCCACTCCTGTCCAGTATCCTTTCTTCCACACAGCAACTTCCTCATATTTATAATATGGATTTTGGTATTATTTTAGCAACAACTGGCAAAAGCCATTCTCTTCTCACTGCACTAGCTACTTCTGGAGCCACTGAAGAGCTGCTAACACCTAGGGACAAAGGGGACCCCAAAGCACAAGCCTTAAATTGATTCCTTCATTCTCCCCAATGATAATATGACACAATGTATATAAATGCAGACAACATAACAGTAAGAATGTGTTATAACTCCACTAAACACCATTATCAAGGCAGAGACAACTGTATGGGAGATGGACAAGAATTAACTTCTTGGAGAACCAGATTCAACACAAAACACTTCCAACATGTTCTTTCCTTATATTTATAACCTTACAAGATGGGGAAGCCAAATAGCTTAGTGATGAGAGACAAAAAATAAGACTGAGATCAGGAAGTGAAGATGAAGATCAGATCAGACGTGGAATGTTTTTTTGAGGAGAGTTTCTTCTTGTTGGGGTTGGGCAGGGAATTTAGAATTGCTGGTTGAAGAAGGAAGGAGATTAACTACCTCAAGAAGTAATGAGTTCCCATCATGTATCTCCAGGGGCTAACATAACACCAATGCCTGGCACACAATAACCAGTATTACTAAATGCTCATTGATCAATGGAGGCCATTGATAACTGTTTGATAACTGCTTGCTAAGCATAGGACTTATGCTTGGTTGCAAATCTCCAATGGATTTTTAACCTCATCATTGTGGATGTTCCTCCCAACAATGCAGGTTGTAATCCATGCATTCCCACTCGTGCTGTGCTACCTGTTCTGTCTCCTTCAGTAATTTCACCTCTAGAGTAATTTCACCTCGATGTGTTGGGAAATCTTGCCTATTTTCTTCTGGCATCACGAGGACACCAGTGATGCATGTAGACTCTCTATCAATTATTTCCTCCTTGACATGTGACTAAACCAGTTTTCTTTTTTCAATCATTTTTCTGATGACATTCATTACTCAATTTTTTCCCTGCATCATTCCTTATTTGCTATGTATTACCATGAGTGTGCTGGAGTCAACCTGAACTGGCTTGTGAATCATTTATTTAATTTTCAAGGTGAGCATTTACACCTTAGAAATCAGCAGATGCTACAAATCAAAACTTTGTTTATTGTTTTGTTGATGGTTTAGATTTAAGATGGAGAAAATGACAATATGATAATATATTACTATTAATGTATTACATTATGATAAATGATAATAATTCAGATTAAACTTTTTCTTTCTGGAAAGCTGACTGTTAAACATTTACCAGCACTTTCCTGGGTGTTGCAATCTTCTTACCTCCGCTGTATACTTTCCTGTTAGTGATACACATTTTTTATTCTTAGACTAATGGTGTGTGACTCAAAACTCTACAAAAAATAGAATTATATAATTTTAGAGCTAAAAGCGATTTTAAAATCACCTCATTCAAGCCTCTTCATTTTATAAAGGAAACTAATGTCTGCAAAATTGGAGTGGCTTTCCCATTGTTACAAAACTAGTGGGTAGAAGATGGGGCTCAAATCCAGATATCCTAACTCCAACATTAATATTCTTTCCACTTCACCTGTACTGGTTTTGAGGTCTTTCTCAAGTGGAAGAGTTTGTGGTCTAATGAATGTTCTTTGGGGGAACACATTAGACAAAAAACAATTATCTTTCATTTTGCCATGAAAGTTCTAGGACAGCTTTAGCATGTGTGCTATTTAGGGAAAACATATAGAGCCCTGAAGGAGGAGGGATCAAAGAAGATTCCAGTGCCAGCCATGAAAACCAGATGGTAGGGCTGAGGTTAGGGCCATAGGTCAATAGGAACAGGGGGACAAGAAACAGTAGAAAACTTTTGGGTTTACCAGCCAGCCATTTACTTTACTTTCTGTTATGGCAAGGGAACTGTGCTAACAAAGGTACCATTGTGGATTTGGTCTACAAATAAGCTAGGTAGCTATGCTTGGTTCCTTGGACACAGACTGGATCATAAGATTTTAGAATGGGAGGGTACCTTACAGAAGATCTAGACCAGTGATATCAAATTCAAATAGAAATGGAGGTCACTAAACTATACATAAGGATCTCTGTGAGCCAAAAATTAACTTAGAAAACCACCTATTAACATTATCTATGTTCTATTTTTTTTTGTTTTGATTAAATATTTCCCAATTACATTTTAATCCTATTCGTGGGTGTTTGCAATGCTACAGACTGAGTATCTGATACCTTTAATCTAGACCAGGGGTTGTTAACTTTTTGTATACTATAAACCCCTCCACAGGTCAGCCAAAGTCTGTGGACCCTTTCTCTGAATCATATTTTTAAATGCATAGAATAAAACATGTAGGGTTGCATAGGAAACCAATCATATTGAAATAGATATCAAAATATTTTTTAAAAACAAGTTTATGGACCCTGGATTAATAATCTCAATCTAAATCTATCCCCTTCTTTTTATAAATGAGGAAACTTAGTCTGAAAGATTGTGCGTGTATTTATGTACACATATACATATGTACACATATACATATATATATATATATATATATAGATATAGATATACATACACACACACACATGTTGGAGCTAGGATTAAAACCAGGTTTTCTTTTCCTTCTTTCTTTGTAAACTTTATTATTTTCAATTTTTAAAAAATTTTATATTCATTTTTAAATTTTGAGCCCTCAAATTCTCCCTTTCCTTCCAACTCCTCTTCCACCCACTGAGAAGGCAAGCAATATGACATCCATTGTATGTGTGAAGTCATGCAAAACATATATCCCTATTAGTCATGTTGCAAACAACAAAAAAGTATTAAAAATAAAAATAATGAATAATGTAGAATATACTTCAGTCTGTACTTAGAGTTCATCAGTTCTCTCTCTGGAGGTGGACAGCATTTTTTTATCATGAGTCCTGTAGAGTTGTCTTGGATCATCGTGTTGATCAGAGTAACTAAGCTTTTCATATTTGAGTATCGTTACAGTATTGCTTTTACTGTGTACAATGTTCTGGTTCTGCTCACTTCCCTTTGCATCAGTTCATATAAGTCTTTCCAGGTTCTTCTGAATCTGCCTGCTAATCATTTGTTATGGAACAATAAGCGTTCCATTACATTGATATACCACAATTTGTTCAGTCATTATCCAATTGATGGACATTCCATCAATTTCCAATTCTTTGCCAACACAAAAAAGAGCTGCTATAAATATTTTTGTATGTATGGGTCCTTTTATTTTTTCTTTGATATCTTTAGAATACAGACCTAATCCTATTTGTGGTATTGCTGAATCAAAGGGTATGGCCAGTTTCATAACCCTTTGGTCATAGTCGCAAATTGTTTTCCAGAATACAAACCCATATTTTCTATCCCCAAATCTGGGATTCTTTCCATTATACCATCTAACTCCAAACTCTAACAACTCTTTCATGAGTGGGTATCATTGGTTACAAGGTGGAACGTGCCCAAAGAAGTAAATGAATCAACAAAAATGCATCCCAGTACAGAAAATCTGTCAAAATACGTATCCTAGCATCACTTCATGTATTTGTACTTATTTTTTTCAGGTTCTTCCTTGTCTTCAGGGGGAACCAAACATAAAGAGATCATAGTTATGCTATTTAAATGTATAGCAAAGACAATACTCAAATGGGGATTAGACTTGAGTGAGTTCAAGGCATTCTATATAATGATAATATCTGTCAAAATTCCATGGAAATAGTCCTACCGAGATCTTAATAATAATTATATATAAAATGAGAGACATTTTTTTTATTGTTTAGTTGAAGAGGCCAGTGGGAGATTGAAATAATAAATGCTTGTAAAAATAGATAAAAGACAAAAATAATAAAAAGGGAAATGATAAAATAAGAAATGAAAATGATACAAAAACAAAAGATAAAAACAGTTCAAGAAAAAAAAGCACATTCCTTACAATCACAATGTTAGGGAGATAACAATAGTAATAATACAGATGAGGAAAAGGAGTCCCAGGATGGTTATGTGTTTGCCCAGGCTCATCCAGCTAGTAAGTGTTAGTGGAATTTAAATAAAATAATAATAAAATTAAATAAAAAAATAAAATAAAAATTTTAAAAATTAAAAATAAAATAAAAATCTCTCAAATCCAAAATCTCCTGATTTAATGTCCAAACTCTAGCACATGTATTATTATCCATCCTTTACAGATAAGGAAACTGAGGTTCAGAGTTTAAGTCATTTTTCCCAGATCACAGCTTGTTCATATTAGAGCTGAGACCTGAAACCAGGTCTTCTCTGAGTTCTGATTCTAAGTCAGAAAGACCTGTTTGTCAGAAAGATTCTTTCCATTCTATCACTCAACGACTCATCCCCCTGACATGTATAGTACTCCTCACTCATCCTCAAAAAGTTCATATGAAGTAAGAAAGGGCATATCTATTTCCCCCTGTTTTCTACATCCATACAGGTTAGCACAGTGAGTCACTGGGAGAGTTGGTTGGGAGCCCTGGCTCTGTGCCTCTTGATGTTTTTTTAGTGCCTTTCTCCCAATCATGCCGTTATGAACACAAGCAGCCTTTGTGAGTAACTGATTTCACAGGAAATAAACACTCAGGTCCCATGGGGCAGCCGCCAACAAACACCAACATATCTTCTATGGGGTAGCTTATCAAAAAAATTCTGCAATTGAATCTTCCTGCCTAGAACTCCCAGAAACAACAAAGGTCCAGGGTAGGGTCTAATCCTTCAGGCAGCATAGACAGCTCTCCCCAATTCCCACCTCATTTGGACCCAATCATTGTCTAAATCCAGCTCTTCACTTCCAGAAGTTGATGTTAGGCATTACAAAGGGAGGCCTGAACTGCTCCTCCCAACCCACTTTTGTTTTCCCATAATTGTTCCCTGGTTCTCATGGCCAGGAACCAGGGCAACTTGGGGCCCAGCAGTTCCTCTAGGTCCCTCTTATCCTTTCTAGACCCAACCCTGCCCTTAGGAATTCTCCTAGACATTTGTCCATCGAGCTTCACCCTTCTTCCTGCTTTGTCAGAGTCCTTATGAACTGCACCCTGAAGGCTGTGGTGCCCCTGCAAAGGGTCTGAGTGCAAGCTCCATAAATCAAGACAAAAATGAGAATCACAAAGGAAAAAGCAAAACTTGTCCCACTGTGAGAATTCCATAAAGCAAGAGCATCTCATTAGAGTTAATAAAACTGGTATGGGAATTAGAAACGACAAGTGCACCTGAAGATTGAGGACTGTGTAACTTGATACTCGTGTCCAAAACCTTGCACTTTAATAAAGTATCTTAAATAATAAATTGGAATTTAATTAGCCATGGTCTCATAAAATCAAAATTCTCTAAAGAGCTTTTGTTCCTTTCAAGAATATCATTCTATTATGGGTGTGTTCTAGTGGAACACAGGTGGGGAGAGCTGGGTGTGTGACGTCTTTTAATGAATAGATTGGTGTTTGAGCAGGGTGCTCAGCAGAGCCCCAACAAGCACCCTGAGGGGGAACATAAAGAAAAGAGCCAGAGAACCTCCCAGGGTATGAAAATGAGGGCGGAGATGATTTTAAAGAATGGGAAACCTCAGAATCTTGCTTCTTTACAAACAAAAGATAAGATTTTTTTAATAATAAAAATATTTAGGGGTGGCTAGGCAGCACAGTGAATAGAGCACCAGCCCTGGAGTCAGGAGGACCTGAGTTCAAATACAGCCTCAGACACTTAACACTTACTAGCCATGTGACCTTGGGCAAGTCACTTAACCTCAATTGCCCAGCCTTCCCCCCTGCAAAAAAAAAAAAAAAGCAAAAACAAACAAACAAAGAAAATGAGGGCATGGCACAGAGGTGTGTTGGAGCCATCTAGGACAGACAGTCAGATTTGTACTTTAGAAATCAAAGAATACAACAAATCAGGGTTTGATTTACTGTTTTTGTTGACTGGCTAGACTTAAGAAAATGATGAAGATGTTAATGCAGATTAAACTTTAAAGTGTGTCACATACTTTTTTTTCCCTGAGAGCTGATTGTTAAACATTTACCAGCACGTCACTGCCAAAGACTCTTGTATTATCTGGAATGTTAGCTGCCAATGATTATATTGGGAAAGTAAGCCTCTTTCCAGGTTTGTTATACCATATTTGTTCTTCAGTCATCTCCAACTCTTGGTGACCGCATTTGGGATTTTCTTGGCAAAGATACTAGAGAAGTTTGCCATTGCCTTCTCCAGTTCATTTTACAGATCAGGAAACTGAGGCAAACAGGGTTAAGTGACTTGCCTAGGGTCACACAGCTAGTAAGTGTCTGTCTGAGACCATATTTGAACTCAGGAAGAGTCTTCCTGACTCCAGGTCTGGTGCTCCATCCTTTGGGCCACCTAGCTGCCCTGCTATACAATAGACTGCCCTTAATTCTCATTACTCAATCCTTTCCCTCAGTCTAGGTCCACCTTCTTGCTTACTCTTAAACTATAGTCAAACATCATACAAAAATAGAAAGAATCGGAGACTTTTAAAGATAGAAGAGGCTTTAGGGATCATCTTGACTCCCTGCTCTTAACCATTTTTGCAGCATGGATCCCCTTTGGCAGTCCAGACTTCCTTCAGAGAATAATGTTTTTAAATACATAAGATTATAAAAGAAACCAATTATGCCAAAAGACAGTCATCAAATAAGAACCCTTGATCTAAACCAACTCCCTCATTTTATGGAGTAATAGGAAGAATACAGAAAATTTCCTGGAGCAAGTGCCGTCACTTCAAAATTATTGATATCTTTTGTTTGCATACAAAATAAATGAGAGGAAATTCCAGTGGAGAAGGCATTAGAATTTGGATGAAATTAGGAAGGTCTTCATTGAAGAGCTAGAGTTTGGCGGGGGGAATCTTGAAGGAAATTAGGGATTCTCAGAGGCAGAGAAAGCAGAACATTCCAAAAATGAGGGATAGCCAGGGCAAAAAAAAAGAGATAGGAGACAGAGTGTTCCTGATGAGGAACACTAAGACCAGCTTGGCTGTACTATAAAGTATAAGTAAAGGAAAGTAACGGAGCTAGGAAGTTAGGAAGGGACCATGTTGGGAAAGATTTTAAATGCCAAACTGAAGAATTTATATCTGACCCTAAAGTCAATAGGGAGCTATTGGAATTTATTGAGAATGGGAGTAACATGATCAGATGTACACTTTCAGAAAACCGCTTTGGCAGGTATGTAGAGAAGGGCTTAAGGTGTGGAAAATATATCCCAGAAAAAGTTGAGAGTCCCTACATTTGGGACATTATAACTTCAATCAAGCAATAAACTTCAGTTACCTAGCTCAAAAGAAATGCTTCTGTCATTTTAGATGGCTGTTAGGTAAGTGAGAGCAATGTGGAGAGGTTCATACTTAAGCCTTACAAAATCCAGCAGCAAAAACAGTCTCTAAATTATTGCTTTATTACTGCATTTCTCCTACTTATAAGAAGAGCTAGAATCTTCTTCACCTCTCAAGGGCTATTGGCTAAGAGAAGTAATAGACCCAGGGCTAAATAAACAAAAAGAAATTGAATTTGCTTATTTTAGAAAGAAAAATAAAATCTTCCATTCATCCACTTAAAAAATTTAAGAACAACGAACATCGAACTCTATTCAATAAATTTTGAATATATCCTTGAGGTCAATTTTTTTTAATTGATGGAGGAGTGGGATGATGTGGAAGGTCAGAAGTGCCAAACATCTTCCTACACCCCAAGTAAATCCTTCCTGGCCTGGTCCCACCCTTCTTCCTTCCTACCATCTCATTATCCCTGTCCTGAGCACGAGTACCTAGAATTTCTAGTCTCAAATTTGTCAACTACTCTTCCTCTCTGAAGCAGCAGATGAAAACAAAAAGAGACAGAACTCTGGGCTGATGTTTATCTTGGGCTGGTCCTTGCTACCACCAGGGTAGAGCTGATTGTGTGGGAAGGCATGAGAATTGAGTCCCATTTGACATTTGTTTGGCAAAGAATGCTGACTTTGCAAGTTGTATCTGTGCTCTGGATCCTAAGAAAAGTCTCATGTATTGGGTTGGGAGCAGGTCAAAGTCTTGAGTATGAAAAGCCTCAGAAGATTGGAACAGTGATGGCTCATTGTCTGAAGGGCAACCTTACTGCATCCTTAAGGACAATTTTATGGCTTCTGATCCCTTCTGTTTTCTCAGGCGTGTTAATATTAGAAGTTTCAGGTGTACCCTGACAGTATAAGGTCACAAGAACCTAATTTTTTTTTAAAGAGACCAAGGGAAGGAAAGATGGAAAGATAAACACAGAGAGAAGGCAACAACTTGTAGAGGGGAAAAAATGAGTTTGTGAGATTTATAAACACAGAGAGACACCTTCACTATGACAGGTTACAGCCTTTGCCTCTGGCAAGCCTAGAGGGAAAGGTAATAAATCTTAGGTCTTAGGAGATAGTATCAGGCTCTGGGCTTTGAAGCACAACAATCATTATGAATCAATTATCTCCCTGTGTTCTCCATACCTAAAGCACTGAATTTCTTGACCCAGAAGACTTAACTGGGAGAAAACACATAAAATATGCCCAGACCTACTGAACATGGTCCTCAAGGGAAAGAGAGGAATCTTGACTGGGCATAGCATGGATATAGAAATGAAACCTTAATGAGGAAGAGAAACCTAGAGCAATGGCTGAATTGTCTCACTATTTGGAGGGCCTCCCAACTCCTTTGCTTGTCTACTCTTAGACATTAGCAATGTTTCATGGCTCTTTCCTTGATGTAATACACCAGCTAATTATGTTTCCTCCTCCATCCCACTCTCCATACATATAATCGGCAGCTAAAAGCCTGCTTGCATGGAATTCTCTTACTTGATGGAGACTGATTACTCAGTGCTCTGGGACTCCATGGTGAAAGTTTTAAAGAAGAGAGATCTTGTTCTAATGGCTTCCAACTTTGAGAGGAAAGGTGTTTGATGCCACATTTCCTTCAGGGAAGTGGTAACAAAGCACCTGAGGGTGAGAGGGCAGGCAGCATGTGCCAAGCAAGACAAAACACCACCAGCAGCACAATGTCCCCTCAAATCCTGATGGAGATAGCCCAGCCCAAGAGTCTTGAGAATAGTAGCGTTCCCCAAATCACCAGACCTGCTTCCAGCCCAGCCTCCAAAGCCATTATTAAAGATAGAAATCACTTTGGAGATGGAATCCATCTTCTTAATCACCACTATCAATATTCAACAAGCAGATAGGCCCAGGAGCCCAGAGAGTGACAACAAACCCTCAGACTACCAGTCCCACTTCTAGCTCAGTTCTCTCAGGCAATATTTAGGGAAACAACTCCTATGGAGAAAGATCCCTACCAACTGTCAACCAGTTGCCCCATACCAGTGGGCAAGTCAGCCTTGCTCTAGTAAGAAGGTGCTCTGAAGAAGGGACAAGAGGTAGTATGGGCCAGAGAAGTCAAATCAACACCATAACCACTTTGACAGCAACCTCCCTTCAGAGCCTGATGGAGACAGTCCAGGACCTTAAGGATTAGAGCCTTGAGAAGAGCATTGCTTCTGGTTTGGTGCCCTTAAGCCATCATCCTAGGAAGCAAAACCTGCAGAGACATATTCTGGCAACTGCTCCTGAAGGTGCTACAGCCATAGGCACTGAAGACCTAGAAAGGAGAATTACTTGACCACAGTCAACCAATTCAACCAGAAACTGATTTGATTATAACAGTGGAAATGGCATTAAAGAAGAAGAAACACCATCTGCTTTACTGATGTACCCTAAGGACTAGGGGGCTTTTCCATCTGCCTTGCAGCTGAAACCTTCCATCTGCATTGTCTCCCCCATGAGAATGTGAGCTCCCTGAACACAAGGACCATCTTGCTTTTCTATTTGTATTCCCAGCATGAAACAAAGGGTTTTACGTGTAGGAAGTATTTAATGAATGTTTCATTCATTCTATCATTCATTTATTCAGAGATAGCTCTATGGAGAGAAAGATTCCACCTAGAAACCTGTATATAGAGGAACTGACACCTTCACCCTGGGCCTACCCTGTGCACTAGAGAGTTTGGAGAATTTCTCCTGGGATGAGATCTGAGACCTCCGGTTCAGTGGAGATACCCTGCTCCCAATGGGAAAGCTCATTTGCTTTATGCATTTTCTGGTATATTCTCCTCTGTATACCTGCTTTGATTTCTGTTTGCTGTTGACTTGGGTAAATAGATCTAATAGCTATTCACTACTTATGGTCTTTGTGGAACTGATATTTGGTGGGAAGGTAGTCAAACCTTGGATACATATTTTGGGATACTCCTCCTTTAAAGGATAGTGAGCACAGCTTAAATCTGAAAATTATTTCCCCAAGACTAACAATACTTAGGAGAGAGCATGGATGTAGTTCTAACCCAGTATCATTTCTCTGAGAACAGAGTAGCTTCCTATTTTAACTGATTTTTTTTGTTTGCTAATTTGGTGCTAAATTTAGTTGTACTGAGTGCTATCGGCCCCCTCTAAATTTTGGTGCCCTGAAGTAAAGCCCTGGTTGTCCCATACTAGTTACAACTCTACCAGAAATCACTTTCAGATAACATGCACTTTACAGATTCAGCTGTTGCTCTAATTTCATTTGGCTTTTAGACTAACAATTTCTGATATTCCAGAGTGGCCAGCCTCTGGCGCTAATCTTCTGCTTCAACTCCCAGTGTCAATCAAAGTCTCCCTTGGAGAGGGTGGTTGAAGGAGATTCTAGATATATGTTTATTCTCCTAGTGAGTCACATTTAGACATCCATGTAAACACAGATAACCTACATAGGCAACACAAAACACACACACACTCACTACATGGGTGAAATCCCTAGTGTTTTTTTTTTTTTCTGGAGCAATACCATCTCCCTTTCCTTCCCTGTCAGTCTGCTTTTCTGCTCACTCTATTGATATAAAGAGATATAGACCAGGGGGCTGTACATAGGAAATATAGAGATATACAGAGAGTTAGAAGTAGGTGTCTGCCTTGCAACAACCTCTTCACCTTGTGACCTTCCAAATTATTGTTGATGATGACTTTAGAAGCCATGTTGTACACTCACAACTATGTCATATCTGAGCAGTGATTGATCACTTTATCAGGTATCCCCAAACATACCCAATCAGGAATCAGTTTGCTGCAATATCATGGGAAAAGTATTTCTTGATATATGGATTTCCTGCCAGTATTCGTTCTGACCAAGGCAGAAATTTTGAAAGTAACATACTCAAGCAGATGTCAGCTTTGACACATATGAAGAAATCAAGAACTTCACACAACCTGAATGTTTTTTTTCCATGTGCTGTCAAACATAGTAGGATCTATGAAACAAGAACAGAAATCCCAGGAGAGCCAACATGTGACATTTCTAGTACATATGTACAATTCTATCAGGAATAACACCACAGACTCTACATCATAGTTACTGATGTTTCAATAAGACCTATTCATAGACTTTGACTTGTACTCTGGAGTATCTCAGATGACTAGGATAGGAATAAGGGTATTACTTATGATTTCATTAGTACAAGGAACTGTTGGGTAAGGAAACTCCCTCCATCAATGCAGTTCTTCAATTTATAGTCTAGTTGTTCAAAGACTGAGAGGTTAAGATCGTGCAGCCAGGATATGTCAGAGGTGAGACTTGAACCCCGATCTTCCTGCCATTCATGATGGCTCTCTAGCCACTAAGCCATGTCATCTTGGCAAATGGAAAGAGTTCAAATAATAACAACTAGGCTGTCTCTGAGCTGAGAGAGATGATGGAAAAGACCTACCAACTAGTCATGACTTTATTTTTTAATAGTAATTTATTTTTCCAATTACAGGTAAAGATGATTTTTAACATTCACATTTTTAAAATTTTGAATTCCAAATTTTTCTCCCTTCCTCCCTTTTTCCCTCCCTAAAATAGTAAGCAAATTTATATAGGTGATATCTGTGCAATCACATAAAATATTTCTATATTAGTCATGTTGTGAAAGAAGAAACAGGACAAAAATACAAAAAAATAAAGTGAAAATAATATACTTTGATCTGTATTCAAACTCCATGAGTTCTTTCTCTGGATGTGGATAGAATTTTCTATCATGGGCCTTTTGGAATTGTCTTGGGTCATTCTATTGCTGGGAAGAGCTAAATCGATCATAACTGATCATGCTACTATTGTGTACAATGTTCTCCTGGTTCTGCTCCTTCCATTTTGTATCAGTCCACGGAAGTCTTCCCAGGTTTTTAACCAGCCATGACTTTAATGCTGGCAAAAACAAATGAGATCAAGATGCCTGAGTGCACCCAGACCTTTAACAAAGAGATGGGGTTTTGCTGAGAAATCTTGGTTTCTTGTGTATCAAGACTGATGAAGACATTCCAAGTTTCTAAGAGATTGGGCAACTTGCCTATTTACAGACTAGACCCCAGAGAATGATGTAAAGGCAATTCACCACAACTACCTATTGGCCAGTTGGCAATTAGAGAGTTGTTTTGACTCTCTAGTGAGCAAGAGGATAGAAGAGATGGAAATGACTCAATAGGCTCTTAGTAAAGGAGAATATCCACCAGCAATACAAAGATAGGCTCAGAGGTGACATTTCCACTGAAGGATTCACTTGTCTCAAACAGGGAAATCCCAGTTTAGATGGGAGAAGATTGAACCTGGGGTAGAACCTTTCTTGCCTAGAATTTCAGCCATTAAAATTCCTAGGATACAGTGGCAATTTGAGGAATCTAGAAGTGCTGATAGCCAGCCTGGACCCTCAGCAAGCCAAGATAGAGGGATTCGGACTGTGGTGAGGATGCTGGCTAGCTTATACAGTGAAACAGTTCAAGTATAGAGAAGTCAGCAAGTCATAAGAGCCAGACTCATTCAACCTGTAATAGCCCATAGCACATTACAAGTGAAACCGGACAACTACTTATACACATAGACAGACAACAATTGCCCATGTAATGTTGAGACTCACACCTAATTGTTAATTACTGTATATTTTGAGTTATACTTCTGCTTTGTTATGTTATCATTTTTATTTGCTTTATCCCAGTGTAATGCATGGAGTGTAGCCATATCTATTATCTGTATACTGTCTAGCTATTTATTATTTTGGTGTATTGGATAGAGTGCTGGGGCTAAAGTCAGAAAGACCTGAGCTCAAATCTAACCTCAGATGCTTACTAGCTATGTGATCCTAGGCAAGTCACTTAGCCTGAGTTTGCCTCTGTTTCCTTATCTGTAAAATGGGGATCACGATAACACCTACCTCCCAGGATTGTTGTGGGGATTAAATAAAATAATATTTTCAAAGCACTTAGCATAGTGCCTGGCAGATAGTGAGCACTATTTAAATGTTACCTGTTACTATATACATATTTCATCAATGAAATACCCATAGCAGCTGCTATGAATATGCAGGTGTATTCCCAGGTTTGAATCACAAGATATGACAGACTCTCCACATGGAAGACAGAAACAAAACATTTATTCAAACACCAGAAGGCCGAATCCCAACATCAGAAAGCCAAAGCCATCAAAGCAACAAGGAAATCTATATACCATAACACTGCAGAGGGCACCATGGTCCCCAAGCCTTCCCCCTGCTAGGGTCTACCCACAAACACTCACAGCTTGCTGCCTGCTTCTTCTTTCTCCTTCAGCTCTATTTACTTGGACTCCCAGCTTCCTCTCAGCTCTGCTCCACCCTTCCTGCCCCACCTGTTTGGCAAGCTCCTCCCACCACAGGCTCCATGCCATTACATTCAGCCTATTAAGGGGCAGAGAAGATCTTCAAATTACCATTACCATTACAATACCTTAATGTACTTGTGTTCATTTTTTATTGGCTTGTTGATATTGTTACTACCTTTGTTTTGTCTTTTGTGCATTTTTTGAATGTGTGTTATGATATGCATGCACTATGCGCTACTATTGTTGTTTGCACTTTGTTCTTGAAGAGGACCATGACATCAGGAAGGTAATACCATGACTTGCAAGTGAATTGGACTCAGTGACAGAGGGATGCATTATTATTTTCCCATGAAATCCTGTACCTGGGATGTCAAAAGGCTAATTCACTCTGTGTTCCTCCCCAGCCCTCAGTTTCTTCATCTGAAAAATGAGGGAGCTAGATTACATCATTCCCAATATTCCCTCCAACTCTGGATTTTACAATCCAACCTAAAGGACAAGTCAGTGTCATTTGTTATCTCTTGGACCCTGGAGGACTTTCAGCAACTTGCCAAAGATATCAAGTCATTACTGCAGGGAATAAGTGTGGGAATTTTACTCTGACTCCTATCTCTTTCAACCTTCATTCCCAGTAAGACTCTTTTCCTTTCTTCAATCTATTTTTTTCCCAGCTGGGAAGAGACAGTAGAGTCCAAAGGCCAGCCAAAAAACTCATTTCAGAAGAACTTAGGGGCCCAAAGTCACAGTGTCTTCTCTGCCTTTTGGAATAAATCTATTCAAATATGATATTTGGATTGGTACCACTTGTAATTTATTTCCAAAAAGTGGGATAAAAGAAGGTATGTGACTCCCAAGAGGATGAGTCCATACATTCCTGACTGGAATTAAGTCCTTGAGTCACACAAAAGACACATCTCTGCTTATTCTAATAAATTGTCACTCCATCTACAAAGTTGGCAAGCCAAAACTAGAAGTACTACTCTTAGGAATTTTAGTAGGAACATAAGATGTACTCTTAGGAGGACAAGTGATTCCTGGCAGGACACAAGAAAGTAATAGGGTCATATATTTCAAGGAAGCAAAAACCAAAGTGTCCAGACATGGGAAAATGACACCGAAAATAAAAGACTCTCTCAGAGCAGACATATTTTAAGGTTAAATTATGCAGAATATAAATGTATATTTTCTTTAAAATGATAAAGCAATTAGAAAAAAGGTCAGTATTATTCAGGGGAAGGAAAAAATTCCAGAGAAAGTCAAATTGGTGGAATAGAGAAGATGCAAGTCATATTGAGGATAGGCTAAAGGAACTGGGAAAGGGATGTGTAGCAGGGGGAGGATATAATTGGCATATTATAAATCCATATCATCCAATTTCAACCAGACCCTCCCCTGGTTGAAGCAAGGCAATCATTTTATTCCTTCCTAATTGATGTCCTATGTCAATCCCCACAGAAGCTATTTTCCAGATATTTTCTTCTCATGTCCCACACCTTTCCCTTTCTCTATTCTTTAAGTGAAGGACCTCAATTCTTTCTTTCCTGAGAAATTTGAGGCATTTCCCATTTTCTTGTTCTCTTCACATAAAAATTCTTTGATATCATTCCCCATTCTCTTCTCTTTTCTCCCAGCATCTGATAATGAAATGACTCATCTTTTTATTGAGGCCAGTAAAAACTTGCTCTCGTCCACCCTTTCCCATCTACTCAAAAGCAATGGAGTCAATCACTCTAATTTTCAATTTCTTTATCTATGGGTTCTTCCATACTGCTTTCAAAGCTGCCCAAGTCTCACCTATTCTTAAAAAACCTTTACTAGGCTGTACCATCCCCTCAAGCTGTCATTCTATACTCCTCTTTCTCAGCCAAACCCCTTAAAAAAAGAAAAGCTGTCTCCTACATTCAATGCCTATATTTCCTCTCCTCTTACTCACACCCCAAACCTTTGCAGTCTGGCTTCCAACATTTACTTTAAACTGTTCCCTCCAAATTTTTCAATGATCTCTTAACTACCCGCTATGGTCTTTTTTTGGTCTTCACTGTATTTGATCTTCTGCCGTATTTGCAGCGTTAACCATCCTCTCCTCCTCAATACTCATTCCTCTCTGGGATGTTCTGACATTACTCTCTCTTGGTCCTTTTCTTACCAGTTTGACTATTCCTTCTTGGTTCCATTTGCTGACTCATCATCCAGAACATGTCTACTAATTATCATTTTCCTCCATAGATTCTGTATTAGGTCCTCTTCCCTTCTCTACATACACATTATCTCTTGGTAACTTCATAAGCTCTCCTGGGTTTAACTATCATCTCTATGGAGATGACTTATAGACACTGACATTCAGCCTCAAGTCTCTCCAGTTTCATTCCCCAATTACCTACTGCTTATTTGACTTTTTCAAAGTGAATGTCCCAGAGATATCTCAAAGTCAGGTCCAAAAGAGAACGAACTCTTTTTCCTCCCTAAACTCACCTCTATTCCAAACTACTTCATTTTCTGTCAAAGGCACTGCCATTCTTCCAGTCTCTCAGATTCCTACCCTTGGAACCATGTTCAATTCTTAATTCTCCCTCACCTCAAAAACCAGTCATTTATCAGATCTTGCCATTTCTACCTTGATAACATCTCTCAGATTCAACCCCTTCTCTCTACTCACACAATGCATCAGTTCAGGCCCACATCACTGCTTGCAGCAGCCTGCTAATCAGTCTTCTTTCCCCAAGTCTTTTCCTTGGTCCAGTCTATCTTCTATACAGCTGTCAAAGTGATTTTCCTTAAATGTAGACCTTACCATATTCTGCCCTTACTCAAATTCTAGTAGCCTTTTACTGTCTCTAGAATAACACATGCACTCTTCTGTTTAGATTTTAAAACCATTTACAACCTATCCCCAACCTATATTTCCATCCCCATTGGACATTTCTCCCCTCTCATACACTGTCATTCAATAAAACCAAGCTTCTCCTTGCTCCTCAAATATGGCCCTCCATCTCCCAGGACCATGGCTTTGCATTGGCTATCCTCCATGGAATGCACCTGATTTCAACCTCACTGAATTCCTCTCTTCTTTCAAGCATCACCTTCTACATGAAGCAATTCCTGATTCCCCAACTACAGGTGCTTCCTCTCCTTAACTATGTTATATTTAACTACTTTGAATTTATTTGTACTTATTCTGTATATTCTTACAAATACTTGTCAATATTCCATTGGAATATAAGACCCTTGAGATAGGAATTGTGTCATTCTTGATACTTATATCCCAAGTGCCTGGAGTACCTAATAAGTGCTCCTTTGACTGATTCTTTTTCATCTCATGTCTTTCTCTCAATGACTTCTAATTTTATAGTAATGTATTTTATAATTAATTTTTCCTTGTTAATTGTGCTTATTTGTTTTCCTTGCATTTCTTCAGGGCCAATCACTTTGACTGTGTAAAATATTTTTACCTTCTGCCAAATCTTTAATTTCCTTTTCACTTTTTTGGAGAGATCTTACACTATGGATTCAACTTTTTTCTAATATGCTAATTGCATCTTAAATTCTACATTGAGAGTTCCAAGGTCTGACCTATATTCGTTCCTAATTTCTTCTTTTATGGATTTCATTTCTCTTTTTAATTATTCTCTACTTTCTCCTAGTTGTTCTATGATGTTGTTGGAGTCCATTGGATGGTATATTTCATCAGACATCGGTTCACTTTCATTTGTCTTGTAATATTTGTTAAGAGAGCTTGTATTCTCTTTAAAGATTTACAACTCATCCTTCATACTGTTTTTAGGATCCTCTAGGTTGATTTATCTGCTTGCTTAGTGGGCTTTATTGAAGGTTTATCTCTTGAAATATTTGGTGCTTATTGGTTTAAAAAAATGTATATTCTCCCATTACTCATTTTCTGACTTTTTCCTCTTTGCTGATGGCTATGTCCTTAACCTGTATTACAAAGCTGCATCAACCTTTGCAATTTGAGAATTATGGGATTCATCAGCCTGGATCCTTGCCCTGATCACCCTTTTTTGGGGGGAGGGGGAGAGGCAGGGGCAGCGAAGTCAGGAGGAGTGAACAGAATTGACCTCTACAGGTTTCAGTTCCATTCACTACATACTGGTCACCTTTCCAATTTCTCCCTTGGCTCTCCTCCTTTTCTTCTCACAGATGAGCAGGATCAGCTTTTGCTTTTTTTGTTGTTGGGTTTCGGAAGGGTTGGACAGAATCTCCACGTTCGTGGGGAGGGGCCTCTAACTTAAGGTCAGGTTCCATTTAGAAGGCAATATATTTCCCATATCTCCTTTCTTCTCATGTGGCTATGCATCGACAGTGTGTGTTGTGAGGTCTGGGGAGGGAAGGTGAAATGTCCTAGCAGAGTCTCTATGGCTGGTGGGGAGGGTGTCCCTCAGTGGGTCTCACATATATGCCTACAAGTTCATGTCCCTGTCACATAAGCATGAAAGTGGTGGGGGAGGGATGTCAAATTAGTGCCTTAAGGATTAGAAATCTACAGTGTTCATTCATAGTAATTTTACCTTGTTGGTTTTGTCTCTTCTATGTCCTATAGATTCAACTATAATTGCTCTATATCCACCACATAATTCTGTCTTTTCTGAGTATTAGAGAATTAAAGGGATCTGGGGTAAAGGACAGATCTTTCTTCTTTCTCACTATGGTACATCTCTGATCTTTTTTCCATCTACCTAGTCTATATAATTCCTTTTTCTAAATAGCTTTTACATTGTGTTAAATAGCTTAACAAACATCCCTCTCCATCCCTCATATCCCTCATATCTCATATGAGTATCTCCATATGAATATAGAATCAAAGAGAAGATTGTATACGAAACCATGAATCTCATTCTCTGCCACTTGATTTTTTTTAAGCATATAATAAATTCGACAAGTTACTTGGACAATTTTTCTGTTTATGCTTGCTTCTGAACTACCTTCTGTATTCCTCTGTGCACTTTTAAAAGTATTTCAATGACTCTCCTCTTTTTTTCTCTTTTTTTAGTCATAAAGATTGCTACACACTCTCTCCAACCCCAACCTCTCAGATAAAAAGAGAAGGATAAACCACCCTTTTAACAAATGAAAACAGCAAAGCAAATCATTATATTGGCTGTACTAGAATAGTATTGTGCATCTTATGTCCATCATCTCTTTTTGTCAGGAGGTGGGCAATGTTCTCAGAGATCCTCTGGAGATGTGGCTGGTCATTGTTTTGGTGATAGCCGCTCAAAGCTGTTTTTCTTTACAATGTTGTGGTCATTGTATGAATTATTATGGTTTTACTCACTTCACTGTGCAAAATTAGCTTTTATTTCCCAGGATTTTCTGAAATTTTCTCTTTTCCCCTTTGCTATTTCTTAGGGTACAATAATATTCCATTACTTTCACATAGTACAATTAGCTCAGCCATTCCCCAACTGATAGGCATGAGTTTATAGTTTCTCTTTTTTTCTATTTTATTTTAATCCTGCATTTGGAATCAGGACATTTGTTTTGTTTACAGTGAAGTATTTCTAAAACAAACTCTTTTGTATGTTGTGTGCCTTTTCACCTACTTTTTTGTCTGAATTAGATAAGAGTGGTGCCCATTCCAACCACTCCTTCCAAACTCTTTGTGTGATGTGCATTTTCACATGTTTCTTGGTTTGGTTCAGAGTTCCATTTGTTTCCCACTCCCACCACTCCTTCCTCCATGTTTGTATATAATCTTTTCGTGTACTCAATATAAAAAATAGTAAGCTTCACTTCTTTCTTTTTATGCAAATATATTCCTCTTATCCTTCCTTCTACTTCCCTTCTTCAAACCCTCAGAACAGAACCAACCCACTTCCTTGCTCTCTACTTCTCTTATTTAACTCCCTCAAAATCCATTTAGTATTAGTAGAAGACATTAAGGTTCAGAAGGTACACTTGTTTCTTCTTTTCCTATTAGCATGTTAGCCCTTTATCATCCTACCGTCCCTTCCATTTGCTCTAATAAGTTCTTCTAAGTTGCTCTTGAATTTTATATTTGCATCTCAAAATTCCTATTCAACTCTACACTTTATCAGACATGTTTGAAATTCCATTAAGGTTTATTTTCCTTCTTATGATTATATTTAGTTTTGCAAGATAAGTTATTCTTGGTCATAAACCTATGCCACTTGCCTTTTGGAATATTACATTCCAAGTTCTTCTCTTTTTTCGAGGAGAAAATGCCAGTTCTTGTATGATCCTGACTATTGTTCCATAATGCTTGAACTCTTTGTTTCTGGGTATTTGCAGTATTTTTTCTTTGATGTGGGAGTTGGGGCAGGTTTTTTATCATATTCCTAGGAATTTTTCTTTTTTTTTCACTACGATGTGATTGTGGATTTGTTCTGTTTTTACTTTGCTCTCTAACAGATCGAGATAGTTTTCATTTATGATTTCTTGAAATACAGCACCCAGAGATATTTTTTAATCATGGTTTATATGGATTTACAAATGGAATACATACTACCAGTAGAATACTTCCTCACATTCAAAGAATGCAAGGAAATATGAATGTCTATCTCACTACCACTGGTGAGTTGCAGTCTTGGCTTTGTTTTGTGGAATGAAACTATACCTGAAGCCAGGCAAATAGCTCTACGCAGAGTCTAGGTCAATCCAGGATGGCCTAAGGCAAGTGAGCACTATCTAATTTTAAACTGAAGTGAGAAAAAGAAGCTGGAACTTTTTTTATACATGCATGACTTGAGGATTGGTAGATCCCAAGTACCTTTGAATACACATAGCCAGTTTCTGAGATTTAAATGCTCACACTGAAAATTTAACAATCAGCTCTTATGAGCTGGCATAAACTGCTCCAACATTCTCCTGACACCAGTCATGAGCATTTCTGATAAGGCTAACTGCACAGGTTTGGTGTCAAAGCCCACTTAGTGGTTTCATCAGTGTTTCTAACTCTTTCTGTCTACATGTTCCCCTCTACCCTCTGCTCTGAACCAGGTGGCACCAGGTCACAAATGACAAGCTATAAAGACGGCAGGACAATCGGAACTTTGTCCCAGGGCATCAAAATATAGAGGATACTGACAGTACTACTCTCTTCGGCAGGTAGAAACAACTAGCACCTAGTTAGCAAGAATAATTAGTTAAAATAGAGTGCTATCAATAAGAGAAGAAAAAGAAATTGATGGAATTAAAATAGGCAAACAAGAAACAAAGTGATCACTCCTTGCAGATAATATGGTGGTATACTTAAAGAATTCTAGAGAATCATTTAAAAATTACTTGAAATAATAAATTTAGCAAAGTTGCAGGATACAAAATAAACCCACATAAATCATGAGCATTTCTATATATTACTAACAAGGTCCAAGAGAAAGAGATAGAAAAAAAATTCCATTTAAAGTTAGCAAAGACATTGTAAAATATTTGGGAGTCTATCTGCCAAAACAAACCCAGGAACTACATGAACACAATTACAAAACACTTTTCACACAAATACACTCAGATCTACATAATTGGAAAAATATCCATTGCTCATGGGTAGCCCAAGCTAATATAATAAAAATGACAATTCTCCCTAAGTTAATTTACTTATTCAGTGTCACACCAACTAAACTACCGAAAAATCATTTAATAGAACTTGAAAAAAATAATGACAAAATTCATCTGGAAGAACAAAAGGTCCAGAATATCAAGGGAATTAATGAAAAGAAATGCTAGGCAAGGTGGCCTAGCCATACTGTATCTTAAATTGTATTATAAAGCAGCAATCATCAAAACTATTTGGTAGTGGCTAAGAAATAGAATGGTGTATCAGGGAAATAGGTTATGTATTAAGACACAATAGCCAATGACTATAGTAATCTACTGTTTGATAGACACAAAGAATCAAGCTTCTAAGAAGAACTCAGTATCTAACAAAAACTGCTGGGAAAACTGGAAAATAGTATGGCAGAAACAAGGCATAGACCAACATCTTACACTCTGTACCAAGATAAAGTCAAAATGGGTACATGATTTAAATATAAAAGCTGATACTGTAAGCAAACTAGGAGAGCAAGGAATAGTTCACCTGTCAGAGCTATGGAGAAGGGAAGACTATATGACCAAACAAGAGATAGAAAACATTATGAAATGCAAAATGGATGGTTTTGATTACATTAAATTGAAAAGTTTTTGTCCAAAGACAAAGCAACCAAGATTGGAAGGAAAGGCAGAAAGTTGAGAAATAATTTTTACAGCCAGTGTCTCTGATAAAGACCTCATTTCTAAAATATGCAGAGAACTTAGTCAAATTTACAAAAATATAAGTCATTCCCCAATTGATAAATGGTCAAAAGACATGGACATGCAGTTTCCAGATGAAAAAATCAAAGTTATCTTATGGTCATATGGAAAAAATGTTCTAAATCACTATTGATTAGAGAAATGCAAATTAAAACAACTCTGAAGTAATATATTACACCTATCAGATGGGCTAACATGACAAAACAGGAAAATGATAAGAATCGAAGAAGAAGTGGGAAAATTGGAACACTAATGAATTGTTGGTGGAGTTGTGAACTGATCTAATTATTCTGGAGAGCAATTTGGAACTATGCCCAAAGGGCTATCAAACTGTGCATACCCTTTGACCCAGCAATATCGCTACTGGGTCTGCATCTCAATGCAATCATAAAAAAAGGGAAAAGGACTCACACATACAAAAATATTTATAGCAGCTCTTTTTCGTGGTGGCCAAGAATTGTAAAATGAGGGTATTCCCATCAATCAGGAAATGACTGAACAAGTTGTGGTATATGAAAGTAATGAAATACTATTTGCTATCATGCTCTCTTTTTTGGTAGTGTTTTGTTTTGTTTCTTCTTTCTTCTGGTTCCTCCCATTGGTTCTGTCTTCTTTATAACATGACTAATGGAAACTATATTTAATATGAATCTATATGTAGAGCCTATATCAGATTGGATGCTGTCTTGGGAAGGATGGAGGGGGATAAAATTTAAAACTCAAAAGTTTATAGAAGTGAATGTTAAAAACTAAAAATAAATAATTTTTTTAAATGTAAAAGAAATAAAATAAAATAAAATAGAGTGCTATCAAATAGCATACTTCCTGCCTTCTCCCCACACAGGAACCCCCATCACCACATCACAAGGGAGTTCTTTTTTTAAAAAAACTCATGACATTTTTAATAGATTCAAAATGTGTACATAAAGAATACTTGGTTTGACCTTTCTCCTTCTTTCACTGCAGCAAAGTCTTATAAGACATGACATTATATGTGATCCTCTGAAAGTTTTTCTTTATTAAAATATCACTGCTGGAGAATATTTGATCCCATATCATCACTATTTTCCTTCTTCAAAGTGTCTCAGTTTTTCTGAGTCTCTTCTTTACTTTTCCTATATCCAGCAATTTCCCTGTTGCTCAAATGATGAAAAACACAGGTTTTCTGCCTCTTGTGATTTTGAGCTTGGATGTGAAGGAAGCTAGTTCAGGCATAGTCTTGAGAGTTTTATTAAATCACTCCTCCGTATTATCTCCTGGAGCTGTAGTTTTCCCTTTCTTTACTGTAATTTGAACTTGATATTTCTTCTCAATCCACTGTTGAATCTGTTTAATTTTGGTGCCAAAATCATCATGTTGCACAATATTTGAAGAAAAGGTCAATTCCATTAACTGGATGCAGGGAGGGAGACCCTGTTTTCAACTGAGTCTTTTCTTTCTCTCTAAGTTGAAGCTGTTCTTCATGTATCTGGCTTCCTGACATTAACTAGTACACTGGAGATTCTACACTGGCTTTCTGTAAAACAAGTCTCAGGTTTAGTTCCTCCATTAGACGAATCACTGCAACTCAGTGCATCATTCCCAAATCATTTGCATTACTATCAAGTAGTTGAAGAATTCAGTGATGAATTTTTCTCCCAATGTTGCCAAAAGCTGATTTTGACATTTTTTTCTTCTCTGTTTCATCTTCTGTGTTTCTAGCTATACTAAATGCATTAGCATATGCAGCTAGTGGTAATCTTTTGGCCACAGTGAAATCCTGAAACTGTGTTAGTGCTACCTTTTGCACAATCTGTATACTAAAATATCTGTCACTAAAATTAATTCCAGTTTTCACAGTGTGATGTATGAACTTCCTCATAAGAGCTGTCATTCTGATGTAGGAATGGAAAGAACAGGAGGAAAAAGGCCTCAGGTGAGTTCTTCTCTGGCAAGGCTGTCCCCAATAGTAGCCTTCTAAGAATCATTCCCCTCAATTTATCCCTGTAAAGTGCTGGGAGTTTGTAAAGCCATGTATAAGCAGCTCACCAGAGGACTGCTGCTGTGAACAGCTTTCAAAGTTCTGATTACATAGTATAGTGAACTCTCTATTCAATAACAAATCAGAGCAAAACATTCACAGAAAATTAAGGTACAGCATTCACAATGTTATGACTTAACACAGAAAATCAAAATGCAGCATTCACCATGTCACAACTCAACAACTTATCACTAAAATGGTCACATAGTTTTCAACAAAGTACAATCATTTAGTAACTCAATCATTCAGTCATCCTTAAGGAGGCTTGCCTCCTCAAGGGTCACAAAGTACAAAAGTCAAAGTTCTCCACCCGTGGGGTGCAATTAAGTTACAATTTCAACAGTCACTACTCAGTACCCTCTTAAGGGGTAGTGGAAAGTATAAAAGCCATCCACCCCTAGGTCACAAGTAAATTATAATTTCATCAGTCACTACTCAGTATCCTATTTCATCAGTCACTACTCAGTACCCACAGAGAGGTCTTTGCATCTTGACTTGGGGCATGTGGCTCCTACCTAAATCCACCAAACTATCACCTGGGCTCAAAGGCAGACAGTTCACAGTTCCTTGTCCAGCTCTCCATTCAGTTCCTGCTCCACACTGAAGCTCACAGTGTCCAGTCCATCTCAGATCCTTCATAGTCTCTGTTCCTGGGAAGACAAGGCTTAACAAAGCCATAATAACATTCATACACATTAACAAAGTCACAACACACATTTGTACAAAGTACCGGCACCACAGTCATGCTTCCTCAGTCTTTAGCAGCTCCGGCTGGCCCTTGGAAATCTTCAGCAGCTCCAGCTGGCCCTTGGAAGTCTTTAGCACCATAAGCTCCATTCTCAAAATCAAAATCACTTTATCCAGCCTCCACATGGCTTGCTCCAAGAAATTCTGTCTCAGTTCTCAATTCTCATTCCTCTTCTCAGTTCTTCTCAATTCTCAGTTCAGTCTTCAGTCCAGCAGCAGCTGCCCTGCCTCCATGATGCTTATCCCAAGAAGTTCTGACTGTTCACCTTGTGCTTTTCCTTATATATGGTATAATTCCTCCCTGTTCAGCTCCTTCCTGTTATGTCAGCAACAGGGGATCATATCTTCTGTTTCTTTAACAGAGGCTTAATTTGAAACTAGGTGCTAATTACCTCTTAGCTTGGCAATACAAAGGGATCTTCACATTACATTACTATTACAGGGTTTGTAATCTATTATTATGAACATTATAATGATAAAAACTCTTGTATCCTTGAAAACTGACCCATAAGTCTACTTTGCCACTGTGCCATATAACCCCATTTGATAGTCACATAGAGCTTTAAGATGTAAAAGGCAAAAAATAAAATAAATTTAAATAAATAAATTTTTAAAATTTAATAAAAGATTTAAAAGGCCTTCCCCAAACCAAACTTACAAAATTAGCAGTAAAAGTATTATTAGCCCTGTCTTACAGATGAGGAAACTGAGGCTCAGGGAATTTATTAGCCATTAGAGGCAGCATTTGAATCCAAGGTTATTGTCCTTAGGTCTAGAACTCTCTAAAATATGAGGGCTTCAATATTCATTTCCAGGAGAACCTCTGATATCAAGTGTAGATATAGGAAGCAATCATAAAAAGCAACAGGCCTTGAAAAATGGTAGCTCAGACACACAGAAAGCCTTTATCTGTCACTTTTTTCCCTCTAAACTCTCTGTGGGTAGGAACCACATCTGCTGCATTTGTGTCTCATGGAAGACTCCTAGGCAAACAGCAGGCACTCCGTAAATGCAGCTATTGGCTGGATGAGCAGACAAGTAGACACGTGCAAGGCCTCAGGCATAGACCCTTATTCACAGGCACCTTCCATTATAGAAAATGACAACAAAAGCTATAAGTGGCCCTTAACAGATGGCTGTGCAGGGCCTCCTCCTCTCCTCTGTACAGAAAGCATTTCTGATAAATATTTGTTCCTGTATGGCTCGCTTTGAAGCATCTGGGGATAATTTGATGAAGAAAAATTGAGTCACCATCAACTTGTTTGCCTAGCAACTGAAAAAGAGGGGGCAGGGAAAATGCTCTATGAGGGCTGACAGTTACTGCCTATTGAATTTCCAAAGAAACCCCAATCTCAGCAGAATCTAGAGGGCTGAATTCCTAGTGGATGTTGGGATTGGATTTTTTTGAACAAAATAGACCAAGGTTTAGACTAACAGCAAGAAAAAAATCAAACCTTCTGGAGACAAGATAAATCAGATGGAATTTATAGACACATACAGCCTTGAAACATCCTTTCCTCCCCTTACCTCTTTGTAATTTGTTTACCAAACGAAGGTTTTCCTCAAATGGAATCATCTGCTTCTTGAAGGGACCTACGAATTGTTGCTTTGGGTTTCCCTGGGAGACTGGTTGGCTTGTTATGAGTACCTTGAGCAAGGAACTGTACCCAAAAGAATATCCTGGATTTTCCTTCAAGAAACTCCCTCTTCTCCCACCCCTGCTTCCTTCATTCTCCTCTCCTCCTGTCCTTCCTTTGGATTCCTTAGTCTCTGTTTCAGGTCTATAATGCTTCCTTAGGTTGGTGTGTTCAACCAGACATACATATGGGATTCCTGGTAACTCATACAAATTCAGTTCCTGGTAAGAGAGCCCTGTTTTTTGGCAACGCTTGGGAACAGAATAATCCCTGGAAAAATTGATGAAGGCTTAGCAGAACAGGTCAGCTGTACAGCATGCAAATATATACAACTTTTATCAGGATGGAGTTATGCTTTTAGATTCCTAACAAGGCTAATTAAGAAGAAACCTCTAAGATTCACTGGGGGAGGTGGTATGGTACAATGGACCAGGCACTATCTCTGGAGATAAGAGGATCTAAGTTTAAAATCCCACCTGTTATTTATATCTGTGTGACTTAAGTAAGTCACTTAAACTATTAGGGACTCAATTATTACCTTCTCTGTAAATTGAGGGAATTGGACTAAATTACCTCTTAGAGTTTCAGCTAGATCTTTGATGTTATGATTATATTCATTCATTCTCTCTCTCTCTCTCCCCTCTCCTCTTTACACTCTTCCTCTCTCATCTTTCCTCCCTCACCTCTATTTCCTTTTCTCCCTCACCTCTATTTCCTTTTCTCCCTCCCCTACTCTCTCTCTTTCTCTCTCTCTCTCTCTCTCTCTCACACACACACACACACACCACATAATGGGAAAAGAAGACTGATTACTTAGGTTGGGGACAATATATACCAGTGGAATGTAAGCGAGGATTTGGAAGAATCAAGTCTTATTGGATTCCAATGGAGGGAAAATCTATTCTAATTCCTAAAAAGAATATGTGCATATATATTTGTGTACATATATAAATATATATGTGCACATGTACATGTACAGATATTGTTGTTTGGTTAGTCATGTCCATGACACTGTTTGGTGTTTTCATGGCAAAGATTTTGGAGTAGTTTGTCTTTTACTTCCCCAGCTCCTTACAAATGAGGAACTGAGGCAATTAAATACACATATATACAAGGTGAACTCAAACTCATACATATTTGTGTGTTATGTGTTGGTATGTGTATATATACATCCATACACAACACATACATATCACCAAACACTCTCTATATGTACATATATGTGTGCTGCATACATATATACAGATTATGCGTGTATGATAACAGAGTCTCATGTGAGTATACCTGCATGTACATAAAGTCTATTAAAACATTTAAACTGCATTAAGACTTTTGGAACACCCTGTACACACACACAAATGAACAAAAAGCATTTGTTAAGTGCTTAGCAGACACTGTAAGTGTAAAGACTGAGAGTTAATGTTAAATCACTATAATTGATTTACTTAAAGGAGGGAGGAAAGAAATGGTTTAAAACTTCTTTTAGGGCCAAGCTTCCTGGGGAGGATGCTTTCAGAATCAGAGCTGCCTGAAATGATGAAAGTCCTGGTGGAACAAACAGGTAGCGTTGAAATTACCATCTAAATTGATGCTTATAAACATTATATATTGATTTTCCAGCCCTGCAATCAAGACCTGGCAAAGAAATCGGGGCAATTTCAGGCTTTCTCACACCTTTCCTGTTCATGCACGTTTAAGGTACAAAAGTCCAAATGCATTTCCTATGTCTCTCTGGTGGGCTTTTCAAGAGGAAAATAGAATCCCCACAGTGTTTTAGCTTAGTTTTATTTTCGAGGCCCCTTCCGATCAACTTCTGGTAGTGTAAAAAATATGGCTACTTCTCAAAGCCCCCAATTAAGTCAGGCTACAGATATCACCTTCTCCACTCTCCTAACCAATCGAAAAACACTCTAACAGACTAGGAAGCATGAGCTAACAAGCTCAAATCTTATAAAAATAAATGCAAAGTTATGTACTTTGGTTAGGAAAAAAAATCAACCATAAAATTAAAGTGTCTTTCAAGACATAGCTAGAAAGTACTTCCTTCATAGGATGACGTCTTGGAGGTCCTAATGGACAGCAAGCTCAACATGAATTGGCAAAATGATGTGGCAGCCAAGAGAGTTAATTTGATTTTAGGCTGCATTCATAGAAGTACAGTGTTTAGTAAAAGGGAGGTAAGAACCCCATTGTACACAACCCTGGTTAAGTAATATATATGGAATATTATCTGGGCATCATGTTGAATAAGAGACATTGACAAATTGGAATATGACTACAGGAGAGCAACGAGGTTGATGAGGAAATCCAAAATCATAACAATAACAACTCACTTATAACGCACTTAAGGTTTTCAAAACCCTTTCCTCCAAACAGCCAAGTAAGTTCAGGTAGTATGTTATCTCCATTTGACTGATGAGGAAACTGAAAAATTTGGATCCATGTCTTTCTGACTTGAGGTCTAATGCTATGTCCAACATACCTCACTGTCTCTAGGGCAGTGGTCTTCAGAAAGGAAGGAAAGGCAAGGGAAGATTTGAGTAGAATCCCTGTCATGTGGGTATATTTACTTATTGCTTTATATACATGTGCCAATGTGCAGATAATTATGTACACTGGAAAACTTGTTAAATGGTCATTTTAAAAGGATAAGACCAAGATGAAAAAGGTTTTGCCCTAGTGTCTATAGCAGCGGTTCTCAACCTGTGAGTCGTGACCCCTTTGGGAGTCGAACGACCCTTTCACAAGGGGTCATAAGGTCGCCAAAGACCATGGGAAAACACACATTTCCAAGGGTCTTAGGAACCGAGACACTGCTTCTCTAACCGTCTCCAGGCAGGTCTGCCCATATGCAGATGAGTATTAAAGGGTCGCGCATTGGGAAGGTTGAGAACCACTGGTCTATAGGGAACAACCAGAGTTTACTGAATGGGGCAGCTAGATGGATAGTGGATAGAGTGATGGTGCTGGAGTCAGGAAGACTTATCTTCCTGAGTTCATATCTAGTCTCAGACACTTCCTAGAGGTGTGACCCTGGGCAAGTCACTTAACCCTGTTTGCCTCAGTTTCTTCATCTGTAAAATGACCTGGAGAAGGAAACTGAAAACCACTCCAATATCTTTGCCAAGAAAGCCCCAAATGGAATCATAAAGAGTCAGACACAACTGAACAACAACAGAGTTTGCCAAGCAGGGTAGTGGTGAGGATAGATCTGAGCTTTAGGAAAATCAGTTTGGCAGATTTTGGAGATTGGATTGGTGAGGGGGATCCAGTTAGAAGGCTATTCCAACAGCTCAGACTAGAAATGATAAGCATCTAAAGTAGGGTGGTAGCTGAGTGATAAAAAAAGATCAGATTGAGGTACAAATAGAAATGACTAGATTTGGCAACTGATTGATATGTGGGGTGCTGGAGAATGAGGAGTGGAGAATGACACTAGCATTCTGAATCTGTGTTCACAGTTCAATAGGAATAGGGAAGTTCAGAAAAGGGTAGGCTTGGAGAAGTGATAGAAATCATAATTATTCATGCCTACTCAGCCTGTAAGATTTTGTCTCTTCCAAAATAAAAGAGTAAATATGTCTGTGAAGGAGATAGTTGACTTATTCAATAACCAGTGCCTTGGAGCATAGGACTAACTCTCCAAGAAGTGCCTGATGAAGCCAAGAGATGATCTGGGGGACAAGGAGTAGATATTGGGAAGATGGGAAATGTTTTTCCAAAGATGTTTGCACAGCTGCTGCTCTAAGTGTCCAGGTAGTGGTTGGGTTATAACTGGACTGAGGGGTCCCCACCTCTCTCAGAAAGGGGCATGTTAGAAACTTGCATAGAAGAAGACTGAGTTGAGGGGTGTTGGGGGATGAGAGTGGGTGTTGTTATGTAGATACAACCCCCATGACTGACTGTTGCCAGTCCTTAGCCCTTCATTGTTTGGTCGTGCAACTGTGGTTCAAACCATGGCCCCTGTGAAGTCAGATCACTGTTCTTACTTTGGAAACATTTATTCTAGTGAATTACTTGAAGGAAGGAAGTAGAAATTTTTAGATTGATGGACAGGATTTGAAATACTTGTTTTCCCATATATGAAAGGTTGTCCTATGGAAGCAAAATCATTCTTGATCTACTTGGCCGTAAGGGGCAGAATGAAGACCAGTAAGTGAAAGTTATATGTAGCAAAAGTTCACCTAAACATAAGAAAAATCTTTCTAATAATTAGAGTTGTCTTGAAATGGACCAACGTGCCTTAGAGGGTAGCAAGTTTTCCATCACTGGAGTTCTTCATAAAGACATTGGAAGTTCAATCTTAGAAATGCTGTAAAGGAGATTTATGATTTGGATAGATGTTGTACCAGAATCTCTTTCCTCTCTCCTGAAAGCTTCCTTTGCCTTAAGCATACTTTCCCAATTCTTCAGTCACCCTCCTGTATCACAATTCTGATCATTTTGGGTCTTGTAAATTGGTTATTAAGATGTAATTGGGAGGAATTGAACTATGATGACTTATGCTCATACTTGTGGGCCGAAAGCTTTCAGCTCTCAAAAGGAATAAAGTCACAATGGTAGAAAAAATGGCAGGGCATAGAAATGTTATTTTGGAAGGAGTTAAGTTGGAGGACAACCCTCGAACCATGCCCAATAAGAAGAAATTCACAAGAGGCATTTGGGAGGTGAATCTTGACCTCTGAGGTCAATTTATATGTATATGTGTGTGTATGTATAGGTATATGTGTGTGTATATATATATATATATATACATATATATATATATAGGTATATATGCATGTATGTATACACACACACATACGTATACATATATATTCTATAAATCTATAATCCTACAATCAAATGATAAAATCCTAGAATAAACAGACTATCTAGTGAGGTCATAATTGTTTCAGGTATGAATTTTTTCCAGATAAATATAGAAAAATCTCTCTCCTAGAGAGTTTACACACTCATCTTCCTAATGATTTCTCCAGGTCCCCTCAACAGCAACAAGTTGCGTGTGATTTGGCAAATTTCTGCCTAATTTGACCACAGTAGACCATGCAACCCAATCACGTGAGTCTATTTTGGCCCTGAATTATCCAGTTTGCAAGTCTGCATGTGTCATAGTTGAGGTCTGCCTGACTCAGCCCAGTCTGGTAGTTTAAATTCAAAACTGGAAGAAAAAAAAAAAAGAGACGCAGGTAGAGAATATAATTAATAAAAAGAAGTTTATTTAGGCGTAGAATGGGAAGGATGCTTGGCAAGGATACAACACTGGTTCAGTTAGATGTAGCCCTATCCTCCATATACAAACTTGTCTAATCAGAAGGGGATAATAACTCAGTGGGAAGTGTTGACTCACACAGCAGTGGGTCGTCCTCCAAGTCTGAGGAGCACTGACTCCCCAATGATTGGCCTTTTTTATACACTTAAGTGATAGGTTATGTTCCACATCAATATTCCAAGGCTTAGCTCCCTATCTCAAATATATAAATGATGAAGAGGTCCTTGAGAACAGGAACTATCTTACTCTTCAATTTGGATCTCCAGTGTTTAACATAGAACTTCATACAGAGTGAATGCTTTAAAAAAGGGCTTTTTTCATTCCAAGGGCAAAAACAAAACAAAACAAAACAAAAAACCCACTAGCTTAACCTATACGGTAGGGATAATGCTATTACCATAGCATAGATGAGGTTCCTATTTATTTCATGTTATGTGTCTATGAAATAGTGAAAATAATAAGTCTTCAAGGCACCATGGTGTAGGAAAAAGAGAACTGGACAGGGTTCTAGTCCTTATTCTGCTACTAATTTTTAGTAATTTGTAATTTAGTAATCTTCAGCAAATTTAATCAACATTGATTAAACAAACTGAGAGGAAACATGATATATCGTAACCCTACAAGGTAAGTACCACAATATTAGGACAGTTTAAGTAATTAGCTGAAATTTACAGAGATATTAAATGTCAGAACCAGGACTCAAACACAGATCTGATGTAAAGACCATTGCTTTTTACCATTGTACCATATCACTTCTCCAGATAATGCCCAAGATTCTTCTGCCATATTAGTATGAATACAGCCCTATAAAATGTATTTGTTTTTCCTCTAAGTCAATCGCCTTTCATTAGTTCCTATCAATATTCTTCCCTGTTTCTTTGCCAATTCTCCAATCTGCAGAGGAAATTCCAAATTCTGACTCTATTCTCTCTGTAGTGTGTTCAACCAATTTTAACATAGTCTCAACTCCACCATCCAAATCATCATAATGGACCTATTCGAAGAACATCAAGCTTCAGATTGACTTTAGGACCATAAAATAAAAAGGTCATAAGATGTATCCATGGAAACTCACTGCCACATCTTCCCTAAAACAACACTAACAAGTTGTTTGGAAAACAAATACAGGATTTAATAGTAAAGAGTTATTTCTACATTCTTTTAAAAAATTTCTATATGCTTTAATGCTATCTAGCTTATACCTAGGGTACTCAGGAAATTTCTCTCTCTCAATCTCAAACAAAATATAGATTCTATGAAGTTAGGTCCTGAGTACTTATGGTAGTGATAATGGGTTTTTTTCTCTCCCAAATATCTCATTCTTATGAGGATTTGGGGGGATTTCTTTGAAACACATCTCAATTTATAAATAAAATTATTCTTTTATGATCAGCTGTATTAATGTATCACTGTATTTCTGAGGGAAATGTTTCTAATATTCCTCTGCTATTCATTAATGGAATAATTTTTCAGTAAAATCTGTTTCAAAAGATCATTTGATTCATCCTCCTGATTCTAACCACCTCTATTAATTAATTGGCAGTTCTTCAATTCCAGCAGATTCAGAGATAAGGCTAAATGAACCTTCTTTTTCTACTCTACGAATTCATTATCACTTATTGTTGTAGACTAGGCTGGCTCAGATGAATCTGATAGTACAGGTTAAGAATTAGAATGGAATGGGATATTTGTAGACTATCAGTTAACCATCACCATAGCATGGAAAGGATACTCAGCAAGGATACAGCGCCAGTTTGGGTAGATGTACCTCCTCACTCCTATTCCACCTTGTCTTTACACATGGAGAAACTAATGTTAGGATAGAGTAGATAATTTGCCAGAGGATAACAGAGCTACTAAGTGTCTTGACCAGAAATGAGTCCTATCAGAAGGATGTGCTCCCTAAGACGGTAATGGGGCATATGCTAAGTCTAAGAGGCACTGATTCTTTATGGCCTTAGGAAATGGGAAAGCCAAGTTGATGGCTTCAGTCATAATCCCTGGGATAGTCAAATCTTAGGGACAGTTTCCTTGCATTTTGGGTTGTGGAAAGGAGGAGAACTAGCCTGGCCTATATAGTGGGGACCCTTGTATATATTATTCCAATCAGACTTGCCTTCTTGTATTGTTTGTAGGTTAATAAGCTTTAGAGAGCAAAGGAACTTCAGAAAAAAGTCTACTCCCTCATTTTACATGTAACATTCCCTATGTCAAGTGGGTTGGGTGGTTCTTTGAAGGGCATGCCTTTTATGATACAGATGTGACTACTGATTGAGAGATTTCTGAACTTTTCATGCTGCATATAGTATATATGATAGAGGAGAGACTTGGGAGAAACTGCTGAAATGAAATTTGACAGAGGTGAGGTAGGCAAATGCAAGATATAAACTTTGAAATTACTAACAGTAATGCCAGAACCACAGATACATGAGAAAAACTTGCCTCCTCCCACCCCACAATATATCCCTTGATTCCTAGCCCTTGTAACCCCAGATATTGCTATGAACATATTTCTCTGGTGAGATTATTCTTTCTTGGATTGAGCTAAGATTTTATCTCATTCCAGAGCCGAAGAATCGATTTACTTTCGTGTATTCTATTGTCTGTCCCAAGCTACATAACTTCTCCAATTTCTGTTTCACTGCTTGCTTGGATAAATATGTTTTGTCACTGTCTGTGATTACCTGAGTGGGAGGAAACTAAACACGCCAAGAATAAGCTAACTGTCATCCTCCCCTTTAGAACAACCAGGGAAAGCAGATGTTATCTTGAACCCCTAAAAGAACATTATGCCCCTAAACTTCAGTGTTTAATAGATGGATATAATTCCAGCCCAATATCCCTCTTGGAGATAGAAGAATGGAGCCCAGTCACCACCCTCCCCCATCTACCCAAAGTTGAAACTGGTCTCCCTTGGAGATATGGAGTAAGGTGTTCTAGAACTTAATTATCTAAACATATCCTACAACATGGGCCATCCCAGGTCCCTATAGGGTGGGTTAAACCATTTCAATGAGGAATACAAATGAGGAAGTGAAAGTATAAAACAGTAAAGCAATGTATCCAGGGTCACCTAGCTAAGAAAGTAGCAGAACTGAGATTTTAATCCAGATAAATTGTCGAATCCATACCACATAGCACTATGAATCATTAGAATTTTCTAGTTTAATCTTAAACAGAGAAGTAGAAATTATTGTTCTTTGGAGATGTTAGATCTTCAAAATGACACATCCAAAGAATAATGTTGCAATTTTAAAAAGAATGGCAGCTGGGCTTCTTTTAAGAGAATTTCATGATTTTATAGCTTGCAGAATACTGTGGCATGATGATTCTGCTAAGGAGAATGAATTTAGCATGCTGGAAATACTTAGTAGTTCTGGAAGGTCTCTGGCCAATAATTTTTAATTCTTCCTGTTCACAGTTTGTATGCAGCCTTGACTCAATTAAAACATTCAATTCCCCCATTGGCCCAAGGACAACCATTCAGACCAACATCTGGATTTAATATTGCTTCTCTCTATAAATGCTTTAGAGGCTGCTCGTTAGAATGAAGGCTCTCTGAGAGATTTGCCTCTCTTGTACCCACTGCATGTAGTGCCTGAAACATAATAAATGCTTAATAAATGTTTTTCCTTCATTGTGTCTTTTACGGTCAAGAGATTGCAGACAGAATTTTTAATATGAGGGGAGTTTTTTGCCAATTATTGAAAAAGAGACTATTTTGTGCTATGTTACAAAAGAAATAAATTTCAATCAAACTCGACTAACAGAAAAACTCTTAACTGCCAAACCACTGGCCATCTCTGTGTACCCAGAAGAGAATCAGCCAGACTTAGAGGTCAGTTATTTTCAAATAATCTTTTATGACTAGAGGACATAGAGTCATAGGTTTAGAGCTACAAGGGACTGTAGGTTTTCTCCAGTTCAGGAGTTCTTAACCATTTTGATATCATAGACTCCTTTGACAATCTGGAAAAGCCTTTGAACCTCTTATCAGAAAAAAAAAAATGTTTTTTTAATTATGAAGAAAATGCTAAATTTTAGTTAGGAGTTAGTGAAAATAAGAGCATATTTTTCCCATCCAAATTCATGGATCTCCTGAAATCTCTTCATAGACCCAGGACCCCAACTCATATTACATCCAAATTCAGCCCTGTCTGGCATCTTGCTTCGGAAAAGGACTTAAATGGCAAACAAAGAGCCAGAGCAGCTCCCCCCTCAAGACCATGAGCATCTATTTCAGATTATATAGTATAAAGAACAACCTTGGCAAATCTAACAGAATTCTGGAAGCTGGTTCTACTTATTATTCACTTTCCTATTGGAACAGGAGATGCCTTCTTTACTTTGATACTTACACGAATCAAACACTAGTTGAGTTGGGTGAGAATGGTCTTATTGATATGCATTCAGTGCCTCCTCCCATCACTACCTATCAGACACACTTTCCCTAAGGAGCAATTGAGACAACTAAATTACCTCAGATCCCTGCTCTGCCTTCTAATTGTGTGACCTGAAGTAAGTTCTAAATCTATGATTCCATGAGCATTTCCTTTCAGAAAAAGAAACAACAAAACAAAACAGAAACACATCCCATCCCCAGGAAGAACACAAATCTTCTTGCTGATAACTCATACTCAGTGACTTCTAGCAATGTCGTACCGCTCTCTGGAAGAGAGCTTGTTCCTTGGAAGGAAAGGTGTGGCAAACATAAGCAGCCTATTAAAAAGAAGAGACTTCATCTTGCTGAGAAAGCATAGTGACCCAAGGGTGAGAAACCTGCAGCCTTGAGGCCACATGTGGCCCTCTAGGTCTTCAGATGTGGCCCTTTGATTGAATCCAAACTTCACAGAACAAATCCCCTTAATAAAAGGATTTGTTCTGTAAAACTTGGACTCAGTCAAAAGGCTATACTCAAGGACCTAGAAGGCCACGTGTGACCTCAAGGTCTTAGGTTTCCTTATCCCGGAGTCAATGCTACGGTTTTTCCAGTAGCAATGTATGGTTGTGAGAGCTGGGTGATAAGGAAAGCTGAGAGCCTCACAATAGACACTTTTGAATTATGGTGATAGAGAAAACTTTTTAGAGTCCTTTGGACAGCAAGGAGATCAAATCAGTCAATATTTAAAGAAATTAATTCAGGTTATTCACTGGAAGGACAAGTACTGAAACTGAAGCTTAAACACTTTGGCCACATAGTGAGAAGACAGGATTCACTGGAAAAGATCCTGATGTTTGAAAAGATTGAAAGCAGAAGGGAAAGGGGATGACAGATGACAAGATGGATAGACAGTGTAATGGAAACAACGAACACAAACTTGGAGAGACTTTGAGAGATAGTGGAGGATAGTGGTGTGCTATGACCCATGCATGGGCTCGCAAAGACTCAGACATGACTGAACAACAGTCACTGCAACAATTTCTTCTGGGTCTTTGCCATTTAATATATGGTGTCCACATATGTGTAATACAGTCCATTTTCTTCTTCCCCTATCAAAGCCCCCTGCAGGCCAGTTTCCAAAGGATGCCAGATGGTCCAGTGGAGCAGGACTCCAAAGGGAGCCCTTCCCCTCAAACTTCCTATACATTCTCTTTCCCTCCTCTCGACTGGAAGATGACCACCCCTTCCCCACGCATTAAGCGACCTGCCTCCTTGGCAGTCTAAGATACAGACCCTGCACACCTTCCAAAGCTTCTCTCTTGTCTCAATATCCTCTCCTTTGGAGAAGTTCAAGTGCATCATCACAGACACTAGAGAACTCTGGGTAAAAACATTTGCTGCCATGATCATCAGATCATAGGGAAGGGAACACAATGGCCATCTAGGCACCAGAAGCCAAGCGAGAGTTAACCTGGCAAGGAAGTTGGTTCTGGAATCATTTTTTTTTTTTTGAAGAGCAATAATCTGCCCTACAATATAGAACTTGTTTTTATTGAAAAGGAAATTCTGCAAAAATATTTTTTCAAGAAATTGTCTTTAAGTATTTTTGCCCTCATCTACCCACATCGGTTTGGCTTAGCTCACACCGAAGTACAGAAAAAGAGAGAAATTCGAACAACTAGAACAAGCCCAGCAGAAAAGTCCCTGGACAGCAAGCAGCAGAGATGACTGAGTTGGTGAAGCTGATCTTGTGTACAATCCAGGCCTATTTTCCTGATTTTAGATGCCAACTCTCCGGGTACGTTGTCCTTTCATACTTGCTTTGAAGCTCCCTTTTCCCTCTCCTCCTCCTACATTAACACTTTCATCTTCTGTCTCCTATTTTCTCAAGACCGGAAAAATGATAGAATCATAGACTTCATATTCCAGGAACTGTCTAGGTCGTCTATATCATCTTCCTCATGGGAATCCCTTCTACAGCAGGTGGCTATCTAGGATCTGAAGGAATACTTCCAGTGATGGGGAGCTCCCTATTTCAAGGCAGAAAAATTACTCATTATAACTCTGAGAATGTTCTTCCCAATATTGAACTGAAATCCACCTCCCAGATACAGTGGAAGAAGCATTCACCTTGTAATCAGAAGACTTGGGCAAGATGTTTCTCTGCCTCAGTTTCCTTACCCACAAAATGGCTATAATGATACTTGAAGAACTTACTCAAGAGTCACAAAGACCTTATGAGATAAAATATGTCTGAGAGACAGTATCATACAGCATAAAGTGGGCTGGATTTGTAGTCAGAACACCTGGATTTGAATTTTAACAAGGGCTGCTTGAAGTCAGAAAGACCTGAGTTCAAAGCTGACCTCAGATTGTTACTAGCTATGTGACCCTGGGCAAGTCACTTAACTCTCTGTGCCTTAACTGTAAAATGGAATAATAGCAGCACTGACCTTCCAGGGTTGTTGTGAGGATTAAATGCAATATTTTTTAAAAAGTGCTCTGCTATCCCATTGTGTGACCATGGGCAAGTAACAATCTCTCTGGGTCTCAGCTCCTCATCTGTAGAATCAAGCAAAAGGGACCAGATGGCTTCTGAGGTCCTTTCGTGTGTTGAACCTATGGTCTTATGTCAAGCACTTTGTTATTAATATTAATATAAATAGTTCCGACTTTTGCAACTAGGCAGAATCAGTTTAATTATACTTTCATATGATTGCCTATCCAATATTTGAAGACTGGTTCAGGAGATTGGAAGCTGGAAGACAACTTGGAGATCATTTAGTTCAATTCCCTTATTTTTACAGATGAGGAAACTGAGAAATGAAAAGATTAAATTCCAGCTATGACATTTCCTTGGTAAATGATGTCTAGTTATGATGTCAGTTGGATAGGGGCCTAATATTATCACCTTCTAGTTAAAATGTTCATTTTAATAGGGGAACTTTCAGGCCCTAACCCAAAGGAACATAATGTGAGGGATTCCTGGTACCATAACAGGATCATTGGGGAAAATACATGACCTCCTTTCAAATCACACTGCATGGTTCAAAATCTACTCTGCTTATGACTAAGACTAGCCCTTCATTGAACAGAGGCAAAGGCCAACTCTCAACACTGACGCCCACAGAATTTGTGGACTTAGAATTATCTTCATATTAGGCAAAAAAAAAAAATCATTCAATTTCTTCTTTATGCAAATATGTCAAAAGCATGGTAAGGGGATTAAGGTGATTGGGATTTAAATGCTTGAAATTCTCAGGTTTACTATTGAGTCTCTCAGTGAACTTGATCAAATCACAGTTTATCTGTTTGTTCCTTCATCAGTGAAATGGGGATATTTCCCTTGCCTTACTCTAGAGTAGAGGTTCTTATTCTAGTATCTAAGGACTAGATTGGGAGGGGGGGATGGTCTATGAATTTGGATATGATTAGGGCAGCTAGATGACACATGGATAGAGCTCTGGGCTTAGAATCAGAAAGATTCATCTTTCTGAGTTCAAATTCAGCTTCACACATTTACCAGCTATGATGGTTCTCAACCTGTGGGTTATGTTCAATTTGTAACAATGAAAATACAACCTGTGTATCAGATATTTACATTACAATTCATAACAGTAGCAACATTACAGTTATGAAGTAGCAACGAAAATAATTTTATGGTTGGGAGTCACTACAACATGAGGAACTGTATTAAAGAGTCACAGCATTAGGAAGGTTGAGAACTACTGACTGCTATGTGACCCTGGGCAAGTCACTTAACTTTGTTTGTCTCAGTTTCCTCATCTGGAAATAGGAGCTGGAGAAGGAAATGGCAAACTGCTCCAGTATTTGTGCCAAGAAAACCCCAAATGGGGTCATAAAGAGTCAGACATGACTGAACAACTACGAATTTGGATATGAAAAATTGCATCTTTATTTTAATACAATCAGTCTCTTTTGTAATACTGTGTGTTTTATGATATACATTTAAAAATCTTTTCATGAGAAGTGTTTCATAGGCTTTACCAAACTGCCAGAGAGGTCTACATCACACACACAGAAAGGTTAAGCACCCCTGCTCCACAGGGATCAAGATTGTAAACATTCTGTGTGAACTGTAAACATTCTGTGTGAGCCATAAACATCCCCTATGGAAATGTATACATTCTGTATGGACTGCAAATATTCTTCATAAACTACAGATCTTATCCCCACCCACCCCCACTCATTGGTTCTTTTATTTTGTGGAATCATTGGGACAAACACAGCAAGCTTTCATTGTACTAGAAAAATCTATTTCTATATTCCCATACGGGGAGTTATTTTCATGCTATTTGACAAAAACATTCACATCTCAATAATCCCAACCTGTCAATAGCTATGCTATAGTGTCTAGTAATTGCCATTCATGCATGGAAATTCAGATCTTTTGTACATGATGGTCCTCTATCCGTGACCATGTCTATCTATCCTGTCCAAGGGAAAAGATATTAGATGGTTAAATATCAACTTATTTGTAAAGAGCTCTATTAGGGAGGCAAATGGAAAGTTACTTATTTTATGTGAAGAACAACAAACACTGGGAACCACTAAAAAGTACTAGAGACACATTCAGTCTTTTGAGAATCTAGCTTTGAAGAGGTAAAAGGGAAATAAAAGATAGGAAAAAAGTAGTTGCTCAAGAGGTTATGTTGCTAATGCTAAATCAGGGTCATTAGTTCTAATGGCTTTGTTTTGGTTTTTTTAATAATATTTTCCAAATTACATGAAAAAACAATTTTAAACATTTATTTTTTAAAAATTTTGAGTTCCAAATTCTTTCCCTCCTTTCCTTCCCTACTCCCTCCCTAAGATGACAAGCAACTTAATATAGGTTATACATCTGGGCTGCTAGGTGGTGCAGTGAATAGAGCACTGGCCCTGGAGTCAGGAGGACCCTGAGTTCAAATCCAGCCTCATACACTTAACACTTACTAGCCATGTGACCTTGGGCAAGTCATTTAACCCCAATTGCCCTGCCCTCTCCCCTCAAAAAAAAATGGGGGAGGAAAAAAAGAAAAAATATAGGTTATAATATTACGATCGTGGAAAACATTTCCACATCTTTTGAATAGTTTATTTTCTTTCCAATTATATATAAAATAATTTTTAACACTCATTTTTTGAAAATTGTCCTAATGGTTTTCAATATTCCTAAATTGGACTTGCCTCTAGCAAGGCAGTTAGATACAGTGTCACCCCTGGAGTCTGATGGACACGGGTTCAAACCTTGCCTCAGATATTTATAAGTTGTATGACTCTGAGCAAGTCACTTAATCTTTGTTACTCTTAGTTTCCATATCCATAAAATAGGGAAAATAATGTGACAGAATCAAATGTAATCACATGGAAAGTGCTTTGCAAATGCTTAGTGCCAGTGAATTTTAAACTATTTTATTTTCACTAAAAAGCATTTATTTTTTTCTCCTATCTCACCCACTAGTAAAAATCAAAACAAAACAAAAGAAACAAATATTCCTAGTTAAGGAAAATAAATTTCTACATTGGCTGTGTCCAAAAAAAAAATCTTTATTTCCCATTCTATACCTTGCCTCTGTCACTTCCGTTAGGAGGTGGACAATGCGTTTTCATCATTCTTCTAGTGCCGTGATTGATTAGTAACTGAAATGATCAGAGTTCTTAAGTTTTTCACAAGTGCTGCTCTCTAAGTTACTCTCATCGTTCTGCTCACTCCATTCCTCATCAGTTCATATAAGTCTTCCCATTGTTCTCTTAAAGTACCTCTCTTGTAATTTCTTATAAATTTATGGTACTCCATTCCATTCATATTCCGTAGTTTTTCCAGACACTTCTCAGGTAGTGAGCACTCTCCTGCCTTGGTTTCCAAGTCTTTGGCTTTAGAAGAGAAATGCTATGAATATTTTAGTACATATGGGTCCTTTTCTTCTTTCTCTGATCTCTTTGGGGCATAGTCCTAGCAGTTATGGTGAGTTTTGGACATAGTTCCAAAGTGCTTTCCGAAATGACTGAACCAATTCAAGGTTCCACCAGGAGTGGAATTAATGTCTGTTTTTTCATAACTGTTCCTACATTTGTAATAGCCCACTTCTTTAAAAAAAAATTTTATTGTTTTGCTTTTTGGAGGGGGGAAGGTAGGACAATTGGAGTTAAGTGACTTGCCCAAGATCACACGGCTAGTTTTGTGTTAAGTGTCTGAGGCTGGATTTGAACTCAGCACTGCCTGACTCCAGGGCCAGTGCTCTATTCACTGCTCCACCTAGCTGCCTCATTCCCGCTTCCCTTTTTTTAATCAACTTTGCCAATCTGATGGGTATAAGAGTGCTATTATTGCTATTAATTAGAACATCTAGAGACTGTTTTGTTCAACCTGAGAAACAGGTTGTTTTCAGGACCTGAATTCTTCAGGAGGTGCAGAAAGGTGGCATAAAGAAAAAGAGAGTGTCATCCCTGAAGTCAGGAAAGACTTGAGTTAAATCCCGCCTCAGATACTTATTAGATGTGTGACCTTGGGCAAGTCCCTCAAACTTTCTTATTCTCAGTTTTCTCATTTCTGTCATGGGGGTAACAATAGCTCCTAGGTCACAGGGTGATTGTGAGGAGTGTTTTTGCACACCTCACTAAGATTCTATATAAGTGTTAGTTTTCTCACCATCATCATCATCATCATCATCATCACCACCACTGCCACACCATCTTTGGAGTTTGAAACCTACCATCTGAATTGGCCTTGAAGATTGCAAGGATTCATCATGGCCAGTAGGAGTGGCACTGGTCTGCTAGCTACCTGAAGTAACCAATGAAATCCTTCCAATGGACAGATCATGATAGAGAGGACCATGGAATGGCAAATTTAGTGCTGAAAGGAATTTTAGAGACCATGAAGTCTAATATTTCATTTTATAGACGGGGAAACTGAGGCACAGAGTGGAAGATTTATGCAGAGGAAAGGGAATGAGTAACTTGACTCTTTCCCTGGCTATGCCTCTCCACAACCATCTTTTTTCCCCATCAGGAAGGCCCTTGACCTCCATTTCACAATGTTAAATGTTCCGGAGAGATGGCACAGGCAGGGATTTTGCAAAATTCAGGTTTCATGTCCATTTCACTTTAAGAAACCCTCTACCAGGTAATCACATTAAATTGCTTGGCTTGCCGAATTCCATTTTAACATTACTCTCTCCCTCCTCCCTCAATACAATCTAAATTATAGACCAGCTGGCTAAGTAGATTAAAATCCTTTTTCTCTGCTCTTTATGCAGCTCTGAGGCTTTGTTCTAGCAAGCAAAGCTGGACACAGTGTTCCAACAGTGAAATCTCTTGGAACAAAATTCAATCGGGTTCTGAGCCATCCTGCCTCAAAGCACATTTATAAGCTAGCATCTTCCATTTAGTCTCCAGAAATTCTCATTTTCATCAGGCAAGCATAGAGCCCTGGAAGATTAGATTATTTTTAAACAATGTCAATGTCCTTTGCTGATGCTCTAGGGGTATTTTCCATGGGCCAATTGGTAGGGGATTAGAATAAGGACTTCCATTAGCTGCTAAGCTTAGTCTTCAGGTCTTGACACTGTAATTAAGATAGATAAGACTTCGATCTGGAGTCAGCATTTCCATAGGCTCTGAATGCCTGAGGACCCTCTGAAAATATTTCCTGGGGATCTCAAAGATGTTCTCAGTTCCCTGAAGAGTAGTTTTCTAAACACTATAATGCTTTGCAATATACTTGAGTCACTATAGTGAATAGTTTAGAAGCCTAAATTCTACTAGTCACATGCATGTTAGAAAGAAAATTGCTGTCAACTTATTGACTTCCATTGCCAAGGTCACTAAGACTCTGGTGGGAAGATGGGCTGTCTTCATTCACTGAACTCTTTAAAACTGGCAAGATCTCCACAAAACTGGATGGGAAGAGACCTAGTCCAAGGTAGTAGCAATGTAGGCCTTTCCTTTCTTCCTTCACCCATCCTTTACCCCAAGTATTGGGATATAATCTCTGGAATAATCTCTCTCTCCTCACTAGCCACTCCCCAATCCCATCTAACTCAATGCTTTTATATAGGAACCAGAGGATGTGACTAAATCCCTCATAAATCAGGAACAAGCTTTCTTTCTGGCTCATTTAACTTCATCCAAAGACGTTTTTTTTTGGAGGGAGGAAGGCAGGACAATTGGGGTTAAGTGACTTGCTCAAGGTCACACAGCTAATAAGTGTGTCAAGTGTCTGAGGCCAGATTTAAACTCAGGTCCTCCTGACTCCAGGGCCAGTGCTCTATTCACTGCACCACCTAGCTGCCCCTATCCAATGACTTTCAAAGACATTGTTAAAAGCTTACGTGGAGATTGATCAATTGAGGATCATATCACTTTAAGTGGGATGAGTTGATCTGAGTAAGTAAATTTCAGCTCGCTCTCTCTCCTTCTCTCCTCCTCTTTCCCTCTCCCTCCCTCTCTCCAACCAACAATCTCTGTGTAGTAATAGCTGTCCCACTTGGGACCTTAACTGGCCAATTCCTTTTGGATAATGCTTCTCCCTTCCTTCCTTTCTATGTCCACATGAAGAATCATATCCTTACAAATGAGTACTCTGCCCAAAGGAATATAAATTTCTTGAAACAGAGTTCTGGAAAACCAGGCTTTGCTAAAGCCCATTAGGATTCAAATGGAGCTACTTGATTATGCCTTAAACCCAAAGCACTCTGGTTCTCATTGATTCGAAAATAATAGGTCCCAGTCCAAGCCTCAGTCCACATAACTTAAAAAGACCAACATCTCCCACTGTATCCGCAGTCATCTCCATTCCTCCTGACCTATGTCTTGCCACTGGACTCAGATGAGTCTGGAGGAGAGAGTGAGGCTGGTAACTTTGTATAGCCCAGCCTCACTTAAATCCATTTCACTTACAAGTCAAGAAATTGACTTTCTGATGTCATTGGTCCTCTTCAGAATGAGAATGAAGGACAAGCAACATCTATCTATATGTGGGTAGACATTACATATAGAGCATCCAGTAAAGTTTTTGTGTTTAATCTTGGGAAAGCAGTCAAATTCATTTAGAAAACTGAAGAGTTATGCTTCTTAAAAACAACTAAGACATGGGGTGGCATTTTTGTGTTCTTTCTAACAAGTTAGATTTTAAAAATGCAGAAATGACAAAAGTAAATGATCTCCAGAAAAACAAATCCAAGAAAGCAGAAAGCATTGCTCAAAGTGGCCAAGACACAGAAGATAATGATGCTTTATCTTTCAAACACGTCTATCCTCAGACTTTTCTTCTCTTGGAAAGGCTATGGTTACTAACACATCTGAAACTTCCAGCAGCCATAAATCAGCCCCTTCTCTGATATCTTCCCCTACCTCCTTCCAAATAGGAAGTCATTTCAATGCACTGCTGGGAATGAGAGGAGTTTTATCCGCAGACATCCTCTCTCCACTTCTATTTTTCTCTCACTCCTTCTCTAGTATCCATTGCCTGGTTAACATGAAGAGAATCTGCCATTACCCATCAGGGGCTGTGAAAGTATAGTAATATATCTATTCTGGATTTTTAAAAATCTTTTTTTCAGTTAAATTTATAAAAATTGATACCATTTGTTTCTACATCAATCTCATTTCTAAATATATACCACCTCTTTCCATCCAAGGTCCTCAGCCCAAGAACCTTGGGGATAACAGCGCTTCTCAAACCACCAGTCCCACTTCCAGACCAGCCCTACTAGCCATCACGGAGGAGAGAAATTCTTGTAGAGAGAGGGCCCTACCTTCCTCATCACAATCAGCAACAACTGCTAATGCCAATAGGAAGATGGGTGTATGTGTCTTGAGATTGGCAGAACCTCTTCCCCCAGATCACAAGATCTGCTTCCAACACAGACCTCACAGCCATCATCTGGCTGAGAAGAGGCCAGTCATCTTCACCAACTGCCAACTAACTCCCACATATCAGGCAGGCAAAACAGCTTAGCTGAAGCAGTAAGACACCCTGAGGGGGAGACAAGAGGCAGCTTGTAAAAGGCAAGTCAAACCACCACCATCACCTTTACCATCATCTCCCCTCACATCCCGATGGACAACCTTAACACAAGAGCCTTGGGGAACAGCAGCACTTCCAGCCCAGCGCCCTTAGCCATTAGCCTAGGAAGCAACCCCTGGGAAGATGCAGCTGCTGAAGACCCAGAAAGTCCTTGTCTAGACCTAGAAAGTCCTTGTCTCTAGGGTCCTTGACCCTGTCAAATGGTTCATGTTAGGAACTAAGATGGTTTTATCAGTGGAAATGACATTAAAGAAGAGGCACTAGCATCTACTTTGCTACTACACCCTGAAGACCTTTTCATCTGTGTTGCAGCTGAAACTGTCCATGTATTGCCTCCACCCCCAACCCTTAAAATTGGAGCTCCTTAGAGTAGGAAGTATCATACTTTTCATTGGTACCTCCAGCACTTAGCTTAGCACATTGTACATAGTGGATGCTAAAAAATGGGTCATTCATTCATTTGTTCCTTCACTCACTCATTCATACATTTCATTTCTTTCTCCAGAAAGTCATCCATTAGAGAGAGAAAAAGAGAGAGCTAGAGAGATAGAGGGGAAAAGAGAGAGAGAGATAAGGAAAGAGGGAGACAGAGTGACAGACAGTTAGAGAGACAGAGGAGGAAAGAGAGACAGATAGGGAAAGAGAGAGACAGCCAGAGAGATAGAGAGGAAAAGAGAAGGAGACAGATGAGAGAAGAGACAGACAGACAGATGGCTAGAGAGACAGAGAGGGAAAGAGACAGATAGGGAAAGAGAGAGACAGCTAGAGAGATAGAGAGGAAAAGAGAAAGAGAAAGGTAGGGAGAGAGACAGACAGATAGCTAGAGAGACAGAGAGGGAAAGAAAAAGAAACAGAGAGTAGTTCAATGATACTAATCCATCAGTCAAGTCTGGCAGTAAACATAATGTTCCACACCCATAATCCTCTGTCTCTGCAAAGAAAGACGGTGCGTTGGCTACTCTATTGTGGGGGGGAGGGGGGGAGGAAGAGAATTGGGGAGGAAGCTTAATTACTATAATTACATAATGTTTACTTTTGTTTGTTCTTGTTTTTCTTTCTGGATTTGATCTGATCTATTATTTCCTTATAATCCCAAGCATGAAAGCTATTCCTTGTTTGAGAAATAGGGTATAGTGGCAAAAGTCTAGATTTGAAGTCAAAAGACAAAAGAGCTGGGTTTAAGGCCAAACAAACCCCATCACTTACTATTACTCTTCAACCTAAGATTTCAACCTTCTCTGAGGCTTAGTTTCTTTACCAATGAAATGGGATAAAAAAAAATCTTGCCAACTATACACCTTACTGTGTAAGGGCAGTGTGATTGAGTGCCATGCCATTTAAATTAAGGGATAAGATGTTCAATCAACCAACCTATGAGTCATCCAAAGACTTCAGACTAAGTATGGGGAGAGTCCTTAAAATTACAATGACCTTAGCCAGGAACAGTGTTTGGATAGGCTGAGTCAACTTGACCACATAGCCCAGAAATCACCTATAAATGATTAATCTAGTTTAGATCTGAAGTAATTTGAGAAATTAGAGCAAGTAAAAACCTCTGAGGAAGAATGGTCTGGAGGAGATGGACAGGCTTGGACCTAGGTCCCCTTTTTCCCTAGCCAGGAGGACCTTGCATCCTCCAAAGGGTCCATTGGATAATGGTCCTTATTCTCCCACCAGCATCCTAACAGCATCCTCAATTTAGCTGATGGCAGTGTCTGCTTTGGGAGGCAAGGACAAAATGAAGGTAGATTCTTGACTCCACAAGGAGGCTAGCAAAGTAACTACACCATGCCTGTGGAGAACATCTTGAATAGCTCATAAACAGAAGAAAAGGACTTCCAGCATCCAAGAACTGTGAGTTAGTCCTCTGCCACATACCTTCCCTAAACCTGAGTCTGCTTTTTCCTGGACTCTATATCTACTCCTGAATGTGAAAATGAGGCCCGTTTAATTAGGAATGTATATGCAAAGCTGATATCAGATTGCAGGCCATCTTGGGGAGGGAGAGGAGAAATTTAAAACTTATGGAAGTAAATGTTAAAAAATAAAAATAAAAACATTTAATTAAAAAAAAGAAAAGAAAAGAATGAGGCCCAGTGGTTAAGTAACTTGCCTAAGAGCAAGTAGCTGGCAAATAACAAGAGACAGGATTTGAATACAGCTCTTCTGATTCCAGGGATGAACTCCATATCACCCATCTGCATTCATACATAAGCAGTATGATGCCTTACTGGATCAAATGCCCAGGAGGAAAGTTCAGGAAAGACTTAAGAACCACCAAAAGTAGAGCACCAGCCCTGGAGTCAGGAGAACCTGAGTTCAAATCCCAACTCAGACACTTAACACTTACTAGCTGTGTGACATTGGGCAAGTCACTTAACCCCAATTGCCCTGCCCTTCCCCCTCCAAAAACAAACAAACAAAAGAACCACCAACAGTTTGACCAACCTGTAAAGTGATCAAAAGCTCTTCCCATTCCTATCAGGGTCTTTCTTTTCCATGGCAGGGGGCCCTTAGATATTTGTGAAGCTATGCTAAATTATGTTTTGCTACTTGAAGTGGGGGAAAAGAATAAGAATAGTTCTGCTCCCACTACCTCCTGACCCCTTACCCCCTTCTCCTCCTCAAATCCACCATCACTCCTTCTGTCTCTTAACCCTGGAGAAGAAAAAACAAGGTAGAAAGTTTGGGGAACTGTTTCTTTCATCTGTTAGTTTCTTTAATTCATTCTTTAAACCAATGGGAGAGGGAAGGTACAGCAAATTTTGTTTCACAAAGGAAGGAACTGAGGCTTGGGAAGCTCTGTAATTTGCCCAACATCAGCTAGTAAGCTGAGAAACTGGCATTCAAATCCTGAAGACTCCAATGAGAATCCAGAGGAAATCTCTAATAAATAAACTCATCTCAGGCTTTCCTTGTGTCAGCTTCTCTTGAGGAGCTCTACGGGGACCAGGAATTATTTACCACAAATGCAAGCTGGGATTTTCTTCAGTAGCCATATAAAGAACAGGAGGAAGAAGTGAGCACAGCTAGGTGGAAAGGTATTAACACATGTGGTGTCATCAAAAAGGCCAGGAGTCATCTGGTCCCCTCCTCGTGCCTTAGTCATGGCCTTGCTGCTGCCGTCCCTGCTGTTGCACCCTGTGAGCCACCCGCGCCTTCTGAGGGTCTCCTGGGAGGAGGAATGGCTAGAGAGACGGGGCCATGCACCCCAGCCTCCTGCTGTCACCCCAGAGCGTGCCCTATGCTCATGCACTTTCAGGGGGCTGCACACCAAGCGGTGCGAGGTCTTGGCCGAATTCCTGACACATGATATTAAAGAGTGGAGGAAAATCCAGAAACAAAAATCCCTCCCCAAAATGCCCGGGGCTTGGGAACGGGGACTGCAAGGGACAGAAGCCAAGCTAGTTCGGAGATCAGCTGGCGAGAGGATCAAGGTCACATTCACTCTTAGCAACAGCACCCCACTGATATTTGACAAGCCACCCAAGGGACAGAAAGCCCAAGGACAGCCAGAGGCTGAACTTAGGTCAACCCCGACCTTGGTGGCGGAAGGTGTGAAGGACCATACCAAGAAGGCCCTTGTGCTGGACAGCCACCATCCAAAGGACCAGGTCCGGCTGGAGGAAGAGGAGAGGGGCATCTTCTCCATCAGGGAAGGCAGCTTTCAGTCCACCAGGGAATCCTCCTGGAAGGCTACAAATACGCGTGTGCTCACACGGATTCCCTGGAAGGGGCCCTGTACGACCACTTGGACTTCCTGGCCGACCGAGGGCTGGACAGCATGTTAGGAGACCAACTGATGGAGCTCAGCATGGCCTTAGAGCACCAGGAGTACATCAACTTCCTGGAAGATCTGAAAAGGCTTGTCAAGTGTCAGCAGGGAGGCCTGAGGCTGGGAGACCATGCCGTGCACCGGGAGCCAGTCCTTCCAAGAGAACCTTATCTAGAAGCTATTATGGAGAAAGTGCAATGTGTAAAATACCACCAGGCATAAATTATGTCCTCTAACGCTTTAATTTCCTTTGTCTGTTGGCATTTTTGTATGCCACCATAGAATGATGAGAAATAAAACCCTTGGACCCCTCAAAATAAAAAAAAGGCCAGTCATATTTTCGTCAGTTAGTATTTCTTCAGGACTTAGCACATGCCAGGCACTATGCTAAAGCCCTAAGGATACAAACAAAGGTAAAAGATAGTCCCTGGCCCCAAAGAGCTCACAGTCTAATGGTGGAGACAACATGCAGACAACATGGGCAAACAAGCTACAGACAGGAAAAATAAGACATTCTTATAGCAACAAGCCTCTGTTGAAGTGCATTTTAGATATACGGTGAACTTTGATGGACTAATTTGAGACACATAGAAGTTAGAGGCAAAAGAAATTAAGAGTATGACCAGGGAGGTCTTTGGAACCTGTAGCACTGTGCTCTTTAGGCCATGGGAGGAAGAGGAATCATGGTCCAGTTTAGAGAACATTGACTCATCAAAGGGCTTCAGCTCAAGTCTTACCCCTGACCTCTGAGGAAGTTATTTTGGAATCGTAGATTTAAAGTTGGAAGGGACCAGAGTGAACATCTAGTCCAACCACGTCATTTTATAGATAAGGAAGTCTTACAGAGTTAAAGTGACTTGTCCAAGGTCATATCGATAATAGGACTTGATCCTGGATCTTCCTGGTTCTCTGTCTAGTATGCCATGCTTTCTCCCAATGGATCATACAGCTTCTCTCCATAATCTCCCTGGGACCCAGTTTCCTCATTTGTTAAACGAGGAAAATCTATCTGAATAACAGTCTAGATGGCCTCTGAGGTTCCTTCCAGGTCTTCAACTATGATCCTATGAAGAACAGGGACAGCACTGGTTCAGTGATAAGCCGTTTTTATTTAGCCTTGATAAGTCCAGATTCCAACAAGCTCTTGGCTCTCCTCATAGTTGACTGGTAGGTTGCTTTGGTTCTTCCTCACTTCCATACTGGGGCACTTCAGTGGCACAGCTTTTATAGGGAAAGACAGATCTGACTGGTTTCTTATCTCCTGGTCACAAGCAGACAGATTGTAAGAATACAAATTTTGAGCTGAAAGGAATCTTAGATGCCATACAGTATAATTGAACCCCAGTCATTTTACAGAGGAAAGATTACAGCCCAGAGTGACTTCCAGTTGGATTTGGTAGTGGGCTGGAAGCTAATTTCCCCAGGGGAGAAGATGCCTCTCTCCTCCTCTTCCCTAAGATCACATAGATAGAAAGTAGCAGAAATAATATTCAAACTCAGGTCCCTTGATTCAAAAGCCAAGATTTTTTCCAAAGCCCAGTGAAGTCCAGGCTACATAGGCATGGGATACAGAAGTCATAAAAGTCTAAAAGTCACAAAAGTCATAAAAGGCTAATAATGCCTAACCACCCAACCCCTAAAAGAGAGAATTGTTTGGATTGTCATGGTAGGTCAGTGCGAATTCTGTGAGGAAAACCATTTTTCGTCAGCTGAACAGCCTTTGAAACTTCTTTTAAAGCTATGCTGATGTACGCTGTCCCACTGCCAAAAGAGTCAGAAAATGGCATGGTGTCTTTGAAGTCAACTCTTGTGTTCAGTGTTAAAAATCATGGTAAAATGGGCTTTTACAACACCCGGTGTCTGAACTTCTCAAAATGCGAGTGGCCATAGCATTAAGAGGCACAGGCAGAGGAATGGCTACTGCCCACTCACCCCTGACCCATCTGCACGTTCATTTTAATTTTTGTTCGTGTCACGTTTCTCTCACTGCCTCTCCGAGTCCTATTCACTCTTCAAGTTCCAGGTCAAGATGACAAAGAATCAAAAAACATGGAGCTTGGAAGAGAGGATTATTCTAATGTTGATTCCTTTTTCCTTGTTTTATGCAGCAATTTAAGGACAGTCTCCTCTTGAGGAGGCAGTGGGTCTGGATCCTGGATGAGGTGGAAGGTGGTATCTGATGTCTGTGTTACATTGAAGTTGTTGATTGTTTTGGAAATGAGAAGCGGCAATAGCACAGTGTTGAAATGGGAGTCTAATATTTTGCCCCTAAAATTATATCCAGTAGAAAAAAAAAGAGCTTTCATTAAAAGCCCTACTCTGCTGCTGCCAGTTGACCTGGAGATGACCCCTGGGCTCATTCTTTATTATTATAATAAGCCTAGTAGTTATTAACAAGAATAATCCAATAAACATATGAAACATGTAATAAAATCTTACATAAAACTGACATATTTTTACCACATCTTTTGAGAAAGTGAAACCAAACAGATTAACAATCAAATAAAAAATAGATTTATATGTGTCCTCCTCTCAGTCACCTAAAGTTCCATTATCTTTGGCATAGTTTTCTTTATTTTTTAAAATATGATTATTCTTTACATTTTTATATATACACATATACACACATGTGCATATAAATACATACATATGTGTATATGTGTATATATGTGTGTATATATATACACATATATATATTGTGTATATATATACACACACACACACACATATATATATAAATCTCATTGTGGTTTGCTAATTTCACATTGTACTTCTTCATTTAGGTCTTTCCATATGTAGACAATAAGTTTTGAGGATCCTTTGCCCAGCCCCCTCTCTCACAAATTAGTCTCAGGTCCTAGAGCAAGGACATATCTCCTCTTCAGGGTTATAGAAGTACCCTTGAGAAGTCTGGAGTGATTCTCTAATACAGAGGCACCAAACATGCAGCCACTTTTTGGCCTGCAACATTTCCAAGTGCTGCCTGAATCAGATTAAAATGTAATTGGGAAATATTTAACGAAATAAGGAAAAATACAATAGGGTTTTCTAAGTCAACATATGGCCCTCTGAAATCCTTATTTATGTTTTAGTGGCCCCCTTTTCTATCTGTCTAATACCACTGCTCTAATGCCATCATAATGAGTTTCCATGATAAGCAGCTAAGGACCCGTTTAGTCAGCCAACCTTAAGTAGCTTTTAGAAAGAGGTATTTAGAAAAATAGTATTTATAAAGGGGTATATATTTATAAGATGGTATGGTAAGGATAGATGGAACAGAATGTCTCCATGAAAGTCTATGTTAAGTTCTCCCACAAATATATACAGAAGCCAAAAGAAAGTGGGTTTCAGCTTAGAAAACACAAGGGGTAACTCACAGCTTCTGTTTTCTGGAAATCCTTCTTTCCCCTCAAGCAAGGTGAACCTTCAGTCAGTTTCTGCTTGGCTGCCAGTGAATACACTGCCACCATCCATTACCACTCCAGGGGGACATCCATGCTAGGAGCCTGATGGTCAGATGGAAAGTCTAAAATCATCTGGACCCTCCGGATCTCACAAGTTCCTTCTCAGGCCAGAGAGTGGAGGTCGGGGTAGGGGGAGGAGACCAGTCCAAGCCTCTTCTTTCCCTTCCAGGTGTTCTTCTTCAAAGGGCTTTATTAGAAAGACACACGTTTATTCCATTTTCTCAAATGACTTCAATTTGAAACTAGCTTGATCATTTATAAATGACCTTTGGGGCATGATCAAGTTTCTTCAATCTATCCAAAAACAAATTTTCCTATGCAACATTATTTCCCATCCCAAGTACATTCAGCACTCAGTCTAAAACTTATGAATGAGATTGTTTGGGCATCTTATCAGCTATTTTAAGTGGGGTAGAATGGCTTTATTGAGTAAATCAATCAAACCAAACTGCATTTTTTTTTTTTTTTTTTTGGTTTGCAATGTTTGGAGATTAGGAAAAGGTATTTGGCTGAGGGGAACTAGTTTCTCGCTCTATCACTGGGCCCCACCAAACGTGGGCCCAGTGGAGTGGGTCTCATTTAGGTTATCCTGTGGGTGGGACTTGTCCTTTTACTCTCTGGGTTCTTTTAAACCTGCTTAGGAGAGATAATGGGAGAGGTAGCTGTCTGAGGCCAGTGTCTCAGGCTGGACCAACTCTTAATCACTTAACCGAACTTCGTCTCCCCAGAAAACTTCTGGCTCATCCTTTATCTGGGATCCTCTGATTGATACTGTGTATCAATAAAAATCTCTTTTGTTCAGCTAAAGCTTCTATCTGGTTGTACCAGCAATTAATAAGAGAAATTATTTTTCTTTCTCCCTCTATATACCTGGTTGACCAAAGCCTCCTTCTCATCTGCTTTTAATCCCTTAGGGATACACAGAAACAATGAATGATGTCTTTAAGAAACCAGAAAGGGGAGAGGTCAACTTTTAAAGAATGAAGATTGAGGATATAGGAAGAGCCCGAGTAATGTAAGGGGGAAGTGGGAGTGTTACCAGTTCCATTACCAGCACAAGGACAAGAGTTGCCATGTTGATTCACCCTGCAATTTCCACATAGTTGAGCTAGAGTCTTACATTTAGAGTATTGCCCCACTTTGGGGCAAAGGCAGCTTCCAGATCAACTTTTAAAGAAATGAAGACTGAGGATATAGGAAGAGCCGGAGTAATATAAGGGGGGAAGTTGTTTCCAGATTTTCACTTATATAAATAAACCATCTAGGAACATTTTTGTTCAAATAGATCTTTTTATCCTTTTTGTTAAATTTTTAGGATAAAATTATAGCAAAGAAATCTGTGAATCAAAAGGTCTGTACAGTTTTGTGACCCTTATGGCATATAACAATATTGGTCTCCAAAACGTATCAGACTACGGTCTGACCAATGATATCACTGAGTGCCTATATCCTGAGAGATCTACCAAAATTGAATTTTATCACCTTTTGTAATTTTTCTATTTTAGTGGTGTATGGAATGAGTGAAAACTTCTCCATTTGGGGTTGTTAACTTTCCCTTCCTCCCTGCTCATCCACTGCTGCTGTCAATCACTTTTATCTTCCTTTGTTTTCCGGCCTTAATGGGACCTTTCCCCCCCTCTTTTCTTGCTGTTCCAGTTGGGGAAGAATTTGGTGAATATGCATCTCCACCAATGAGAGAGGAAAAAATCAGGGAGGGATCTTGACTAAGTTAAGTTATAAATTCCTGCACTATCTTTTATAACTTGCCTCTTCTCCATGATGAGTCATGGGGAAGACCACCCTCTTCTCCTTCGGAGGAGAATAAAGTCCTGTTCTTATCCTAAGAGATCTCTGTGTTTATTTTTTCACTAAATTAAGGATGAAAGGTATTTTTCATCCCAAATAGTGGTCTTAAGTTTGTCTGAATTTACATTTCTTTGTTTTTAAGAAATTTCACTATCCCTTCTTGTAATTAAAAAGTTTGCATTTCCTCCTTCAAAAACTGTCTGTTCATACCCTCTGATTATACCTTCATTGGAGAGTGGGTAATACTCTTCCAGATATGTCTCTTTTCCTTATAGATTTAGGATGCCAGCCATTTATCCAATACATTTAATTCAAATTACCACCCTCCCCAACATATTTATTTTTCTGTTGAGAGGTATTGCTTCTAATTGTGTAATACTCTTTTATCTTTGCATAATCAGACCCATTGATCATTTCCAATAATGTCTTCCATTTGTCTGATTGCAAAAATGTTTCCCTTCTCACTGGTTGAGAGAAATACAATATACCTGTTTCTCCCAGTTTTTAAATGATTTGTGAGAGGGAAGAAAAGGAAGGGAAAAAAAAAGAAATTGACATGTTAACTTTACAATATATTTAAAAGTTATAGCAAGTTGTACATAATGGATTTGCAGATTCATGTGCAATCATTTTTATTATACTATGTTATGGAAATGCTTATTTTATTTCATAATTTTAAAAATATCGAAATAAAAATTTAAATATATGTGTATATATATTTAGATCAATGATCCAGTTTATGATAGTATGTGGTAGGAATTATAGCTCCAAACCCATTGTTTATCACTCAAATATCTATTTTTTTCCAAGTATTTATTGATTCCATTCCTTGGTGTTTTTTAGACATGGGCTAATCAAATACTAACCTCTTCTCTGCACTGAAGTCTATTTCTGGGTTCTTTTTATATCTATTTCTCTATGATTTTCCAGTACCATATAGTTTATTTTTAAAAAATAATTATGGCAGCTGCTGAAATGTTCTGATAGAAGTTTACTCCCTGGGACTTTCCTACAATAAGGAAATCATAGGTCTCATTTAAAATACATTGCTTGAGGTGTGATAGCACAAATCCGCCTTCACCAATTTGTTTTCATCATCTCCCTGAATATTTTTGCCTATTTATATGAATTTTGTTATTATTTCATCTAATTTATGAGATAGCCTGTTGTTATATATTTGCATTCAATTTACAACTGAGTTGGGAAGTAGGGACATTCTAACTATTTTAAATCAAATTAAACCGCCCCATTTCAAAGAAGTACAGAATCCAAAATTTGGAAGGGGACTGAGAGGCCATCTAGTTTGAATGTTCCCTGCATAAGAATCCCTTCTCCAGCACACCAGAAGGCATGGTGGCTAACCCAGTGGTCAGTGATACAGCTTGTACCAGAAGACCTCCACTGAGATGTTCTATTACCTCTGCCAGAAAACCTGTATGATCTAGGAACAGCTCTGGTTATTAAGAGCTATCTTTTACTCTAAGGATAATGAGTTATTGTACTTGCATCAGTAGGATGGAGCATCTCCTGGGACAGGAATTGTTTCATTTTTGTCTCTGGGTGCCTAGCCCATTGCTTGGCACATAGTAGGTATTCGAAATGTGTTTGTTGAACTGAATTAAATTGAATCATCCTAAATCTTCTCTACAACTTTCATACATTGCTCCTACTTCAATTTCTTCCACAAAACAACCCCTCAAATTTGAATGATAACCACAAGGTTCCCCCTACATCCTTTCCTCTTTCATGTTAAACATCCCCAGTTCTTCCAACTGATCACCACATAACCTATTTTCTAGTTTTCTTGCCATTCTGATCATCTTCTTTGAGACATGCTCCAAATTGTCTGTGTCTTTCCAAATATCTGGTGCCCAGAAACGGGCACAATATTTCTGGTGTCCAGTTGGAACAGATTTCAGCAGAATTAGCACTTCCTCTGGTCCTGGACACTAAGGTTTTCTTTTTAACCCAAGTATAACACTTTTTATTTATTACTATTCAGTTTCATTCACTGTCCTTTCTGGCTTCAAGTCATTGATGGACTTGTCAGTCATGCTACCTATAGGGGCGTATCCAAATTGGCAATAAAAATATTCAGCGCCACAGGATTCTAGGTCATCATCCAAGGTGTGACAGATACACTAAACATCCTCCAATTTATAACATGGCTCCATTCTCAAAGAGGATGCCTTCTTTCTTTTTTCTTTCCTCCATTATGTATAGTACACTTAAAACAATTTCTGGACACTCCTAGTCCAAACCAGTCATTATGTTGTGCTATGGCACGGAATCTCCTCTTTTGCCCATGCAACCCTTCATCCTCAGTCCACACATACCAAGTTTATGAATTAATGCTGACTTGTTACTTGAAAAGATAATTTTCCAGGAGGGAAAGAAGGAGGAAGTAAGCAGCAAGGGCAAAAAAGAATTTTGATAACATCTTTCAAATGAAGAGGACAAGAGTATCTTTCAAAATTGAATATAACCTCCATATGGATAGGCAAAGCAATAGTGACATGTTTGAATAATGTTTAATTATATAAATTTATTTATTCTTTAAGATTTTTCAAGATTAAACAACAGCAACAAGACAAGGCCAAAGACAGATTCTTTGGGCAGTCCACAGAAGAATTCTTTCCAAGTTGATAACCAGGGACCAGGATCCAGACCTGAAACTCTTGGGTATGTGGAGAGAGGTCAGTTTTGTTGGCTTCTCTCTAAAATCTCTTTGGCTCATTCCACTACCCAGTGTTTCTCCTTGGCATATGAGAAATTTTTATGTTTTATCCTCACCTATAGCTTTCCTTAAGAACATCAGAATTTAGCTTGTTCTGTTCCATCTCGAGTTTTCCTGTGGCAGCATCAGAATTTAACTCACTCCTAGTCTCTACAACAAAAGGAAAAGGGTCCTCATTTCCCATGCAAGTATTCAGGATAACAAAACATTTAATTTAGGAACAAACTATATTTAACTCTATAGAAAAATTGCTGAGGACTTACATTTAAACCCATAATCAGTCAATTTTTTTTTTTGCTTTTTGGAGAGGGGAAAGGAGGGCAATTAGGGTTAAGTGACTTGCTCAAGGTCACACAGCTAGTAAGTATTAAGTGTCTGAGGCTAGATTTGAACTCAGGTCCTCCTTACTCCAGGACCAGTTCTCTATTCACTGCATGATCTACCCGCCCCAGTCAATTTTCTTTGACTATTTTTCTTATAACTTTTCTTCCTTTTCTGATGGACCTCTAATTCCCAGGGGATTTGGACAGTAAGAGTCAATTGTCAAATTTGGTTGTTTAACGTTTACTATCATACTCATGTTGCTCTATAAACATTACTTGAGCTCAGCAGGAGTGAAGTAGAAGGTCTAGAAAAAAATCATCACCAGATTGAAAGTCTGGTAATTCTAGGTGAAGAATAATAATAATAACTAGGAATAAGAATAATGGGCATTTATAAAGTGCTTTAATATTTGCAGAACATGTTACATCTATTATTTCATTTGAGCCTCCCAAAGCCCCTATTTGTAATGCTTCCCTGAGCATGGCTCCTCTCATCTGGAAAATTGCTCAGAGTTGCAAGAGAAATCAAAGAATTCACCTCACTGATGAATCCTACTTCCCTGGGATAGAAATACAGAAATAGTGTTCCAGAGTTATAATAACATTCTTCTGGATGAAGTCTCCATAAGGGGAAGAAATGAGGGTGATAGTCAGCCCTCTTTTTCTCTATACTTTCAAAGTCAATCTCTTGCTGGACCAACCTAGTCAGCCTTTTAATGAAGTTTGTTCCTTTACATAGTAGAATTGGGCAGAGTCTAAGAACTCATCGACTGAGTTCAGGAATTCATCAAGTAGTATTCTACTGACTAATTTGGTTATCCTTCTTGGAGCTTCAGAGGATCGCCTAGGAAATTGCTGTCCATCACTGTCTTTGAAATCAGATGGTCAGTGGTTGTTGTCCTTTACTCTCAAAGAGGTCCAAAATGACATCACCATACTAAAGTCAATCTTCAATGTGTCCAACTGTGGCTGATCAGACCAATATGAGCTCAGAATGTTCTACCACAGGTCAGGCACAAACAGTTCCTGTGGACAATTGAAGTGGATTCTCCAAATTTGTGCATCCTGCATTTCCTTTGAACTGTCTCAATTCTGCTTTGCTCATAAAGCACCACACCTTCTCTGATGTGGGCAAGTCATGCTGAGTGGTCCTGTGCCAGTGTCTCCCATGTCACACAATCAGTTCCAAAGTTCTTGAGACAGACCTTTAGAATATCCTTGTATCGCTTCTTCTGACTGCCATGTGAATATTTGCCCCATGTGAGTTCTCCATAAAACAGTCTTTTTGGCAAGCATACATTTTGCATTTGAACAACGTGGCCAGGCCATTGGACTTGCACTCTCTGAAGCAGAGTTTGAATGCGTGGCAGCTTAGTTCGAGTAATGACTTCAGTGTCTGATACCTTGTCCTGCCAGGTGATCTTTGGAATCTTCCTAAGACAATTCAAATGGAAACAATTCATTTTCCTGGCAGGCACTGGTAGACTGTCCAGGTTTCATGGGCATAATACAGCAATGAGGTTGGTACCATGGCTCTGTAGACCTTCAGTTTGGTAGTCAGTCTTATACCTCTTCTCTCCCATACTTTCCTTTGGAACCTTCCAAATCAGATAGTTCCCCAATAAAGCCACTTGAAGCCATTTGTTCCCTGGATATGCTGACCTCCATTTAGGCAACCAAATCTGAGTCTCTAAGTAGTACTGTCTGTTCTGTGCCTGCCTCTCTCACCAGCTCTCCAGCTTTCTAGCTTTCTAATTTTTAGCCTTTTGTTCTATATTCTTCTTTGAAGGCTAAGCTCAATTATGTAGCTTTGATGTATGATGAGCGTTTATAAATGATTTTTCATCATTATCAATATTGTGCCAAAAGGGTGACAAGTACTCAAGGCAAGGTGGAGTAACCTTGTAGAGATTTCACATGGTGCTATGGAGTCATGGAGTCATCATCAAAGGCTTCATCAATGAGGTAATTAGAGCAAAGAACAATGGCTAGCCAGGTAAACTTCCAAATTCTTTGCCCTGGTCATTCAACCTAAGCTGGATCTATCTAACCCTGCTATCCTTTAGCCCATATCTCTCCCTCTTTTCCATCGTCAAATACTTTGCTAAAATATAAGCATATCTAACTTAGCTTAATAGAAATAATAGCCTACTGTTAGTGGGATAATCACAAAAGGAAATCAGATTAGTCTGGTATGACTTCTTCTTGAAGCCCCTCTGGTTTTTAGCAATCCCTTTCTATATATGCATAAATCATTCCCTTAATATGATAAAAATTATAATAAAAAATAAAAAATAAAAATCAGTAATGCTTACTGACCTGTAGTTTAGAGAATCCGCCCTATTTCCCAGTAGCACAAAGTAGTATCTCAACAAATGTTTATTGATCAAATGATTTTTTTGACAATTGTAAAATTTTCCCTTTTCACTTTCTGCAATTTCTTTTGTTCTCCAAATTTTTTCAAAGGTTACAGACTATAGCTCAGCAATTACATCTATCAATTCTCTCTGTACCCTAAAATGCAATTAATCTGGATATAGCGACTGAAAGTAATTGAGGACAGTTAAATGCTTTCTTAACATCTGCTCGTGTTTGGTTTCTACTCTCTGCTATGAACTTTGGTTCTATCTTTCCCAGGTTCTTTACCTTGGAAGAGAAAAGAGAAATCAAGAATTAGTCCATTCATTCCCATCATTGCTGTCATTACCACCAATAACTCCAAGCTTTATTTGATCCTTCTCTTTCCCCAACATAGCTGAAAGCATATTTTTATTGTTCCTGCCTCATGCATCCTGTGCATTAACGCTCCTGTCATTATTTTTGTAAGAATGCTACTCTTTGGAAATCATCCTCAGTACTTTCCCCTTACTTCCATCTTCCATACATGTCCTTAAAAGTTTATTGGTAACTTTTACTAATTATTAATTTATTAATATCTATTAATATCTAATACCCATAATTGCTAATAGATCTTCCCCTGTCTCAGAAAGTCATCCCATATAAAAACAAATTAAAAAGAGAGAGAAAAAACTTCATCAAAATTAACCAAGACATCAACTAAGCTTGATTATATGCAGTGCTCCATACCCATAGCACACTACCTCTGCAAAGATGGAGGTATTTTCCCATAGCTCTTCTTTGGGACAAGCTTAGTCATTGTAATTTGACAAAATTCAGTTTTGATTATTTTGTTGATGCTATTTTCATTTATAATTATTGTGCTTTTTTTTTCTGGTTCTACTACTTTACTTTGCATCAATTCATGTCTTCCTATATTTCTCTGTATTCATGCCATTCATCATTTTTTTATTCTATTACATTCATGTACCACAATTTATTTATCCATTTCCCAACTAGGGGGCATCTACTTTGTTTCTAGTTCTCTGCTACTACAAAAACTACTACTACACGTATTTTGCTGAAATTTTTCTTTTAATCATTAACCTCCTTGGACTACATGCCTAGTCAAATTTCTCAGTCAAAGGGTCCAAGGCATTATAGTCACTTTCTTGGCACAATTCCAAATTGCTTTCCAGAATGGTCTTATAAATTCACATCTCCATCCTGCCATCTTTCCTCTCCAATCTAGATTATTCTGATTTTTTCTGTCATTTTAAAGAATTTGCTGGATGGAAGTTATCATGATTTGCTTTTCTCTTGTTCATGATTTGGAGCAAGCTCTCATATGCTCATTAATAATTTGTAGTTTTTTGTTGTTGCTGGGGTTAGGTTGTTTTTTTTTTCTATATCTTTTTACCACTTATCTATTATGGAATGAGTTTTGGTTTTAGGTCTTTCTATTAGTTCCCAATATATCTGGTATATAAAGTCTCGTAGAAATACTTCACACAAAGATATTTTTCCTAAATAAAAAAAGAAGCCTGTTTTAGTTTTAGTTGTATTGATTTTTTTTTTCATGAAAATGCTCTTCAGTTTCATGTAATCAAAGCTATCTCTTTTTATCTTTATGATTACTTCTATCCATCCTTGGTGAAATATTTATACTTTTTGCCATGCATGTGAAAGATTCCAAATCTGGACTCTTCTAGTTTCTTAAAATGGTATGACCTTTAATATTCAGGTCATATATCCATTTTGAGCTTATTATGCGTATGGTATAAGATGCTAGTCTAAGTCTAAAATATGCTAATACACTTTCCAGTGTTCCCATCAGCTCTTGTCAAGTAAAGAGTGTTTCCTCAAGTAATTTATGTTCTTATTTTATTGAATATTGGGTAATAGAATTAAATTGTTTTCTGATTTTTCCTAATCTAGCATATTTCCCTGATCTACTTTTCTATTTTTTAATCCTTACCAAATAATTTCAATAATTATTGTTTTAGAGTATGAAGTCTAAAAGTGCTATTCCCCTTCTATTTAGATCTTTTTCATCATTTCCCTTGAGTTTCTAGAATTTTTTTATGCTTCCAAATTAATTTGGTTATTATTTTGGTCTAGCATGGATAAACACTAAATCTGAAAATTAATTTAGTTACCATTGCTTTTTTTTTTTAAATATTGACACAGTCATGCCATAAACACCGAATATTCCTCCCATTGTTCAAAATTCAGGGGTGGTAAACCTGCGACCTTGAGGCCACATGTGGCCTTCTAGATCCTTAAGTGCAACCTTTTGACTCAATCCAAATGGAATTGTTCTGTAAAATTTGGATTCAGTCAAAAGGCTTCACTTAAGGATCTATAAGACCACATGTGGCCTCACGGCCACAGGTTCCCCACCCCTGGTTTAAATAATTCTTTATCTCTTTAAGGAATGTTTTGTAACTATATCTATATAGTACTTATTTTGTTTTGGAAGACCTGCTCCAAGATATTTTATATATTTTGGAGTTATTTTGAAAAGGGCTTCTTTCTATTTTTTTCTCTTGGTTGTTAGTATCATTACATAAAATTCTGTTCATTTTGTGGGTTTATTTTGTATCCTTTTCTCAAGTTATTAATGATTTTAATTCATTTCACTGCTGATTCCCTGGGATTTTCTAAGTAAATCACTTTTTTTCTTGTCTTATTGCTATTGCTAGTATTTCTAGGACAATGTAAAATAACAATGGGAAAATGAGGCATCCCTGCTTTATTCCTGCATTTATTGGGACAGCTTCTAGTGTTTACCCATTGTATATAATGCTAGCTTTGTGTTGGCATAACTCCTTCTAATATAGTAAAAATAATCTTTTCGTGCCTGTGTAAATGGTGTGTAAGTGAATGCTGTACTTTGTCAAAAACTTTTTCTACATATATTGGCATATTCCTATTCTTTGGAACGTTTTTGCTTTTTATTATAATTATTTATATTATTCTTTTCTTTTGTTGAATGTACACGTGTTTTAAAATTCTGAGTTAGTTGAATTCCCTATGCAGTCACTTAGACCTCTTTAGGCAGCTTCTCCTTTTCTCTTTTCTCATCAGAATTATTGTTCTCCTTATGTTTCCAGAATATAATTGATGAGAACTTCCTATACGTCTTCAGCCAACTTTCCCTTCAAAGTCTTAGTTTTTGAACCTCACCATTATTTCTTTTTTTTTTTATATTTTATTCATGTTCTTAATAGGATAATCACTTCCCAATAATTTCTCACTCCCACAATAGTTTGTGCCCTTAAAAAGAGTTAAGCGAAACCATATGATGTAGTAATGTTGACTGACTGGACATGCAATATTCTGCAATGTCTGTTTTCCATTATTGATAGCAATTTGCATATTATAGGAATTAATCGCTGTCTAAATATATAATAAAATTCACTTAACAAATCATTCTGGACCAGGATTTCATCCCTTGGTAATTAATTTATGGTTTTCTCAATTTCTTTGTCTGAATTAGATTGTTTAGGATATCTATTTCCCGTTTTGCTCACTTGAGTATTATATATTTTTGCTGACATTCATGTATGTTTTCTTTAATTCACAGTTTGGTTTACATATAATTGGATAAAGTAGTCTCTAATGATTCTTCATTTCTTCTATTTGCCGTGAATTCACTTTGTTTTTCCTTGGGAATTTGATCTGTCTCTCTTTTTTTGTTTGTTCAGTTTTACTAATGGTTTCTTGATTTTGTTAGTCTTAATAACAGTAACAACAACCACCCAGTTCTTTAACATCAAGGAATAATGAAAAAAAAATTATACTGATTCAATAAAAACCTGGTTCTAATCTTGCTTCTGATACTTCAAAAGTTGTGTGTTCATGCATAAGTCAGCTAATATTAGAGTCCTAGTTTTTTCTTAGTTTTCTATTTTATTTATTTTGGCTCTGGTTATAAAAATTGCTTCTTTTTTGCTTACTTTGATGTTAATTTGCTGATTCTCTAAGGATTTTTTTTATTCCAATCTCAATTAATTATCTCTTTCTTTCTCTATTTTGTTGATATGTTTTCAAAGATATGAATTTTCCTTGGAGAACTGCTTGAGGTACCTCCCACATATTTTGGCATAATTTCTCATTGTTATTATTTTCTTTAATTAGTTATTGTTTACATGATTTATTCTTTGATAAAGTCACTATTTAGAATATCATTATTCAGACACTTTAGATCCATATCTTTTGTTCATGTTTTTAAAAAAGTTATTGTGATTTTTACTGCATGAGCATCTATAATAACTGTGATTAATGTTTCTGCCTTTCTGCACTTATTTCTGACTTTATGTGCTGGTACATGATCAATTTTTATAAAGGTGCTATTGATGCTGAAAAAGAATGCATATTCTCCTATGTTGCCATCCAGAAATTGTCATAGATCTTACAAATTTATTTTTTCCAAAAAATCTCTTCAGAACTATAACTTAATTTTAGAGTTCATTTCTTTTATTAATTTTTAAAATATTTCTATTAAGTTATCTATATTATCTTTTTAAAAATTACTTCCTCCTTCCTAGAGAATCAGTATACTGTAATAGAAAGAGTCCTATTTTTGTTAATCAAAGTACAATCTTACCTTTGCCCCTTACTGCTAAATGACTTTGGTCAAGTCATTTTACCTCCTTAAGTTTATGTTCCCTCACCTAAAAATATGAGGAAATTGAGCTAAATGACCTCTGAGGCTCCAAATCTATAATCTTTCCTAGCACTTTTTAATTCAAACTTCTGTTCCTGCAGTGATTTTTTAAAAATTTTCTATAAATACGTTTTTTCATTGGGTCTTGTAATCTTCTTATACATGTTCATTCTTGCTGAATTTCTTTGAAAGTGTCATTTAATCATTCGAGAACATCTCTTAGAATTTATTATGTTACTTCTCATTTGCATTGCTTCTGGAACTTAAGGGGATTTTTTCGTTACTAATGTTACCTGGGCTTCTCTGGGCATGCCCTGTTCTAAATATGGAGATGTCTTTGAGGGGCCTTTTGAGTATGCCTAGTTTGTTTAACATGGAGCCCACTGCATCTCCTACCACATGGGTAGGGAGTAGCCTCCTGTGATTGGCTTGCCTCCACCTTTAAAACAGGACTTAGACTAACCCATTCCCTCCTTTCAGCTAAGGAGAGAGAGATAGAGAGACAGAGACAGAGACAGAGACAGAGACAGAGAGGCAGAGACAGACATAGAAACAGAGAGACATAGAGAGAGAGAGACAGCAAGACAGACAGAGAGACAGAGACAGAGAGAGTTATATATTTAGATATGCCTATGTATAAGTATAGCTATAGATAGCTATAGATCAATATCTATATTTATCGATCTATCTATATTTACATTTATCTAGATATAATGGTATAAACATGATATGTAGATATAGATATGATAGCTATGATATAGATAAATAGATATAAATTTTTAAACCCTGTTTGCTTTAATCCACTGTAGAAGGATATAACAAACCACTCCAGTATCTTTGCCAAGAAAACCCCATGGACAGTATGATCCAAAGGGTCACAAAGAATCGGACACAACTGGACAACAACTACTTTTTATTTTCAGTTCTTTGCTATCACAAGCAGGGTAAAGTGACTTGCCAAGGGTCACATAGCTAGTAAGTGCCAGAGGTTAAATCTGAACTCAGGTCTTCCTGACCCCAGATCCAGTGTTCTATCCACTGTGCCCTCTAGCAGCCCAGATAATAGTCATATGCTTTAAGGAGGAAAGTGGCATTTCAAGCAGCATTTTAAAGTAGATTTGCATAAATGGTAACTAGCCCTTTCATAATTTACATCATTCATATCTCTGACCCACTTAAACGTCTCTACTTTTTATTTGCACACATCTGGCTGCATACAAGTCATAAACGATTTTTTTTCTCTGAGTTTATCCTCAGGGACACTCCAGATGACTATTATAAAACAGGAAGATGAAGGACAGACAGTCTAAAGCAAAAAAGAAAGAAAGAAAAGCAAAGAAAAGTTTATTTACTAAGTCAAGAAATGCAGGTCTAGGAGGGTTCACTCTTGGGAGTGAAAACTGGAGCACAGGAGGCATGCATCCTGACAGCCCCCAAGTCCCCAAATGTCTAGGGGCAGGTAGATGACAGTGACAGGGCTTGGGACCAGGCAAGTGGGAGCAGCTCCATGCACTGCCCCCAAATTGGAAACAGACTTTGTCCACAAGATAGGAAGAAAAAAACAAAACACTTCATGATTGTCCTGACTTTCAGCAATTAGTGGGACTTTCAGAGAGCCTCCCTTCTGTTACCAGAGCTCTGAAGGCCACCAGTAGACAGTCTTCATTACTTGGAGGTCCCAGCTCTCCAGGCAGCATAGAATTTAAAGGCAGAAGGGATTTTAGAGATAACCTAGCTTAACCATTCATTTTACAGATCAGGAACCCAAGGCCTAGGTTAGGGAAATTACTTACCCAAGGTCTATCAAAGAAGTGGCAGAGTCAGGAAGAGAGAGCCCAGTTCCTCGGATTCCAAAACCAAGGCTCTTGCTATCCACAGCTGACACTTCCACTCATCAGCAAGCATTTTAAAGTACCTACTACGTGCTTGACAGTGACAAAAATTAGAACAGTCCCTTCCCTCAAGAGGACATGAACAATGTAAATTATGTTGCTTCCATTCTATCTGGATACTTACACCTAAACAGTGAATCCAAAATAAAAACAAGGCGATTTGGGGGGCAGGGGAGGAGAAGAGACTGGTAACTGGAAGGGGATCAGGGTAGACTTTATGTAGAATGTAGCATCTGAGCTGAGTCTTGAAGGAGATTAGGGATTCTAAGGGGCAGAGGAGAGGAGAGAGTGCATTCCAGGCCTGGGAGGATCACCACTGTAGAGGTAAGAGATGGAGTCTTGTGTATGAGGAACTGGGAGGAGGCCAGTTTGACTGGACCGTGATGTACATGAAGGGGAATAATGCATAATAAGAGCAGTTAGGTGGCACCATAGCGCATAGAGTGCCAGACTTTGAATCAGAGAGACATCTTCCTGAGTTCAAATCCAGCCTTAGATACTTATTACCTGAATGATCCTGGGCAAGTCACTTCATCCAGTTTCCTCATCTATAAAATGAGCTGGAGATGAAAATGGCAAAGCCATCCAGAATCTTTACCAAGAAAATCCAAAATAGAGTCATGAAGAATCAGATATGACTGAAAAACAATTGAACAACCATATCTTGTGGGCTATCGTGACTGTGAGTAAGAGAAGGGAAGGGAAGGGGAGAGAAGGGGAAGGGAACGGGAGAGGAGGGAAGGGAAAGAAGATGCCTGCAGGAGACCCCTAAGGAACCTCAATCCAAAAACCCTTAATGGAACTATAGGAAAAAAAAAATTCCATCTAGCTTTAAATTTTCTGATACTAAAGGAGAGGAAGAAAGGCACTAAGGAACAAAAAATAATCAAAAAAGAAAAATTGGGCAGGGAGGGTAACAAAGGAGCCAAGCTGAGAGAAGTCTTTTACTCTGATCAAAAGTCATGTTTTGTTTTGTTTTTTATGTTGTTACTTCCAGAAAAGGAATAGAAACTGGAGAGGCCTGGTAAGATCTTGCTCCTAGGCTGGGGGGAAAATGAATCTTCTCACTTGATGGGATAAGGAATTAGGATGGGAATGTCTTTTGGATACCCCTTTGGGAGCTGGGGATGGGATAGCAACTTAAGTGAATTTTTTATTACTTCTTTCTTCCCTTTTTGTGTGTTATGTCCATTGATGCTTTCCAGCCCCTCCCAGAGATGTTGGGGTCTAGGAGAGGACTTGTTAATCTGCACTTACTCTATATTTTGTTTTTTCTGATAAGCCTTCAGGTTTAAAAGGCAGGCCTATGGTCAACCAGATAGAGGAAATCTGTGAAATCTTAAAAGATAACTTAGTATGCGTCTGTGGATATCCCAGTAAGTATCTGGAGCCTATCAAGACATCAGTTACGTACAGATCAGAGAGACAAGAAGCTATGCTGTGTTGCTAGAAAAAAATGCAACAAAGGTGGCCAACTTTTCTGCCATCTTTTGCCAGCCCAGGCATTGTTATTTGCATAGAGCAGATGAGAATGATGGGAGTGATTTAAAATAGGTCCATAACCTTGATTCAGTTCAGCTCATTTTCCGTTTATAGAAGAAGTCCAGGGATATTTACCCAGTGTGCTGGGGGTGGGGAGGAGTGGGGTATGATGTGATCTATGAATCAGTGGGTTTCTGGTCCTAAATTAGAGGAGGGTTGAACTGGTGACTTTTGAGATGATACAGTTAAAAAGAGAGGTCAAAGAAGACTTTTGTGCAGAGTTCAAAGAGCAGAATAATTTTAGCTTGGGCATCTGTTATTTTCTTTTAACAGCCTGACTGAGGGGAAAAGCTTCATTTATCAATCATCATGAACTGAGAGAGGACTGGAGAGACTTGTAGCCTTCCCTGCAGGGCAGAGAATTACATACCAGAGCAGCCCTAGGGGATGGTGGATTTAGCACCAGGTGATCTAGGGTGAGCTGGATACCTGAAGACTGAGTGGAACAAGGACTATCTGCCTGATGGGGAGCAGTAGAGACATGATGCCTGCCAGGAAATATTGAAGAGCAATGTCAGGCATGACAGTGATTTCAACAGAGTATATCAACAGTTCTCCAGCATCAGAAGGGAGTGGCTGCTTCATGTGTGTGCCTGGGCCCTGTGACTGTGTCCTTACATGTAAGTTCCATGGTCATATGTGTGCATGCCTACATGTCATCTCTATGCCCATTCTTCTCATTGAATGTATATGCATTTAAATAAGTTTAAATAAGATAAAATAAGTTCAAAATTCATGGGGAGGAGGGGAATTGAAGGAAGGGAGAGGAGAATGTACTACAATTATTTTTATTTCTGTTCTATTTCATAAAATTTGCCTTTGCTTTAAACTAAATGTGTCTTCTGGCTGCCTAGTCAGTCAATAAGCATTAAGTGCCTACTCCATGCTGGAGTGAAAATTAATAATAACTGAAAAAACAATCGGAGCTAAATGATTTATTAGCAAAACAAGCATAATAAACTATGCTAAGTTCTGTGGGTAGAAAAAAAGCCCTCAAGGAGCTTATAATCTAATGGGGGTAAATAAACCACACAAGAAAGACAGAAAGAGGCAATGAGGGAAGTTGCTGGAAAGTGACTGACTCCAGTGCACGATGGCAAAGTCTGGGAAGTTCCAAAATGGCACAGCCTAATGAGAAATGAGATGTTCTGAACTAAGCTCCCCTTTTAAATGGAGGTGTTGGAATTCATGGCTTCCCCTTCCAATCAGAGCGACAGAGGGCAGTGATGAGGAGGAGTATGGAGGCTGATGGGATCTCTCAGTAATGAGCTTCCAGGGAGAGTCCCAAAAAAAGTGTAGCCAGGTGAAAAATGAGATCGGTAAGAGTAAATCCACTGCCATTTGACCAGTTACCCTGATCACATATTCTGGTGTTGGATTGAAATGTAAAGTCTTAATGTTCTGGTTTTTACCTTAATATATTTGTTTACTTTATTTTGTTTTTATCCAAGTCCCAAAAATCTAGGACTTGGAGGAAAAAAGAGTAAGTCCATTGGTGGGCACTTGTGGAAAGAATTCTTACCAACAAAGTAGCTAGAATCTGAAGTATTGCCTTCTGGGGGCTGATGTGGGAAGGGGCCCTAGGTGCTACCCCTGTTTTACAAATAACACACAGGAGGCACTGGAGTTTTTGAACTTCAGTCTCTAACAGGTTCACTATTGATCTGATCAGACAGGAAAGACAGGAAGACAGCTTCAGAGGGGTTAATAATCTTACTTTATTCTAGTCTAATCTTCTCAAGAGGGTAGCTGACATTGGGAGCACCAGCTCCTACAGCATTCCCTAATCACCCTTCTCGAAGGGGCAGGAGAGAATATGATAGGAGCTACAATTCTTATAGGATCACCTTAGCTTCAATGGGGGCCAGTTGAGGCAAACAGATTTTCCCCAAGCCTTGATGGGGGCCAATCAAGGCACACATAGCATTACACTATCATATTCCCCTATGGGTTCCCCTGCTCACTGATCAGTACCCACTTGCTATATAGGACAACAGATAAAGAAGGCATATTGCCAGCAATAGCCTCACAAGTTTACATTATCTCATCACTATATCTCACTGTGCAGTTGCACTGGATATTTACAAATTTAAGCACAATTGTTTTGACACATTATATAATGCTGCACAAGCGCGGTGGAGATGGTTATAAGTCACAAGCCTGGGAAATAGAGATTGTTATGGCCATGGATCATGGGAAACTAAACTAAGAAAGAATAACAAAAATTCACCTCATATACACTAAATCCACATTACATACAAGTCTCTCTCTCTGATAAAATGATGCTAAATAAATGCTAATTAATTCTTACATTTTGAGTCTCATTTTTTTTAAGACTTAATTCATCCACTAGCCTTTGGTGATGACAATATTATCTTGAATATGTTACAGATAAAGTTGAGTACATTGCAACTTTGTTCTCTCTAGAGATATTTTATGTCTCTCTCTCTCTGTCTCTCTCTCTGCCTCTCTATCTCTGTCTGTCTCTCTCTCTGCCTCTCTATCTCTGTCTGTCTCTCTCTCTGTCTCTCTCTCTGCCTCTCTATCTCTGTCTGTCTCTCTCTCTGTCTCTCTCTCTGCCTCTCTATCTCTGTCTGTCTCTCTCTCTGTCTCTCTCTCT
>CM053585.1:346438270-346454539 GCA_028646515.1 Pseudochirops corinnae | reverse complement strand
CTAATGCCATTCCACAGGGTTATCACGTTTGGGTGGCTGATATTAAAGATTGTTTTTTCGGCATTCCCTTGCACCCCACAGAGAGAAGTTTGCTTTTTCGATCCCTCAGATCAATTTTAAAGCCCCAATGAAACGTTATCAATGGAAGGTTTTACCCCAAGGCATGGCTAATAGTCCTACTCTTTGCCAGTGGTTTGTAGCCCAAGCACTGGAAAAGCCTCGTTCCCTGTGGCCCCAGGCCTACATCTGTCATTATATGGATGATATCCTTATAGCACATCCTGACCTACAGATACTGGCCTCCATCAGTAAAATGTTAATGGATGAATTACAGGATTTGGGATTACAAGTTGCCCCAGAAAAAATACAAATACATTATCCCTATCATTATTTGGGTTACATAGTACAGGGGGCCACAGTGTCACAAACACCCCCTAAAATAAATATAGACAAAATAAAAACACTTAATGATTTTCAGAAGCTAATAGGTGCTATACAGTGGGTATGCGCTTGTGTCCCCATACCATCCCAATTGATGAAACCCCTATATTCTATTCTGAAAGGTGACCCTGCACTTCAATCCCCCAGGAAATGGACCCCAGAAGCCATACAATCTATTGAGCAAATCTTGGCATTGTGCCATAGCTCCACTACCGATCTAGTGCAGCTGTCCAAAGCTATAGAAATAACCCTCCTTAAGAATATCCATCCTTATGCAGTTATTCATCAGTCCAATTCCATTCTTGAGTGGGTCTACAGTGTTCACAGCACTCGGACCCTTGAAACATATTTAACTGTAGCCTGACATGTTCTATTAGAAGCAGTAAAACGGGCAACTATCCTTTTTGGTGGCCGTCCTATCGTCCACCCTGAACTTTCTCAACAAGAGGTAGACGAGCTGGCCCAAAATTTTATTTCTTGGGCAACTTTAACTCAATGGGCTGACATAGGTAGCCCTTCCTCCCTTAACACCAAGTCGCTCTTGATTGAATGGCACAAACCTCCTGTACCTTTACTCAGTGATACTCCTGTGACAGGACCCAATGTCTTTACTGACGCAACTAAAGATCACAGGGCTGCAATATATCATCAACAAGAGCAAAAATATACAATCCTTAATACCCCATATGACTCTACACAGAAGAATGAATTGTATGCCATAATACAAGCCCTTCGCCTTTATCCTGAACCAATAAATATAATTTCTGATAGCGCCTATGCTGTTGGTGTTCTACAAAAGATTCAAACAGCTTTGGTATTACATGACACAACCTCTATCAGTTCACTTTTGATTCAGCTTCAACAAACACTTTCTCATTGCTCTTCTCCCTTTTATATATTACATGTCCGCTCTCATACAGACAGTCAAGGTCCTATTTTCGAAGGCAACAGATTGGTTGATTCGGCAGCATCAACTGGAGCCTATTATTCTTCATCTGTATCTCGTGCCCAAGGACTGCCCATAAGGACTTCCACATGTCAGCTCACTTCTTACGCCGACTATATGATCTTACAAAGGAACAGGCCAGACAGATTGTGAAACAGTGTACACGCTGTCTTCCTTTTCATCCCCCTTCCTCAGCTGGGGTTAATCCCCGTGGCCAGTCTCCCAGTGAATTATGGCAGATGGACATTACTCACATTCAAGGTGTTGCAGTTCACATAACAGTCGATACATTTTCAGGTTTCCTCATGGCCACAACACAAGGTGGTGAACAAGTGAAACATGTTAAGAATCATCTTTTTCATTGCTTTTCCATATCAGGTACCCCATTGGAAATAAAGACCAACAATGGCCCTGCATATACCTCCACTGCCCTTGCTTCTTTCTTTAAAGAAATGGGCATCGCTCATACTCCCAGGCAGAACTACACATCCTCTATCACCTATTCTTCCATTTTTCCTCTAATTTTATCTGTATAGGTTTTGTTTTTGCAAAACCTTTTAAAGTTTATATAATCTAAATTGTCCATTTTATCTTCTGTGATCCTATCTATCCATTGTTTGGTCACGAATTCATCCCCTATCCATAGATCTGACAGGTAATTTCTTCCTAATTCCTCTAATTTCTTTATGATGTCACCCTTTATGTCTAAGTCATGCACTCATTTGGAATTTATCTTGGTGTATGGTGTAAGATATTAATCTATACCTAGTTTCTGCCAGACCGTTCTCCAGTTTCTTTAACTTGAATTTATTTTTCATATGCTCCTGTCTTCTTCATTTTGTATTAGTTCATATGTCTTCCTAATTTCCTGTAAATTTGTTGTATTTGTCATTTAGATGGTACAAAAATATTCTGTTACATCCATTTTCAGAAATCAGTTCAAGCATACCATAATTAATGGATATCCATTTTATTTCCCGGTTTGTTTGGGGTTTTATTTTGCTGCTATAAAAGCATTCCTATAAATATTTTGTTACATATTAGACCTTTCACTTTGTCATTAACCTCCCTGGTGTTAGTACTGGTTCCAAGAGTAGAATTTCTGGTTCAAAGAGTGTGAATACGTTTCTTTCTTTTTTTAAACAATTGCAAATTGTTTTTCAGAACTGTTGAACTAATTCACAACTTCACCAAAAGCATATTAGTGTTTCTGTCTTCCTCTATCAGTTTTGACTATTTTTGTCTTATATTATCTATGCCAATTTGATAAGTGTGAGGTGAAACCCTGAAGTCATTTTCATGAGCATTTCCATTATTAGGGATTTGGAGCGCATTTTGTGATTATTGATAGTTTGTGTTTCTTCTTTGGAAAACTCTTCATAATCCTTTGGCAATCTATCTATTGAGAATGGTCTTTGTTTTATACGTTTATGTGAACCCTCTTTATCTTTTCGATATCAGACTTTTATGAAAGGGAATTAAGGCAAAGATTTTATTTTTCCCAAATGACAGTTCCACTTTTTGTTCTAGTGGCATTGATTATGTAACACCTGTTTCAAATACCAACACTCCAGTCACTACAGAAACTGTTGCTGTCTTTTGAAGAGCAGAGAAGCTAACAGGGAAACAGCTGTAATGTCCATTCTATGAGAATTCAGATGTGAAGACCCTGTTTTCCTGTTATGGCTAAAGAGAGACTAAGGTACAAAGAAATGATTAAAGAGGACTTCTTTTTTTCAATGAAGCTATCATAAACTTTGTCTGATAAAGAGAATGAAAGGATTCTGGTGAAGAGACTTTATTTGTTATCTGGAATGAAGTCAATTGTGTGGGACTATATTCTCAGAAGTGAAGAGAAATCATCTTCTGTTTGTCATAGTGAGAATTGTGGTGGCTAGTTGTTATTCTCACAGTTAAAATATGTTCCTTTATTTTATGATTTTGTTGATAATATCTGACCTGTAACTCTCTTCAGGGATTTCATCATATATACAGTCTTGAAGTATAGACTTTTCTGTACAAATTTTATCTCCCCTACTAAACTGTAAATTTCTTGAGAGTAGGGACCAAACCTTTATTACTTAATAAACATTTACTGATTTGACTTGACTTTATAATCTTTGTATCACCAATGCCTAATTCAGCACCTTGCCTTTCCATAGTTGGCACTTAAAAACTCCTGAGTCTCCTTAGATCCCCCAGATAATCTTCCAGACTCAGAGAAGTGAACAAATGTGCCAAGTACACCCTAGCCGATTTGCTAAGGAGAATACATTTTAAAGGAGAGTGTATCTGGATTTAGCCTATCTGCCCAATTCTTGGACAAACAACTAACAAAAATGGCCCTCATTATCTGTAACAATGTTTTTGTTCTGTTGCCCTTAATAATATTCTGACAATTACTATAAGTATTGAGGTGAGGGTAGACTCAGGGATCACTGTGATACCTAGTGGCCAAGCGCAGACTCATTTCACAATTGTAGTTTAAATGATAGTATCAAATTCCAATAGGAACAGGGGCCACTTTTCCATACTTAAGGACCCTGGCCAGTTACATACTGACTGAGTTTTCAGATGTAATTTCTATGACATGTATTTTTTGTTTTATTTTGTTAAATATTTCCCAATTGCAATTTAGTCTGGTTTCAGCACACTCAGGAATGTTACATGGGGCATATAACATATTTGACATTTCTGGTTTAATGTCTCTGGTCTAAATAATGGGATTGTTTCACATCTTTTTCTTAGTTTGAGTAAGGAAGGCTTCTAAAACATTATATGGAAAAAAAAACCTGGAACTGTGTTTGGCATTTTTTTAAAAAAAATAAAATAACCTAGAAAAAGAAGTAGGTTATTTAAAAGTACTTTAAATAGTTCATTAAAAGTACATAGGTGGTCCAATGGATAGAGCACCATCAGGAGGACCTGAGTTCAAATTTGGCCTCAAATAATTACCAACTATGTGACCCTGTGCAAGTCATTTAACCTTAATTTCCTCCCCCCTCCCAAAAAAAGAGAGAATATTGTTCCATATGTCTGGAATGCAATCTTTCTTCCTCTCTGCTCAGCTTCCCTTTCTTCCTTCAAGACCCAGCTCAAGGATCACCATCTACATGAAGCCTTTCCTTCATGATTCCCTCAACTACTAATGGACCCCTTCCCAAACAACTTTTGTACAATTCCATATTTATTAACTTTATATTTGTGCTGTGTGTGTATATATACATATATATATAAAACATGTACTGTATATATTTTTATAATTTATTTTTATATACAAATATATATTTATATAAATTTATTTATATATTATATTTATATAAATATATATTTTTTATATAAATGTAATTACTATATATGTTTAAATTACCATACTGTGTGTGTGTGTGCATACACAGGAGTATATGGACAGCGAGGTGGTACAGGGATAGAATACAAGACCTAGAGTCAGAAGATGCAACTTCCTGAGATCAAATCTGGTTTCAGATGCTTACCAACTGGAAGACCCAGTTTCCTCATCTATAAACTGGGTTGGAGAAGGAAATGACACTTCATTCTACTATCTTTGCCGAGAAAACCCAAAATGGGGTCACAGAGAATTGGATACAACAGAAAATGATTGAACAACAATTTTGTGCTGTATTATTATTATATTATTATTAATTATAATTATATTAATTAAAATTAATTATGCTGTGTACTGTGTATATTTTTTAATGTGTGTTCCTTGGGAGCAAAGATTGTTTCACTCATTGTATTCATCTCCCCAGTACCTCACACAACACCCAGCATTTAATAGTCACTTAAAGAATACTTGTTGATTTTATCCTTTAAAAATACACTGGAAGATTGAAAACATGAGTACAAATTTTGAGCTATAAGTGGATTTCTGTGATTCCTTTGTTAAAAATATCTGATAAAAACCTTTTAATTGTATTTTGATGTTCTTTACCACAGCATCTCTCCACAAGAAACATATTTGTTATACTTGGTTTTTGTTTAAATAAGAGCTGTATATCTTATACTGAGAAGCAGTATGTATAACAGACACAGAACAAGCCTCAAAACCAGGAAGACCTGCATTCAAGTCCCATTTCTGATGTACTAGTTGTGTGACCTCAGGCAAGTTACTTAACTCTCAGTGCTATGGACAACTCCCTTAAAATTATAAATAGTAGAGGGCAGGTCCAACACGTATTGATAGAGAAAATTTCTTCACCTGATTGTTCTTTATACAAATACAGTCCCAAGTCTAGACCCTCATTTATCCCCATGTCTTATAACACAGTCATCCCTTCAATATATCAGTGGGTCTGTGACCTTGCCAATGCCGGTACTGCCAAAGTGAAGATTACACCCAACTCTGCATTCTCATCCATTGCCTCTTGTCTTCCAAAAGAACTCCACAGAGGATTTACCCAATGCAGGAGGCTTCCCTTGAGGTCTTTTAGCGTTCTGTGGGTGCCAGGGCTGTTCTTGTACTGTCCATGTATTATTAATTACTCTTGTTAAATGACCAGTCAACCTCCCTTTCTTATCGTGTTCCCAGATGATGTATCCTTTATGATATTCCCTATATACAACTCATTCATCTTATGTAGGATGAGCATAAGTAGACTACAACATACTACACATAACAATTGCTTTAATTTAAACTGTTTTAAAAGGACATGACATTATATAATTGATAAAGTAGCAAACAGACTTTTTAAAAATTACCTGCCGCTATAAGCTTAAGGAATTTTCATACTGTGATAAATAGTATAGAAGCAATATTGTGTGGTGGAAAGAGTACAGGCCTAGGAAGCCAAAGACCTAAGTTCAAATCTGACCCTTGATACTTCCTAGCTCTGTATTACCTTGGAAAAGTTGCTCATTTTTCTGAGCTTCAATTTCCTTAAGTGCCTACTTTGTGCTGGAAACCTAAGCATTGGGGCAAAAGACAATTCCTGCCTTCAAGGATCTTATAATCTAAAATCTACAACAAACATGTATTAAGGGTTTCCTAAACCCTGAACTCAAGAAGCTTACATTTTAATGTGGAAGACAACATATCTAAATCGAAGAATTGCCTCATTCTTCTATGAGTTGCTAAGGATTTTCTTCCTAAAAAAAATTATATAGCTTTATTTTTCAAGGAATAAGCAGGCATGTCCAAACCGGATTTTCCAGATCTTGGTTATTACTTCAATTGCTGTGATGGCATTTTGGTGAGAAAAAAAATTCCTCCACATTCCTTATTATTTTACTCCCTCCCTACCTCCCTGCTCTCACACAGAAACCTCTTGAGAAAAAATTTGATTTTGTACCTTCCCTGGATTGTTTTATAGGGTAGGTGGGAGAACCCTCTTGAGGCCACCATAGTATTGAATAGTCTTAATTATGTGTATGTCAATATCAGACAATTCTCTGGATAGAAGTATTTTGCTAATCTTCAATAATTAAACAACTTTTAAATAGCACTTGGAAGCAGCTAGATAGCATGATGGATAGAGTGCCGGCCCTGGAGTCAGGAAGACTTCATGAGTTCAAATCTGACCTCAGAGTAGGACCTTGGAAAAGTCACTTAACCCTGTTTGCCTCGGTTTCCTCATCTGTAGAATGAGCTAGAAAAGAAAATGGCAAACCACTCCAGCATCTTTGCCAAAAAAACCCCACATGAGTCAGACACAACTGAACAACCACAAGAAAATATGGCACTTGCTACATGCCAGGCATTGTTCTAAGCACTCTACAACGAGGATCTCATTTGATCTTCACAACGATCCTGGGAGGTAGGCACAGTTATAATCCCCATTTTACAGCTGAGGAAACTGAGTCAAAGAACAAAGAGCTCCAAATGTCAGAGACTGGATTAGAACTCACATCTTCTTGAGTTTGCAAAGCACTTTACAGATGTTATCTACCTCTTGTAGATAACCCTGTAAGGCAGGCACTGTCATCTTTATTTTTCAGGAAAGGAAACTGAAACCAAAAAAGATATTCTTAAAAGTGAACTGTTGCTGTCAATAAAACCAATATATATTTTTAAAGATGAACTTGTAACTAATATAAAATTAGAATTATTTTTTTCTCTTCGATCAAAGACAAATGAAAGAATGAAATCTCTTTTACTTTAAATACTCGAGATTCCATTAAAAAGTGGCTAGTGGAGCACAGCAGATAAGGGCATGGTGGGACCAGGAACTACTCGAACTCAGAACATCCAAGCTTGGTGCCGTTTGTACTTAGTCCTGAAAAACTGGAGATCAAAATACCCCAACCATTGAATAAGTCAGCTCGCTTAGAGCCCCACACAGACTCATCTTGTTAGAAGAGAAGGTAAAATCATCAAAGATTCTGCAGATATTTTAAATATGTGTATTGTCTGGTATCTATCTTTGGTATCTGGACAAAGTACCTTGCTTATGGAAGCATGAATTTCCAGCCAGGTCTCTAAGGGCCCATCTAATTTAAGGCAGAAGGGAGGAAGGAGTGTGCAGGGGAAAGAGTATTGGCTTTGGAGTCAGATGCTTGGGTTCAAAGCCTGACTCTCCCCATATGACATGTGACTTTACAGAAGTCACTTGGGGACTCACTTCTTTGGGACTCAGTCTCTTCATTATTTAAAAAGAAAGGGTTGGACTAGATATAGGGGTGGGGAACCTCTAGATCCTGAAGCATAGCCCTTTGACTAAATCTAAATGTCACAGGACAAATCCCCTTAATAAAAGTATTTGAAGAGGGACAGGGCACAAGGAGAGAGAGAATAGAATAAACAGGGGTGAGAGGGGAGAAATAGGATGGAGGAAAAAAAGCATTAGCAAGACTGTGAAAAAAAATTATATGCAAGTTTATCTAATAAAAGACTCGTTTCTCAAACAAACAAAAAATTTGACACCCGCCAAATACTTAGTAAGATACGACCTAATGACTAAAATTTATGCAAATCAGAAGCTTGTAATCTTTCATAGACTGAGAGATAACACCTCCCACCCCCACCCCCCATACTACAAATACAGATCTCAAAATACCTTAGAGAAAATTGCCATCATTTGGATAATGCCTACCATGTTAACCGATAACTTGTGCTGGGACTGGATCTTTATCACAAACTGAGCCCACGATTGCCAGGACCTATCAGGGGTAAGGAACCTACGGCCTTGAGGCCACATATGACCTTCTAGGTCCTCAAGGGTGGCCCTTTGACTGAATCCAAACTTCACAGAATAAATCCCCTTAATAAAAGGATTTGCTCTGTGAAGTTTAGATTCCATCAAAGAGCCACACTTGAGGACCTAGAGCAGCAGTTCTCAAGCTGTGGGTCCGACCCCTTTGGGATCCAACGACCCTTTCACAGGGGTCACAGGGGTCGCCTAAGACCATCGAAAGCACATATTTCCCATGGTCTTAGGAACTGAGACATGGCTCCTCTATCCATCTCCAGGAGAATCCGCCCACATGCAGACATGTTCACATACGACTATTAAAGGGTTGGTGCATTAGGAAGGTTGAGAACCACTGACCTAGAGGGTTACATGTGGCCTCAAGAATGCAAGTTCTCCATCCCTCATAGTTGGTCTATAAATACTAAAGAACAACTTTTTAAATAGACTTAACTATACTCTATGTATTCATAATCTCCAGGCTACCTGGAACAAAAAGCTCTCAAACCATGGAGAACCAGCAGAGATCAAAATCATATCAGAATAGGACAAGGTGCACATGAGCCCTGCATGCTCTCAGTGAGCTTATAGAGGAAGAATTTACATCCTGATGCATTGATTCAACCATAAAAAGCAGTTATTTTATCTGACTGTCCAGTAGTCCTTAGAACATTAAATATAAAAGAATAATAGAATAATACCAGGATATCAATTTGTCCCAGTATTCTTTCTTTGGACCCTTTCCCAAATGTTGAAAACAAGATGATAACAACAATAATTGACATTTATGTCTCCATTTAAAATTCACAAAGCACTTAAAAGACATATTACCTCATTTGTGGCAGTCAGAATTTGAATGGGACTAAGTACAAGTCGCACTTGTGTCCTCTGACATCCCATGTCTCCCTATTTAATTACTCAGTTCCTCTTTTATTTTTTAACTGATTCTACTCTGAATGGGTCTAAGTCAGAGAACCTACATCAGAATTTCAAGATGGTGAAAGCCAGAAATGTCTTAGGTGACTTGCCGAGGGTCACGTAAATATCTGAGGCCATATTTGAACTCACAAAAATGATTCCTTCTTACTCCGGGGTTTGCTACCTACCTACCACAAGTTCTACATAAATATTAGCTATTATTAAATATTAAAGATTAGCAAAATACTTGTGTCCAGATAATTTTTAGAAATTACCAATAAGTTTACTAGTGATGCACCCAATTAAGAATACTCAGTACTGTGCTGGCCATATAGTAGGCATTCATGTATTTGTTTATTTATAAACTATGTGTATTTAAGAATATATGAGAGAAGCAAAACTTCTTGATTATGTTCTCTCTGGTCTTTATCTTTACCCTGTGACACTCTCTCCCGACCTTACCACTACCGATTTCACTCTCTTGTCTATATTTTTTTCTATTTTTCTATTTTTCTTCCTCATATATTTCCCTTTCTCTATAACTATAATCAAATAATCACTACCAAATGGTGTGTGAATTAACTCTTCTATTGTTCCATTCATTATCCTTGTGACTTTCCCTGTCCTGGTCATGATTTCTCTATAAGTGCCATTTTCTTCCATTAGAATATAAGTTCCTTGAGGGCACTTCTATATTTGAATGTCTGTCCTTCCTGGCTCACTTCTGTATTTGAATGTCTGTCTCCAGTATTTAGCATGGTACTTGACACATAGTGAGACTTAATGAATGCTTTCCATCCATCCATTCATTCATTCACTCATTCATTCATTCAGAGCCACCAGTATGGTGAAAAACCAAACTGGCATCTCCTGGTTGCTTGATTCATGGATGGAGACTGTAAAATGAGAAAAGGTACACATTTCAGCTGCCTTGTTACTCACAGGAATTACACTGACCATGCCCTAAAGCAGTGGTTCTCAACCTTCCTAATGCTGCAACCCTTTAATACAGTTCCTCATGTTGCAGTGACCCCCAACCATAAAATTATTTTCATTGCTACTTCATAACTGTAATTTTGCTACTGTTATGAATCGTAATGTAAATATCTGATATGCAAGATGAATTTTCATTGTTACAAATTGAATATAACCCACAAGTTGAGAACCCCTGCAAGGAACCTTAGCCCCATAGACACTTTGAGAAGCAGCTCTGGGATTTGTCCAATTATAGGCTGTCTGGCCCTATTTGATGGAGAACTATGTGATTTTTACCTTCAGGTCTTTGTGAGTAGATAAGCAGTGCCCTGACCTATTTCTGCTGCAAAGCCCTGAGCTAGTTTCAGTAGGGCTTGATACCCATTGAGGAGACATGGGAGATAGAGCTAAAACCCTTGGAGACCACCCAAAGGACAAAGGTTAATTCTCCAAGTCTGGGCCCTCTTTAAATTGATTCTCCCCCAAAGCCTCAAGCTCGGACTAATAACTTCATCTTCCCGTCAAGGCCTCCTCATGCTCGGTGAGAGTTTAGCAACCAACAGATCCTACAAAACAGGGTCACCCATAACTCTCCAAAATGAGTTTCACTAACAAGCTAAATCCTGCACTCTAGTGTAGACCTTTATGTAGTACATACAGTAAGAACCACCCACCAAAAAACAGTTTCCTAAATGTGAATTGATTTTCCGTCATTGGCCCCCTGTTTCTCATACAAAGAACATTTTTTTTATTAACACATGAACGCTGAGTAAGCTAGAATTGGTTTCCTCGCTTTTCCCAAATATTTTCAAGTATCTCAAGACTAAGCAAAGCAAAGCTCCTCTATTATCTCCTAGCAGCATTAAAAATGAAGAGGCAAGATTTCCAGACCCAACAATGCTGAACACTTGGAGAAATGACATTTTCCCAGTTGGGATTTCATAGAAGTTCGCGCAACCCCAGGTGCCAGCAAACACTTTATTCTCTCCCTTAACGTTTCTCAGTTCAGTGAAGCCCAGACAAGAATGGAACTTTCAGCAATAAGAATGGGGAGAGGGTTTTTTTTCTTTTGATAAAGAACCCAACCAAATTCTAATAACTTAGCCACAATGTCGATAAAAATAAAAGTAGTAATCTGTGAAAAATATTCCAGCAAAGTAAGGGTCTGTGGAGCAGTCTGCCAAATCCTGTGAAAGAGGAGAAAAAGGATATTAAGATAAGAAGTGAGTATAGTTACAGTATTATTTTTATGTGGGGTTGCTTTTCACCCACACACTTTTTGATACGAAGTAGAAAAAAAGAAGAAATCCTTACCGGTGCAGCTACTCGGAAATGATACACACTGTCAGAAAATGGGGCTACGGGGAGACTCCAAATGTGCTGACATCCCTAGAGAATGAATTAGAGAGAGAGAAATTTGATAACCTCATTCTACATTCAATTGGAGAGAAGGATGGGCTGAGGAAGCATTTCTCTGACTCTTGCAGCATGAGTAACTGTGATAACCACCCTTGATAGCCAGAGCCTAAAGAAAGCTGCATACTTCTTGAAGACGAAAGGAAAATGCTGAGTCCAAATACTGTGAATGGGGTCAACCAGGATGAGAGAAAGATTGGCATCAGGCTGATGAGTTTCTCCCTCAACTGTGAACAACAGAGCCCTTCACAGCTTTGGTGGCAATCCCTGCGAAGGGAGGGGGGATGGGCGAAGCTGGGGTAGGGATGGGGAAAGAAAATACAGATGGACCAAACAGCTCGGTACAGTTTAAGGTTTGGCATTAACCAGACAGGAAAGAAAGAGACAGACAGACAGACAGACAGACGGACAGACACAGAGACAGAGAGAGAGAGAGAGAGAGAGATGCTTCCTGAATGCTACTGTAGAAGGTGTTTAGTTTATGAATTTCAAGTGAAAAACACTAATATCCTTTTCTAGCAAAGTTCCAGGGTAAGCACTAAATCAGGATACTTGGGTAAGAGAATAAATATTTCTTAAGCACCTGCTGGCACAGTGCTAAGTACTTTACAATTCTCATCTCATTTGAGCCTCACAATAACCCTGGGAGGCAAGTGTCATTATTATCCCCATATAATTACTGGGGAAACTGAGGCAGACAGCAGTTAAGTGACTTTCCCAGGGTCACACAGCTAGTAAGTGTCTGTGTCGGGATTTGAGCTTAGGTCTTCTTGACTCCAGGCTGAATGATCTATCCACTTGTGCCACCTAGCTGTCCCAGGGCACCAAAATTTAGAAGAGTGCTGACAATACTTTTAGTCTTTCAGCAGTACAGAAAGAAACTCATTTAGCACCTAGGGAGTAATACAATTAGTTAAAATAGGAAACTATTAGACCATGGCTTACTTCCCATAGTAAGTACAGTGTCCAGGAAATTTCAACTCCCTCCCTTCTCCAACTGAATTTAAGAAGTGTTTGTGTTGCGCTTGCCCCAGGCACAAAATTGTTAGTTATGACTCAGCAAAGTCATAACTGAAAGCTTACTTCGATGTATTAAAAGTTCTCCATGGTCATCAATGGAATATTCCCTCCACAAATTTGCTGCAGCCAAAAATACATCCTGACCCAGTGGCCGCCCTTTTGGTAATGAGTCTCAGTCATGGAACTTGGCTAGTCCTCTGATAACAGACAGATAGTGGGTCATCAGAAGGGCACTCAAAACATTGTCAGTGTAATACTTTACGGTGAGTGTTCACTTACAAAATCTGACATTAACAGAAGGTATCTTTATTATTGTTAATTATCAGAGAAATGCTTTACGAATTTAAGTCAAATCTAATTAATTCCAAGGGAACTATTCAACTGTCCAAATGCTTGGGTTTTTTTATTAGAAGTTTGTTAGAGTCTAGCACTTGAGGAAACTGGGCTGTTCATTGGACATTGAGAATCATTTTTAAAATATTTTTCTTTGGTTGTCATGATATCTGACTTTGCATAGAGCTAATTATTTTGCTTCTTTTCCTCTTGCTTCCCTACCCCATCACCAGCCCCAAGGAAGACAGGGTTTCCTAAGGAGGGTTGGAAATGGATGAGATTTAATTGTATTTCATTTGGTAAAGAATTATTACATTAAATGCTATCCAGCTCCAGAGAAAGAACTGATGGAGGCTGAATGTAGATCAAAATATACAATTTTTCATCTTTGTATTTTTTTCATGTTTTTTTCTTTTGGGTCTGTGTCTTCTTTTACAACATGACTAATATGGTAATATGTTTTGCATGATTGAACATGTATAACCTATATCAAACTGCTTACTGTCTTAGGGCTGGGGGAGGGGACAGAAGGGAGAGAGAAAATGAAAAACACATAAATTTTTTAAATGAATGTGAAAACCACCTTTATAGAAAACATATATATAAAACATAAAATATTTTTTTAAATGGAGAAATGAGGTTTGAATTGAGTCTCTAAATACATCATTAATGTGAGCTAAAGGTATTTCACTTGCATCCATGTAGAAAGCAGCATATGTTGTTCCTCATGGAAAAACTGCTTAGGGCAATGCCCTAATTAAATAATTGGCAAGGAAAAAGGAATTCTCTTCTACCCAAGAAAACACTGCTGACATCAGGCATAGTCCCAACATACTAACAGCTACAATCATTTTTTTTAAAAAAAAAGAATCAATTGTAATGTCAGATATAAGTTGAGCAAACACCTCAATCAAGCTCCAATTTTAGTAGTAATCAAGAGTTAGCTAGAAATAAATATGGACCTATGATTTTATCAATAAAGGAAATTCTTTATCAATAAAGGAAATTCTCAGGTGAGGAAACGTATCTGCACCAATGAGGGTTGGTGAAACTTGTTGGCTTAGTGACTCAACTCACTAATCTTGCCAAGAGATTAAGTGACTTGCCCAGAGTCACACAGTTACTATGGGTAGAGAGAAGACTTGTGCTCAGCTCTTCCTAGCTCCAAAACGAGCTGTCGTCTGTCCAGGCTGTCTCTGAGAGAGATTAAGTGCCTGTCAGAGAAGCTCCCTCTGTCTCCTCTCACTCAATAAAGGTAAAAAGAAACATTTGTTGTTAGGAAACTTTTGATGGCATTAAGGACAGCCATATCTTTCAAACAGAATATTAGCCAAGGTTAGCCACGCGTTTGCCAAGTGGGATCATTCTTGCTGTTGTTGGAAATGGGAAAGTTATCTCTTCATGCCCCAAAATGGTGTCCATGGCTCACTCTGAGGTCGTATAAAAACCAATACTCCCTAACAGTCCAGATAGAGGAGACTTATTGAAGGCACTCCCTTCTCCATTGCTTAGACTCTTGCCTTTATTCTCTTCTCAAACTAACAAGACTATATTTAAAGTCTGGTTTGAGCTTTTCTTAGCACTAATCTACCACTGACACCCTAATGTAAGGGCATCTAAAGTTTTTTGGGGAGCTGAAACAGAGGTCTGGGAACCAAGAATAAGACTTTGTGGTTTTGTCTTAGTTCCTATCTTGTTTCTGACACTCTTAAAATTTTACCTCGGGCAATGCTCATTTCTTTTGTGTGGTTCTGGATCTTTTCTAATAGGCTTAGCAATAATCTGGAGGTTGGTACAACCCACACAAGGCCAGCCACTCAAAGGAGCATCTAGAGAGAACCTTGATTTTCCAGGATTGCAATCTCTCTTCCATTTGGACACTCAGCTGAATCTCTTCCATCACGATGGTGAACACCTTTGGTGCATCTGCCTCTCCCTGTTGTATGCCTCCCCTGACACATGATCATAAGGTCATTAAACAAAGTTAACTCTGTTGCTCTGTTTTGATATATGGATGGGACACACCTTGTTGAAAGACATAAAGGTGTATGAATTTGGAAAATCATTCCCAAAAGCCTTCCCAGTCCCTATGAACGTGCTTATCTAAGATAACTTCAATCAATGTGTGAGTGATTGCCAGCATAATATAATGAATGTAATGCTGGTCTTGGAGTCAGGAAGCCCTAAAGGAGGCAGGAAGACCTGATTCATATACTAGCTGTGTGACCCTGGAGAAGTCACCAGCTTTCTGGGCCTCAGTTTTCGCATCTGTAAAATGAAGAATTGAAGGGGTGGCTAGGTGGTGCAGTGAAGAGAGCACGGGTCCTGGAGTCAGGAGAACCTGAGCTCAAATCCAGCCTCAGACACTTAACACTTATTAGCTGTATGACTTTGGGCAAGTCACTTAACTCCAACCGCCCCTCCAAAAAAAAGGCAAAAAATAAAAAATAAAATGAAGAGCTGAACTCAATGGTCTTTAAGATCCATTCTCACCCTCAATCTATGATCCTTTGACCCTACATTTTTATGGAGGGATTGAAAGTTATTGATGTTCCCTTGGTTGCTTTTTTTCAGCATCAAGAAGGTCCAGAATTTTTCTATGCATTTCCATACATTTCCTTGCATCAGATACTCTGGGAATTGACCCTTCAATGACTTCATAACTGTGTTGCCTCCAGCCCAGATTTCCTTTGCGTGCAGTTGGTCTAGTTCACCTTGGTTTTCCCATCTTCGTGCTATTTAGTGCTCAGTGCCATTTCTAACTCCTCTCTGCCCACTTCTAGGACTTCTGGGGTTAGTCTGTTTGGACGCTGCCTCTGGATTTCAGATAGGTTTTGTGGCTTATGTCTTGCCATTGGACTCCCATGACTCTGGAGGAGAGAGGTGTTATGGGAATCTAAAGATCTTCCCCGCCCCTAGGCCCTTTGCTAGAGTGGCTACATGACTCTGAGGACCCTTGGATATTTGAAAGTATACTCTGTTCTCTAATAGGCTGAATGTGGTCACGTGGAGCCTGTGGCGCCAGGCTTGTTTTCCAGGAATGCCCGTGCCTTGTAGCTTTGTGATTGGGCAGTG
>CM053585.1:346359753-346437770 GCA_028646515.1 Pseudochirops corinnae | reverse complement strand
CATAATCTAAAAGCAAAAAGCATCAACAAAGCTTTAAAATTTAAAATTAAAAAAAAAGATGCTCTATGGAGGGAGAGAAGAAAGGAATCAGCCACATGTAAAGGAAGAAAATGATGAAAGGATTTCCCTGAACTGAATTTCCCTTGCTCTGTATGCCTTCCCCAGGCTCCACTGCAGCCCATATATGCCTTTACTTCTTAGCAACAACAAGGTTTAGGGTAGAAGGCCTTTTGCTGGGTCACTTTTGGCACAGATCTCCTGAATCCCTCAGAGAGTTGGGAAAATGCTCTCTCTCCTTCAATACAGGGATGAAAAAGAAAGGAGGTTAATAGTTTAAAGGTTGGCACATAGTAAACACAATGGTTTCTCCTATTTTTAACAATCTCCTTCTGGCATAGGGCTTAAAACAGTTTGGTTTACAGAGAGAAAATAATGGCCCCTTAAATTTATATCCCACTACTTGTCATAACATAAAGCTCCTTCTATTGTCATCAATGAAAAGGGATGGGATGAACCCCAGGGAGTTTCCAGGTTGGTTAATGCCATCCAAAGTTCAAGCTAGATTCTCTTTGGTTTTGATATCTTTTTTTTTGACTGAACTGACTCCTTGAGTTACTGTGGCCTCCTAGAGCCTTTCCTCCCTCCAGGGAGGGGCTTAAGTAGCTTATAGAAACATCCATTTAGAGCTGGAAGAGCCCTTTGAGACCATTGAGAAAAATCTTCCCATTTTACAGATGAGGAACCAGAGGCTCAGAGAGAACTGGGGATTAGAGAAAAACCCCTTCCCCTGCACGTGTCCAAGGTCACACAGATGTCTTTTGCCTCCAAACCCCAGATTTTGCTATTAGTGGGGAACATCCTCCTGCTCTTCCTGCCACCAGATGCTCTATCTCCTGCCTTCGAAAATACGCCGGCCGCCTCCCTCTCCTGGGATGCTCTCCCCTTTCACTTCTGGCTTCCCTCAGCAGCAAGACTGGACAGGTCACTTCTGGAGTGCTGGAGACTTCCTTTCTAAGGTAACTTTCCATCTATTTATTTACTCTTTCCTATTAGAATGTAAGCTCCTTGAGGACAGGAATTGCTTTTTGCTTTTTCTTCAGTTTTCTTCGGTGTTTAACACACTATCTGGCACATAGAAAGTGTTTAATAAATGCTCATTCACTGAAGGATCAGAAAGTAGCAATTTCTTCCCCTGTGGCAAGTTCAATTAGCCAAGGGACAGTTTAGCATGTGTTAGACAAAGCATTGTTTTTTGCCTTTCCTCTTATCCCCAGCACTTAGCACAACGTCTGACTCATAGCAGACACTTAAATGTTCATTGATTATTGCTTGTTCTTTGTTAACTGACTGACTGACAGACTGTGAGGGAGTGAGTGTAGTTCACCCTGGGACATCACAGGGTCTCTGAGTTCCTGAAAAGAGAGGCAGCCTTCCTGGGAGAAGTCCTCTGTCACCAGAAATCACGCCTCCAGAGAACCTGTGAAATTAGACATCTGTTGTGTTCAAAGTGATTGGAGTACTTTGTTTTGATTTTTTAGGTATGTCCTTAAATATTTGCCAGTTTTATTTTGAAGGCCAGAGCTATGCATTGAACTTTCCTAAAACACAGTTAGAAGTATTAATGTTTCCATCTGTATAATGTAAGTATGCACTCCACAGGCTATAAAGTGCTTTCACATATATAATCTCATTTGCTGCTCTGTGAGATAGTTACAGGAGCCAATATTATCCCCATTTAATAGATACCTCCACATAAGTTCTGATCAGATGACTCATAATCATAAGAACCATAGCTAGAATTTACTTACCTCCTCAAGGTTCACAAAGCACTTTTATAAATCTTATCTCATTGGAGCCTCACTACAACCCTGGGAGAAAGATGTTATTCTAATCCCATTTTTACTGAGCAGACAGAGGCTAAGTGCCTTGCCCAAGGTCATACAGCAAATTAGAATCTCTAGTAGTATTTGGACTCACATCTCCCTGATTCCAGCCCCAGCGCTCTATCCACTGAGCCATCCAGGACATAATGGAGTGATTCTGACTTCTCAAAGACTGTCAGTTAAGCACAAACTCTGGAAGTTTCTATCCAGTTGGAAGGGCTTCCATTACGGTCCTGGTGACAGACTATGTCTGATGTCCAAGAACCATCCTAGCTCAATACAAAGAAGCTGGGTCACGAGGCAATAGCTTATTTGGCAGTGACCACCCACTAAATAGCTAAAAACATTAAATGGCCATAAGTACCACGTGATCCTCTTTTCTTACCATAAATGCCACCTCCTACAGGAAGCCTTTTCTAATCTCTCTAGTTATTAATACCCCCTTCCTTCCTCAAAGTTTCTTGTATTTCTAGAATGTTAGTGGTAGAAAAGGAGACAGAAAGTCATAAGAATTACAGTTTCTACAGGCTATAACTGTCAGTATACTTAATCTTTATGAGTTAGCATTAGTATATACCAGGCACTGTGTTAAGCAAGAAGGTGGAGAGGGGGCAAAGAGAGGCAAAAAAGTCCCTGCCCTCATGGAGCTCACAATCCAATCAGGGAGATAACACAAATATATGCAAATAAGCTTCATACAGGATAAATAGGAAATATTTAACCAAGGAAAGGCACTAGAATTAAGAGGGGATATGGAGAAGTTTCCTGTAGAATAAGGAATTGCAACTGGGACTTGAGGAAAGGTAGGGAGGCCAGACAGCAGAGATGAGGAGGGAGAGCATTCCAGGCATGGGGGTCAGCCAGAGAGAACACCCAGAGCCAAGAGAAGGTGCATCTTCTCTGTAGAATCTCCAGGCGGCAGCGTCACTGGTGTAAGACTTAGGGTGTGGAGGAAAGATTGGGTGGGAGGGGGCCAGGTAACGAAGCTAAGTAAGAGGAATCTTCTTGAAAGAGACAATAAAGCTGGTGCTGCCACACACATAAGGGTGACAAGAACCATCATTTCATTACGTGCTGGGTCCTAACATCTCATAGTACTCACAATGAGTATAGAATCATAAATGACAACATTGCTCTGCTGTTTCATCCTCTGCAACAGAGACCTAAACTTGGAGTCAAGAAGATGTGAGTCCAAATCCTGCCTCAGATACTTTCTAGTCATGTGACCCTGGGCAAGGCACTTAAATGATCCCAGACTCGGTTTCCCCATTTGTAAAACGGTGAAAATCAGCACCTAGTCTCACAGGGTGGTTGTAGGGATCAGATATTAAACACATTGTAAACCTCAGAGTATGAAATAAATGTCGGCTATTATGACTATTGTTGCTTTGTCATAACACACAACTATGAAAAATTTAGCAAGACTGAGAATATCATAAACCTTGATTGTTTCAATGCAAAATGGGCAGAGGGGAAAATAAGAAAAAAAAAAGCTAGAAAATATGGTTTAGGATGAAAAAATAAATCTAATTCAGTTGCATAGAACATATTTAGAAGGTTTCCACCTTTGTATTAAGAATATTTTCTTCAATAAGAGAATCAGAAGGCATTAGACGCAGGGAACAGCATATAATGTTCTCCCCACCCCCAAACCCCAACAACACCCTACTCAGCTGGGTCTTCAGAGGCAATGCCCAATACCAAAGGGTCTTCCTTCCAACGACCCAACTAACCTTACTTACAGAGGTCCTTTTTTTTAGTAAAAGTGAAATAGCCATCCTGAAACATATTCCGCATTCTTCTGCAGACTCATAAACAGCATCTGCACCCACAGGGAGAGTAATGATTTGTGCTGGTCAGGTTATCAAAATGCTGATTTCACCTCATTTATTTTATGACCAGTATTACTGCTGAGTAAAATAGGCTCGTAAAAATGCTTTGGGAGCCAGGAAATTGTTTGTACTTATTTATAAGCATGTTTTACATTTACTTTTTTATTTTAATAAGTTTTTGCTCTCTGGGATTCTGTTCCAATTTCTCCCACTTTTAATTGGTCTCTAAAACCTCAAAAATACTTAATTAAAAGAGGTGGTTGCATGATTTCCCACCTTTTAGGATTCAAGACATCCCGGGAGGAGGGAGGACTCCAGGACAGGAAGAAGAGAAGTCCTTTTCTTTAAGCCCCAAGCAACGCTCATCCAAAGTGGGGATGGAAGGTCGGAAAGGGAACGACTCTTTATATGGTCATAGCTCTGGATACCCTTGAGTATACCGATCCAGGAGAAGCCTGTTGGGATGGCTCACCTTAGACCTGGGAGCTCTTGGTCCCCAACCCTATATGCCCAAAATTGTTTCTGGATGTTTCTCTGAAAGCAAGCCTGGATGCAAAAGGAGCTTTTTAAGATGACAAAGGGAGACTCTCTCTGGGTTACCATAATCCAGGAGGCAGGCTGGCTGAGCTATAAATGCAAAAAGATAGCAGCTGCTGCCAGATACTAGAATGAAGGCGCCCTCCTCCCTCCTACTCTGACACAGCCTTCTTCTGTTATTGTCTTGTGTGTGTGTGTGTGTGTGTGTGTGTATTTAAATCTGGGACTACCCTCTCATTTGTGTAGGGCATTCTAGTTCTACTAAGGAAGATCAGCCACAGTTGTGCAATTTATAATCTTTAAAAATTGCCAAAGATACTTAAAGGTTAAATGATTTGTCCACGGTCATACCTCCAGTATATACCAGAAATGGAAGGAACCCAGGTCTTCCAGACTCAAAGGCTGACTTCCTAACCACGACATGCCACCGTCTCTGAGGCTGCCTTTAGGTTATATGTCAAATGAAAGCTACCCAGGCCGCTAGGCCAGGGCTCACTAAATAGACCCTTTATATATCTAATATACAATTTGTAGAGCTGAGTGTGTTGAAAAAAGGGTGAGCAGAGAGCCAGCGGAGACTTCTTTGTGGCAGGGAAGGTGAAGTCCAGGTGCCTGGAAGCCTTTCCCTGTATCTCTCTCTCTATTTGTGTTCCCTGGTATTGTACATTTCCCCGTAGGGCAGTCAACAAGTATTTAGTAAACTCTTACTGGGTGCCAGGCCCTGTGGTAAGTGCTGGGGAGACAGAGAAAGGAAAAAAAAAACCCACGGCCCCTGTTCTCAAGCAGTTAGGCAGGTCGGTGATGAGTGGACATAGGAAGACCAGAGTTCAAATCCAGCCTCAGATACTTCATAGCTACGTGACCCCGGACAAGCCACTTAACCTCTATTTTCCTCTGTTTCATTACCTGTAAAACCAGGAGAATAATAGCATCCACCTCCCAGGGTTGATATTAAGATCAGATACTATAATAATTATAAAACGCACAGTACAGTGCCTGGATCACAGGAGGTGCTTAATCTGTTAGGAAGGAGACATTATGCAAACGGCTAGGTTGGTACAAGATATATAAAGAGTGAATGGGAAGTAAGTTCAGGAGGAAGGCATCAAGGGGAGAGAGAGAAGACCAGGAAAGGACTGTTTTGTGATTTAAATTGAGTCTTGAAAAAAACAAAACCCAGGAGGTGAGCTATGCTATAAGCTAATGGAGTTGAAGCACAGAATACTGCCCAGGACCAACTAGGGATGATGCTATGGCCCAAGGTCGTTGTCAGTTGTCTCCTTGACAATATGTTCTGAGCTCTTCTGTATTGTCTCAGGAGTGCCTCCTTTGGTGGTCACAGCAGCCTACATTCTGCAGGTTCTAGAACCACTTTGAATGGGGAAAGAGTCACTGCAGGAGCGCAGCTGTACCTACCACAAAGTCCAGGCATTCCTCGAGGGAAAGGTGACTGCTGACTTTTGACTCTATCCCATTAAGAACAGAACTACGATCTTAACTGATGGCATGTTTCTAGATATTGTCCAGCAGAAAGGAAAGAAAAGATTTATAAGTGCTCAGAACTAGGGTCACGGCCGTGTTAGCAGAGAGAAGTGATTGGATGTGAGAGATAGCAAGGTGACAGAATTGACAACCTTGGGAACTGCTTGGAAATGGGACCAAAGAGTCTTAACAGGAAAAATTACAAACTAGAAAAATGTTCTGTTATTTGAGAGCCAATCGACCACTGCTCAATTGGGACTGGCCTTCTAGGGTATGACTTCAGGGATGCTTCTGGTCAAGGCCCAGTTTTCCCTAAACTCTTTCCCCACCTAACCTTCCCTCCACTGATGTCTCAAATTCCACCATTAGGGATTCACTCTTTCATTGATCCCTTTGAAGGATTTATTTTTGCTAAAGTAAATACTCCACAGAAGGCCAACATATTGAACTAATTCCCACCCACAAATTTTTTACCTTCTCTCTCTTCCTGATATAAGGAAATCTGAAACAGTCACAGTTCTGAGAGGTAGAGTTGAAAGGTATAAAAATGGGGAGGAAAAGATGACAAAAAGTAGGGTGAAGGACCCAAAGAAAAGCTTCACCTACTTCACAAATTTGCCTGATAGGCACCTAGCCACTAGATAGGCACCTCCTCTGATGATAATGATGACTGAAGACTACTAATACTGCTGCTGCTGCTGCTGCTGCTACTACTACTACTACTGCTGCTGCTGCTGCTGCTGCTACTACTACTACTACTACTACTACTACTACTACTGCTGCTGCTGCTGCTGCTGCTACTACTACTACTACTACTACTACTGCTACTACTACTACTTCTACTGCTGCTACTACTACTTCTACTGCTACTACTACTACTGCTACTACTACTACTTCTACTGCTACTACTACTACTACTACTACTACTACTACTACTATTTCTGTATTTTTACTACTATTCTTCTACTACCAGTATTACTCTGCTACTATTATTACTACTCTTCTACTATTAGTATCCTTCTACTACCACTCCTCCTCCTCCTCCTCTACTATTACTCCTATTTTTCTGCTACTACTATTCCTCTATTAATACTATTCTACTATTACTGCTCTTCTACTACTATTCCTCTATTACTACTACTACTTTTCTTCTTCTTCTTCTACTACTACTACTATTAACTAGCATTTAGAAAATACTTTAAGGTTTGAAAAGCACAATAACCCTATCTATAAGATAGATACTATTATTACATCCATTTTACAGATGAGAAAACTGAGGCTGACAGATGTTGTCATTAACCACTAAGTTTTCAAAGTCAGGTCTTCCCAATTCCAAGCCCAGCCTTCCATCACTGAGCCTAACAGCCAATGTGGGGTCCTTTCTAAAGGCTTGACATATCAGGGGCACCAGCCTGGCTCTTGAATCATCTACCACCCAACTTATAATTGACATTGACATGAGAAACCTTAGTCTTTTCTCTCTGAATACCCCTTACCTGGAGATCGCCATTGATCAATGTCTGTATTCTTCTCCTCAATCTTCTTTCCCATAGAACTTCTTAGGACTCTTTTGGCCTCATTCAGAGGACAGCAATAAGTATTGTAACAAGGCAATATCTTACAGAAAGTGACTTCGAAACCCAGGAAGAAAGGTTTGAAAGTTGTGAGAGATGTATTTGATGCTGCTAGAGACGGGGTAGGGGACGAGGGAAAAAAAGACAGCAAGATTAACCAGAAAGGCTTCTTTGAGTTGTCCCCAATGAAGACCAAAGCAATAAAAGACTGGAATAGAAGACAATACCTGGTAGAGTGGTACTTGGAGGGAAGATCGGAGTTGGAGAGCTTGTTATATTGCTAAAGAAAAAGACAATGGTTAATGGCCAAAGAGAATGAGCGAACTACTCCCCCAAGAGAAACAAGAAGGGAATTCCTTACCCAGAAGTGACAATTTGGTTCCGGTCTCGATCTCGTAAACTAAGTATATAAAGAGAGACTATCGTCAAGGCACTGGGGGAAAAAGAGGGAAAAGAAGAATCATTTAGCTGTTGGACCCAAGGCATGTCATATACACAATTTGCAATTTGCACAGAGCCAGGAGACTTTCCTCTCTGAGCATTCACAGGAGAGCTGGAAGCTACTTCCTCTGACAAGAGGTGGTTAAATTTTCTGACCAGAGTTAAAACTGAGATGAGCCTTCTGGAAATTTGCCTCAGGATGCCAGAATGTCTAAAATTCTGATTTGCAACCTTTGAAATCTATTTAACAAGAATGACTGGTTCATCATACTATAGGTTTAGAGTTGGAAGGGACGGTCAAATCTCCTCATTTGGCAGATGAGAAAACAGACACAGAGATGAGAGGTTAGAAGGAAAACTGAGTCCTTTGACTCCAACTCCAGCACATTCTCCACCGTATAATGTTTACTTTCATAATGAAAGTTTGCCTCCCTCAAATGGCTTTTTGTGTGCTGTGTAGATATTTTTGTATATCTGTGTATGCACAGGGCAGCAAGATGGCACAGTGGATAGGGTACCAGACCTCAAATATGGAAGACTCATCTTAGTGAGTTCAAATCTGGCCTCAAACACTTACTAGCTGTGTGACCCTGGGCAAGTCACTTAACACTGTCTGCCTCAGTTTCCTCATTTGTAAAATGAGCTGAAGAAGGAAATGACAATCCACTCTAGAATGTTTGCCAAGAAAATCCCAAATGGGGTCTTGAAGAGTAAAACACAATTTAAAAAGTGACTGAACAACATCTGCATACGTATTCTTTTCCCTCAGTAGAACATAAACTTCTTGAGAGCAGGGATAATTTTCTTTTGTCTCTGTATCTCTAATACCTCACATAATGCCTGCCACCTAGAAGGAGTTTAATAATCAATAATTCTTTAATTGAATCTAGGTATTTTCTCCAGGGATGGATATTACCACCCAAGCATATCTCCTTCTTCTGGTTAAGGCATGTCTTTTTCCTCCTGTCTTTTAATGCCCTGTGGGTACCAACTCAAGTTATCTACTCATTTTCCTCTACCCTGCTACGTGCCCACCCTCTGAAGGATGTGTCTTAACGGTACTGCATTTGTGCACAAGCCGTCTTTGGTCACAGTGAGCAATGCAAGTGACACCGTTCACAAAGGTCAAAAATACAAACGGTGGCGTGTTCTTATTTTGCAACTAACTGATGCCTTTTCTCCTGTGCCTCGCTGCTGTTTTGTATAATAACTAAACAAAATCAGGCAGCACTAAACATTCTCAACTAAAAGAATGAAACTAATGGAAAGCTCATCCTTACTACTGTACAAGATGTGACTACGGAGTTCTAAGGACGACTTTTTACAAATATGCCTACACATGCCATATCTGTCTAGGTCAGTGGTTCTCAACCTTCCTAATGCCACAACCCTTTAATACGGTTCCTCATGTTGTGGTGACCCCCAGCCATAAAATTATTTTCGTTGCTACTTCATCACTGTAATTTTGCTACTGTTATGAATCATAATGTGAATATCTGATATGCAAGATGTATTTAAAATGAACATAACCCACAGGTTGAGAACTGCTGGTCTAGGTGGTGCGGTGGCTAAAGCTCTGGACCTGGACTAGGGAAGACCTGAGTTTGAATCCAGTCTCATCCACTTACTGTGTGACCCTGGGCAAGTCACTTAACCTCAGTTTCCTGTAAAATTGAGATGATCATAATTATAAACTCCCAGGATTGTTGTAGGATCAAAAGAGATAATATACACACAGTGCTTAGCACGGTATCTAGTAAATACATAGTGACGGCTACATAAATGTAATTGTTCAGTAGTGTCTGACTCTTCGAGACCCCATGGAACATATTGTTCTGTCAGGTTTTCTTGGCAAAGATAGTTTGTCATTTCCTTCTCCAGGGCGTCAAGGCAAACAGAGGTCAAGTGATTTGTCCAGGGTCACATAGCTAGTAAGTGTCTGAGGGCAGATTTGAACTCAGATCTTCCTGACTCTAGGCCTAGCACTCTGCCCACTAAGCCATCTAGTTGCCCCATATAAATATTAGTTATGATTAAATATTAAAGATTAGTAAAATATTTATATGTTCATGCAATTTTTGGAAATTGCCTATAAGTTTGATATTGATATACCCACAACTAAGATACTCAATAATTTGCATAGTTCTGGCCATATAATAAGCATTTATGTATTTGTTCATTGATAAATTATGTATATTTGAGAAGGCCTGCAACACCACATTTAAGGACTGATGCACTGTTCTTTTTCCTTCAATTTCTGCTTCCAGAGGGTTTTCCCACCCACCCTCAAAAACAATCCAGGGAATGTGGAAAATCAAACTCTTATTCAAGTGTTTTCTGTGTGAGAGGAGAAAGGGTGGGGTAGAAAAAGAATAATAAGGACTATAGAGGGAGTTTTCTTACCAGAACACCATCACAGCAATCAGAGTAATAACCAAGATCTGGAAAGTCCAGTTGGGACATGCTTGTTTATTCCCTAAAAAATAAAACTACAAAAAAAAATTTTTTTTAAGAAGGAAGAAAATCCTTAGCAACAGGAATCTTGGAAAAATGAGGCAACTGCAATTCTGAGATATTATCTTCCCCGTTCAAATGTAAGCCCCTTGAGGGCAGGGTCTGCTTTTGCTTTTCATCACTCATAGAGTAAGTGCCTTATTGTTTGTTGATTGGTTGATTGACATGAAGTGGAAATGTTTGATTCCCAGTCATGATCCATTAGATTGTAAGCTCCTTGAGGACAAGAACTGTCTTTTGTTTTTCTTGTTTAATCTCTAGCACTTTATACTGTCCCTAGAACAAGGTAGATGCTTAATAAATGTTTCTTGATTGATTAGTTGGTTTGTTGGTTGACTGTTGATTGGTTGTTACTGTTTTATGTATATTACTCCAATTTTATAAGTAAGGAGGGTGGATGATTCGTCCCTGAACATTTAGCTAGTAAGTGTTGGAGGCAAGATCTGAACACGGGTATTTCTGATGGAATTCCATCTTGATCGCTGTGCCACCCTGCAGATGTGAGAGTCATCTCCATAGAAGCCTTGGTAGTGGATGAGATCTTCAACTCAGAGAAACTTAAGTGGGATGTGAAAATGACCAAGAATTGAGCTTTTGCAGACCTACCCATCCTCAGAGTGTGAGAGGTGGTAGATGAATCAGGGAAGGAGACTGATGGGCAATCAGAAAGGGAGGAGGAAAACCAAGAAAGAGTCAAATTCCAGCAAACAAGGAACAAGACTATGGAGAAGAAAATGGTCAGGTCAACGGTGTCAAATGCTGCAAAAAGGTCAAGAAGATAAAGGAAACAGAAAGGGTCATTGGATTTGGCAATTAAGAAGTAATGAATGGCTTAGAAGATAGAGTAAAACTGTAGGGACTCGGAAACAAGATTTTACAAGGATAAGAAGGGGATAGAGACGAGGAAGTGGAGGCAGCAAGTATAGACCCTTCTTTGTAGATGTTTAGTAGTGAAATGGAGACAAGAAGGCAATAAATGGTTTTAGAAGGTGGCAGAGTTAAGTCTTTCCTATTATTTCTCATAATTGGAAAGATGAGCACACTTGTAGTCAGAGGGGAAGGAATCAGTAGAGACAAAGAGACTAAATATTCAATGAGAGGAGGAGGCAGTAGGGAAAGTGATTGGATGAATGAGGGATAGAACAAGACTCAGCAGTATGAGAGAAGAAATGAAATCATATAATCAAGGAAATAAGTGGAGAAGTAAGTCTTGGCAAGGGGGGAAGTCTATCCCATGCTTTAAAACTAGATGAAAGAATGAGTTAGGACAAGGACAGATTAGGAACTAAAGAGGAAGGAAAACAGGGGATGATCTCAATCTTCTCATTAAAATAAGATAAAATCATTTGCTGAGAGACAGAAGAGTGGGGTAGGCTTGGAAACTTTTGGACTCAAGCCCCACCAGCTCATGGAGTCTTCCTAGATTCTCCAAGGCCAGTGATTTCTCTTCTGAGCTCTCATTATCTGGAATCACTCATGGGGCATTCATTTTAACATTCACTGTTTGACAGGTTAAAATAGAAAACTCTTGAAAAACAAAACATCAGCTAGATTCAATGAAAAGATTCTCTCATGGCAGGATTTAAGGTACAGTAGGATTCAGTGGGAGAAAGATTTGGATACTTGGGATCCTGATACATCAAACAAACATCTACTTATTCCGTTTACATGATGACCCATCCATACATTTTCCCCCATCCATAATTCTGAATTAGTGGAGAATCCAGGAGATTGGATGGATGGAGGCGTTTCAGCCATTTATAAGCAAGCAAACTGTCATCTGCATATCAGGACCCCTGTTAGGAGCTAAGATACAACCACAAAAATGAAATGGCTCTTGCCTCAAGTTGCCTACATAGTATGGGGAAGGAGCACATATTTAAGCATTTAATAAATACAAGGTAATTTTTTGATGGGGAAGCACTAGCAGCAGGGTGATTGGGAAAACTTCATGTAGAAAGTGGTATTTGAATTGAGCTTTGAAGGAAATTATCGATTCTAAGAGGCAAAGAGGACAGAGTGCATTCAAGGAATGAAGAAAAGAAGCCTATGCTATGAAATTAAGATGAGAGATCAAAAGTCATATATGGGAACCAGCAGAAAGGCTGGTTTGACTGAACTGGGAGTGCTTAAAGGGGAGAGTCACCTGTCTGTCTCCTCTGGAAGCCATGGGAGATATTATCCTCTTAGTATCAGGATAGCAAGGGTGGAGAGAGAAATGGAAGAAAATTAAATCAAGGTTGAATTTCTCTGTTTAGTTTCCTGACTTAAGGGAATGCCCATCCATTCAAAGAGAATCAAAAAAAAGCAAGAAAATGGCTAACACAATTGTCATCAAAAATGTATGAGGATCCTCAGGGCTGTGTCTGAATGAAGCTTAGTTAAGTCAGACATAAGTAGAGCTGGGAGTCATATTTTAATCCCAATGGGTAAAAGTTGGCAGGCCTTTGATCCCCTACATTTTTATTTGTGATTCTTGCTACTGGTCCTAACAGCAGAAGTTGGGCTGTAACTGGTACCAGAACCTAAGAATAAGAAATCAGTAATCTGACACATGGATGAATGAGTGGTGCCTTCCAAGGGCACCAAGGTGACTCACTTCCACAGGTTATCTTTCCCTCACATAAGAAAATTCCGTGATAAAAACTGACCGTCTTCTTTGAAGATTTCATCCACACCCACCATCCACTATCCACTATCTACTGTACACAGATGTCTTCCAAGGCTAGATTTCTAGCCCCAACCTGTTAAGGACAGTCTTATTAGAGGAAATACCCTTGATTTGCAATGAGAAGACCAGGTTTGAATGCCATTTTTGATAACTTTAGGGCAAGTCATTTAAACTCTTCAAATTCCACATCTATCAAAATGAAAGTTCGAACAATAACAAGAAACTGTATTTCTTATTGGGAGTATTGCATAGGGGATCTCTTCCAGATATTGCCTCTGAGGTCTCCTCCGACTCTGGGATTACATGATCTAGGGATTCCTAAATTCTAGGCTCACATTTCACTGACACCTTAGAAACATGTCTAAAACCAAACTCATCACCTTCCATCTCAAATCACTTCCTCATCCCCACCTCCTTTATTTTCATAGGATCCTAAAACTGGGGCTAGAAGTGCCCTGGGAAATCATGTAATCCAACCTTCTCAGTTAACAAATGAGAAAACTCAGACCCAGGAAAGCCAAGTGGCTTCTCTAAGATCCCACAAATTGTAGGCATCAGAAATAGGATTTGGTTAATGACCCCATCACTCTCCTTAGATGCCCAGTTACAAAATCTCATTGACATTTTGCTTCTTCCCTTTTCCTCATTATCCATAACTATTCAAAGGCCACTTCTTGCATGCCCTTTTCACTATATCTTCCCTTCCTTTCTTTCCATTGCCGCTACTACCATCCCAACTCAGGCTCTTGCTAGATCTCACTGGGACAACTGTAATAGCCTCCTGAGTAGTCCCTTTATCTCCAATCTCTTCCCTCTCCAATCTGTTATAGAGTTCTGATTTATTTTTCAAAGCACAGGTTTTTATCATGTTATTTCCCTGTAATTTCCCTATTATTTTGTCATGTTATTTCCCAGGCAGCTAGGCGGCACAGTGGATAGAGGGCCAGGCCTGTAGCCAGGAATACTTGAGTTTAAATGTAGCTTCAGACACTTACTAGCTGCGTTACCCTGGGCAAGTCACTTTACCCTGTTTCTCAGTTTCCTTATCTATAAAGTGAGCTGGAAAAGGAAATGGCAAACCGCTCCAGTATCTTTGCCAAGAAAACTCCACATGGGGTCACAAAGAGTCAGACATGACTGAAACAATTTAACAACAACAATAATTTCCCTAAAAAACAAAACAAATCCAATGGTTACCCATTACCTAATGAATGGAGTCCAAGCTCTACAATCTTGCACTCAAGGTCTTCTGGAAGTGACCTTTCCAACCACTCCTACCAATATTCTCCTACACATACCCTGCACTCCAGCCTAACAATTAATTGTCATTCCCCAAACATTTATTGATCTCCTGTCTCTGCACCTTTGCTCGTGCTGTTCCTGCCACCTGAAATGCCTTTTCCTCAGAGTTCCTTCTATAAGAGCTATTTGTACTTCAAGACCTTAGTTCTTCCATGAATCCTTCTCATCAGAGAAGTTCAGCCCAATTTGAAGCGATCTTTCCTTTCTGTCTCTCCCATGGATTTTGTTATTGTAATAAGAGTCCTTAATAGTCTCGTCGCCTTGACAAGAGTTAAACACAACTGAACAACAAAGGGGGCAAAAGACTTGAGAGTAGAGACCAGTATAGAGTTTAGCTGGTTTGCCAAGAGGTCAAGATGAAAAAGGGAAGAGAAAACCTTTTCATCCAGATCAAATAAATTTTTTACTTTTCATGTTCTCTGAAATAATTTTTACACACATGAACACATAGATTCATCACTCCTTTCATGCTACTCACCTTGTTGGCTTTAGTGGGAGCCCTTCTCACAGAACTTCTCACAGTTGTGTTAAATTTGCTGAAAAAAAAGAAGATTCTTAACTATTCAAATACTTCTGGCACTGAAATAAAACCCAATAGTTAGAGTCAGGAAGACGTGAATTCAAATCTGGCCTTGGACACTCATTGTATAACCCCTGACAAGTCACTTAATCTGCCTCAGTTTCCTCATCTGTAAAATGGAGATGATAACAGCACCTACTCCCAGGGTTGTTGTGAGGGTAAAATGAGATAATATTTTTAAAGTGCTCTGAAAACCTTTAAGCCTTATATAAATGCAAGCTCTTATTGTCGATGTTGTTAACAACTGTTTATCTACCTTTGATAGCAGTTTAAGGTTTATAAAAGAGTTTATACATTGTCTCATTTAATCTTCTCAAGAACCTTGACAGGCAAGGGGTACTATTTCTATTTTACAGACTGAGACCCAGAGAAGCCAAGTGACTCCTACATGGAATCACACAGCTAGGAAGAAACTGAGGCAGGATTGATGCCTAAATCTTCCCAAGTCCAGGTCCGGCATCCCATCCAACATCCCACATTGCCTCATGACTCCCACCTAAGCTGTCATGCTGACTTTCTCATGACTTAGAGACAGACTTCATCTCTAAGTCAATTTAGGAAAGTCAGGACAATTAAAGACTTTTTCATGGAAGCAGACCTTGGTAAGAACAAGCGAATGTTGTTCAACCTTCCCTTTCATTTCTTCCAGAGTCAAATAATGGGGAAATGTATACTTACCTCCTGAATCTGTAAAGCCAAGTCTCCCCTTACAGACTTGAGCTCTATGTGAGTTTTCTAAATACATGAATAGCCATTGAAAGGCTGTATGTGGAATAATTAAACCCTCCCTCCACCCCAACTAAAATGCAGTGCATTGTATCATGGCTTCTCTGCCTCATGCCAACATTCATCATTTCTTTAAAGTCAGTTAGTGAAAATGGTAATATTGTGCATTGCTGAAGGTCACATCAATATCTCCAGAAGCTATGATTGCCAGTATCTTAACAGCTAACACCTAAAGCAGGGGTTCTTAATCTTTTCTGGGTCATGGATCCCTTTGGCAGATGGTGAAACCCATGGCCTCCCTTCTCGGAAGTTTTAAATGCATGAAATAAAGTACTAAAAAATTATAAAGGAAACTAATTATATTAGGTGGCACGGTGGGTAGAGTGTGGGCTTGGAGTCAGGAAGACTCATCTTCCTGAGTTCAAATCTGGGCTCAGACACTTACTAGCTGTGTGACCCTGGGCAAGTCACTTAACCCTGTTTGCCTCAGTTTCCTCATCTGTAAAATTAGTTGGAGAAGGAAAAGACAAACCACTCCAGTGTCTTTGCTGAGAAAATCCCAAATGGGGTCACAAAGATTCAGACACGACTGAAACAACTGAACAAAATTATATTGAAAACAGTTTTTAAAAAAACCAACTTTTTTAAGTCCTCAGACTCTAGGATAAGAACTCACACCTTACAGAACTGCCTGAGGCTCAGAGAGGACTGAGACAGCTAAGTGACTGTGGGCCGGGAGTCCTTGACCCTATTTTCTTTCTTCATTCTCCCTACCCTGGCAGTGTCCTTACTACCAGTGTGGACAGTAGTGGGAAGGTCATTGGACCTGGAGTCAGGAAGACCTGACAACCTCGGATACTTACTAGCTGTGTGTCCCTGGCAAAGTCACTTAACCTCAGTTTGCCTCAGTTTCCCCAACTACAAAATGGGAATAATGAGAGTACCTTATTATGAGTATCAAACAAGATAAAATTTGTAAAGTATCTTGCGCATAGTAGGTACAATATAAATGGTTATTCCCTTTTCCCTTCCTTCTCGCTCCTGCACTTCTAGTAGTAAATATCAGAGCTGGGATTCTCCCTCAAGTCTTGTGACTCCGTGTTCAACAAGCATTCAGTCATTTCAATTGTATCCAGCCCTTCATCCAATCCCATCTGAGGTTTTCTTGGCAAAGATATTGGGGCGGTTTGCCCTGTCCTTCTCCAACTCATGTTACAGATGAGGAACCTGAAGTGAACAGGGAAAAGTGACTTGCCCAGGATCGTTCAGCTAGTGAGTGTCTGAGGCTAGACTTGAACTCAGATCTTCCTGACTCCAGGCCCAGAGTTCTAACCACTGTACCACCTGGCTGCCCTAATTACACTTTACCATATTGCTATCCTGTCAAACAGCCCTCCCACCCCTACCCCACCATCCTTCCCACCCTCTGTAGCAACCTAATGTCCCTTGGAATCAGAAATCCCCCCATGAGCACGACTGCCAGCCCTAAGATACCTGAGCGAACTCCCTCCGCTGATTGTGGACTTCATGCTGCTAAGGCGCTTTAACTTGGCCAGCTTTTTGCTCCAGATTTCTAGCTCTTCAATCCTTTCTTCAAGGTTATTCGTTAGTTTACAGAGCTGCTTAACGGCACCTACGTTCTCCATGAAGATCTGATCCTGGAATAAGGGAAAAAATAACAACAGAGACATTCATAAAGTAACAGAACAAAAAGAGAAGGCTTAGGGATGGGGGGAAGGGCTGGAATTTCACTAGAGGGAACCCCCAACTAAGGAAAAGCCATCTCCCGAAGCTGAAAGGGACAGCTACACCCAGCCACTTTGTTGGGGTTTGGTCATTTCAGTTGTGCCTGATACTTCGTCTAAACCCATTCAGCATTTTCTTAGCAGAGATACTGTAATGGCTGGCCGTTGCCTTCTCCAGCTCATTTTACAGATAAGGAACCTGGGCTAAACAGGGTTAAGTGATTTGCCCAGGGTCACACAGCTATTAAGTGTCTGAGGCCCCATTCGAACTCAAGGTCTTTCTGACTCCAGGTCTAGTGTTCTATCTGCTTTTCCACCTCGGTGACCTAGCACTGTATTTATAAAAAGTGACCTTGGGCAAGTTACTTAACCCCAACTGCATTGCCTTTCCCCCTCCAAAATAAAAATACCTGTGCCCCTTAACGCCTGAGTTCATTCAGAACACATCCGAGGAAGCCTGTAACAAGAAGGCGTTCTAGATAGATTGCCAGCTAGTCTGTAAAACTGCTTATATTCAATTTGCAGTAAAATGGAAATACGCCCTTGTAGCCCAGAGCCAGGCAAGGGAGCTGAAGGGCACCATCGTCAAGTTTCAAATTCTAATATTTCTTTTGACTTGGCATTATGGTATATTTGAAACTCATTTAAAAAAAACAGGAGAGGTTTCTGAATGTTGATTTGTGCTTTCTCCATTAAAGCCTTGCAAAACTAAACTTCAGAGATCACTGACAAGATACGCATTAGGTTGTCTGGATGGAGGACAAGAGGAATGAATCAGAAAGGCATAACTCCCATCTAAGCCCTAAGACAATATGCTTAAATTACTCAGAACCAAAGAAGGTGATTGAGCATGTCCTTTTTATGAGGAGCTGGAAAGGACAGCAACAGGTAGCTAAGTGATGTAATGGATAGAGTTCTGGGACTGGAGTCAGGAAGATCCAAATTCAAGTCTCAGACACTTACGAGCTGTGTGACCCTACACAAGTCACTTAACCCTGTTTGCCTCAGTTTCCTCATCTGTAAAATGATCTGGAGAAGGAAATGGCAAACCAGTATCCTTGCCAAGAAAATTCCATGACAGCATTGGTGTGCTATGGTCTGCAGGGTCATGAAGAGTCAGCCATGACTCAACAATTGAGTAACAACAGGAAGGACAAGAAAGAATAGATGACCATTGTGACCCTTCCTCTTATCTTAATGAAGAAAGATTGGGATGGTGAAGCACCTAGACTCTAGGACTGTCCCAGAGGGAACATCAAATCAGGATGAGACGAAACAACTAGAGATTTTAAACATGGGCAAGAGGAGGGAAGACAAGACATGGGAGGGAAGGAATAGCTGACTTCATGTATTTGAAGGGTTCAAATGTAAGAGCTTAGAGTCATTCTCCTTAACTCCACTTGCCTCCACTAAGAGGAATGAATAGAAACTGCAGAGAAACAGATATAAGATTGATGGAAGAAAAAAATCCTAATAATTTGAGCTATCTAAAAGCGAAACGGGCCATCTTAGGGAGTAGTAGATTACCTCCTCAGTAGATATCTTCAGGTAAATACTGGGCGGCCCCTTGTTGGGGGTGGTGTAGACTAGATTCTTGGTTGACTACAGGTTGAACCAGATGACTCAGACATCAAGGCTAGTTCTGTATACACAATACCACGTGGTTTTGATTTATGACACCATGGAAGGAAAAAGTGAATAGCAATTACTTTGAAGGGGATCGACTGCAAGAGTTCCAATATATTTGTTTTAAAACAAGTCTCACTATGTCATGATCACACCTCAGGCTTAATCCTTTAAAATGGTTGGGAGAAGTAAAAGGTTCTGGTGAAGATTACAATCCACTCTTCTAAAGTGCAAGACAGGGAGCTGAGAGAGAAGGACTTTTGATAGGGTGGATTTAGTCTTTGAATTCGGCCACCGTTCAAGTCAAACCTCTAAACCTCCTCTGACACTTCTAAAGCAAAAAGAGCAAGGGCTCAGAAAGGCTGGGAAAAAAATGAGGTAGATAAGAATGGCTTCATGCATTTTAAAAGTAGATATACCAAGAGAAGCTCAAGAAAGCAAAAAAATGGGCTGTTTTCCAAGGCAGAAGAATAAACTGACAGCTCTATGATGCTTATCCTTATTACCAGGAAATTTATAACATGAAATTGTTGTCATTCAGTCACCTGCAACTCTTCATGCCCCACTTTGGGGTTTTCTCGGCAAAGATACTGGAATGGTTTGCCATTTCCTTTTCCAGCTCATTTTACACATGAGGAAACAGAGGCAAGCAAGTCAAGTGACTTACCCAGGGTCACACAACTAGTGTCTAAGACCAGATTTAAGCAGAGGAAAATTAGGTTTTTTTGACTCTAAGGCTGCCACTCTATCTATAATGCAACCTAACTGCCCCTAACAATAAGAAATAAAAACCAGAAAAACAAATATTCTGGAAGAGAGAGAGAGAGAGAGAGAGACAGACAGACAGACAGACAGACAGACAGAGGAATGATGAATTAAGTAGCTCAAAGTTTCATCATATACACTATTTGGCAAAATCTTCTTGAAGAAGCCTGTCTGAATTCTCTGACTTTGATTAGATTAGAATCCTTTAATTGGCATTTAAAACTCTTCCCTACCTGGCCCCTTCCTACCTTTCAAGCCTCTTACACTTCCCCCCTCAATATAATATGTGATCCAGTGGTACCAGCCCAGTTGCTGTTCCTCACACGACATTCCATCTCCCCAGCCTATATACTTTCACTAGCTGTTGCCCATCCCTGAAATGCTCTCCTTCTGGGTTTCCCTGGCCCCCATCACAACTGCTCTCAGTGGATGATGCCCTAGTTCTAGAATCAGAAGACCTGACTGCAAACCCCAACTCAGACCCTTACTAGCCATGTGGCTGTGGGAAGGCCACTTAACCTCTGTTTGCCTCCATTTCTTTAGCTCTTCGATGGGGATAATAACATTATCTTCTCTCTCCCCCCAAAGCTGTTGTGAGGCTCAAATGAGATAATATTTGTAATGCAGTTAGCATAGTGTAAATATTATCCCTTCTCCCATCCTCCCACCCCCATCTTCTGCAGGAGGCCTTTCTAGATGCCTTCCATGGCTAGTACATTCACTCTAAGGTCACCTCCCATAACTCTAAGGCAGCGTGTATGCACATGCTTACTTGGGTGGTGCCTGTCTTGTTAGAATATAACAAGGACCATCTTTTTGCCTTTCTTGACACCCCCAAAGCTTATCACGGTCCCTGGCACATCGTATGCCCTTAATAAATTATTGTTGACTGATTGACTAATGGCACTATATCCTTACCTTTGATTAGAAGTAAAAATAAACAGTAAATATATAAATGTGGGTAAATCTATAAATGAATGTGTGGGTTTTGTAAATATATAAGTAAATGTATGAATGTGAGTGAATATGTAAATATATGCTAGTACACATATAAATAAATATAAAATGTAAGTAAATATTTAAATAAATTAAAATGTAAATGTAAGTGAACATATAAATAAGTAAAGCAGTAAAAAAAAAATAAAACAGGAATAACAAAGAAGTAAGGTAAGGACTTTGGTCAGTACAATATGGTACTCACAAGGACAGCCTCATGTACTAGAAACAGTATTTTGGATTTGGATTCAAGAACCATATATTCAAAATGTTTCTAGCTCTAAGACCTTAACCAAGTGCTTTAATTTCCTTATTAATAAAATGGGCAATAACCTACCTCAGAGATTTACTAGGAGGAAAATATTTGTAAGCCTTAAAGTACTATAAATAATCAATAAACATTTATTAAGCACCTACTACGTGCCATTGGAGGTTACAAAGACAAATGAAACAGTTCATAACCCACTATGTGCCCATCACTGTGCTAAGGGTTGGGGATACAAACATGAAAGAGAAAGACAATCCCCACCTTCAAAGAGTTTACAATCCGATGGGGAAGATAATGAACAAAAGGAAACTGAAAAGGAAAAGGGGCTGGGGAAAAATAGAGGGGAAGGCACTGTGGAGGCTGGTCTAAGGAATGCAGACTGGTGGGAAATGCTCTAGGAGAGGCCTCTTTCAATGGAGGCTTTGGGGAGAGCTCTTTGCTCTACCTGGCAGCCCTCCAGTCAGAGTACTGAGGACACTGATGAAGTGTGAGCACCAAGGCTGAAGATGCACTCTTATCAAATGATGTGTTTCCTGATGAGGAATTTTCCTAGGGGCACTGGCAGTTGGCTTATCAGACAGCCACAGAGACCTTCTAGACCAGTGGTTCTCAACCTTCCTAATGCCGTAACCCTTTAATACAGTTCCTCATGTTGTGGTGACTCCCAACCATAAAATTATTTTCGTTGCTACTTCATAACTGTAATTTTGCTACTATTATGAATCATAATGTAAATATCTGATATGCAGGATGTATTTAAATTGAACATAACCCACAGGTTGAAAACCACTGTTCTAGACCATTTTTATTGACTTGGCTGCTCATGTGCCAGGAATAATGAACCTGTGAGACTCATGTGGCCTTGGGTGTCACAGCCAGGAAGGAACAAGTCTTCCATGCAAAATTCCTATAATTTCAGCTCTAGAACTAGAGGAGGCCTCCAAAGTCATTCAGACTCAATAAGCATTTATTAAGTGCCTACTATATGCCAGGTGATGGGGCTATAAAGACAAAAATAGAGTCCTTGCCCTCAAGAAGCTTATATTCTCCTGGAGCAGCTGTGTCACATATAATAATTGAAATTAAAAAGAACATATAATGAAAGGCAGTGAGGCACAGGACAGGGAGGCAAACTTGGAGTCAGAACAATCTACATCCTAGTCCTACCTTTGACAAATAAAATCTGTTAAGATCATGGACACGTTCTATCACTTCTAACAACTCTCTAGGATTTGAAGTTATTAATGAGCTGATTTGCACTGGCAGAGGGAGCTTTTGCATGGGGAGTTTCCACTCCAATGAAATCATAGGTCTAGATTTTTTTTTAAATTGTTGTTCGATTGTTTCAGTTGTGTCCAACTTGTGGGGGTTTTCTTGACAAAGATACTGGATTAGTTTACCATTTCCTTCTCCAGATCATATTACAGATGAGGAAACTGAGGCAAACAGGCTTAAGTGACTTGCCCAGGGTCACACAGCTGCTAAGTGTCTGAGGCCAGATTTGAACTCAGGAAGATGAGTCTTCCTGATTCCAAGCCCAGTGCTCTATCCACTGTGCCCCTTTTAAAAATACAATGTAATAAAAATTATTTGAGAGAGATGGGGCACTAACAACTTGAGTGGGAGAGAAAAATCAGGAAAAGCCTCAGGTAGAAGAGTTTATCTGATTTAATTAGAGTGGGGAACTCCTGGCATGGAAAAAAAATCCTCCTCCAAAACAGATCAGTAATTCATTTCTAACTTACATGTAAACCTAAATACACCTTTGAGGGAAGTTAGTGATCTATGAGACAGAGGAGAGAATGAGAAGAATGCACTGATGATGATGAGTTGCTGATTTGAATTAGTAGGAGTTTTTTCACTGGGTGTATCCCATGCCAATGAAATAACTGGTTCAGAGTTTTTTTAAATATAAAGTAATACAAACTGAGAGACTGGGTGAGGAGGGGAGAAGGGAGAGGGAGAAGGCGGGGAGAAGGAAAAAAGAGGGAGAGAGAGGGAGGTGAAGACCGACAAAAGGAGAGAGAGACAGAGACAGAGAAAGACTAACAAAATTGATTTGTAATTGACATGTAAACCTGAGGAGAAGAGGGAAGGAATGCATTATACAGTCTGTTCAAAGACATGAGGACAGAAAATGGAATGTTACATATGTTAAACAGCCAGTAAGCCAGTTGTCCAAGATGGGGAAATGTATGAGAGAATAACATGAAATAAGAATGAAAAGGTAAATGCGGCAATTATAGAGGGCTTTCTGAGCCAGGCTGAGAATTCTTCTATATTATCCAAGAAGACTGTTGATGATTTCTGAATAGAGGGATGACATTGTCACACCTGAGTTTTAGGAAAATCAGTTAGATATCCGTTCAGAGGATGAATTGCAGATAGACGTGAATGGATGTAAGGAATCAATCAGGGGGCTATTGTAATGGTCCAGGTAAGAGCCGATGAGGGCCTGAACCTGGGTAGAAGCTAATTCTTTGTATTTCAGCAGTGAGATGAGCCTGCTGTCAACTGCACTTTCTTCAACACTGGCTTGCCTGTGCCCCTGGGTAGATCCAAGGTAAAAAATAACTCACCTGGTAAATAAATTCAAGTGTCTCTCCCAAAGAGGAAATAAAGAAGAGGTTTCTACTGCCCTACTGATCAATCACTATGGCCTTGATTCTGAGATGCCAAGGAAAATCCTCAAACAATATCCACCAAGTCCTTTATGGACGTATGGATGCCTGATAAGCATCTTGCAATAGCTAGGATTCTGCCCCTGGACATCATACTCTATCTACAGACGTAACTCAAATGCTGTTTTCTGCCATCATCCCACATAGGGAGACACACATAGAATATTGTGATATTTCCTGAACAACAGGAGAGCAGTCAGGTAAACCTGACATTGGACTTGTGAATAAAATAATAAATTATCACCATAAATTATTATTATTGTCATTACTGTTGTTAAAAAGTATAACCTTCTCCAGTTAGAGGGGGTCTCTAGTGAAGGAACATTGCCCATCCTAACTGAATGAATGAAATCAATGAATGGAAAAACATTTTAGGCATTTGTTAGTACAGTGCAAGGCATTAAAGTACATAGAAAAGAGAGAGAGATACATAAATATCCATATATCCATACACATATATGGACACACACACACATATACGTGTATGCTTAAAGAAAGAGGAAATAGGGCTAGGGAAGGGTGTTTTGGTCTGGGAAGAAGTCAGAGGAATGAGGAGTGGAGCTCCTCTTCTCCTGGAAGAGTGGATTGAAATGCTCTTTCTAGATACAATAGTAGTATTGATTTGATTACGAATGCCAAAGCAGAAATAAAGGAAGGGGTGGTATACCCAGTTTTTAGACCAGCACATGACACAGATGAACAAGAATGAGAAGGTTGGGAGCCAACAGCCAGGCCACAGAGAAGGAGTTCCAAAGTCCTTCAGGGCATGGTTTATGAACAAATAAAGCTAAGTAATAAATCCTTTATGAAAAAATATGGTGAACCTACCAAGGTTATATGGGCAGCTAGGTAGCAGAATGGATAGAACACTGGCCTGGGGTCAAGGAGACTCATCTTCCTGAGTTCAAATCCAGCCTCAGATACTTCCTAGCTGTGGGATCCTGGGCAAGTCACTTAATCCTGCTTGGCTCAGTTTTGTCATCTGTGAAGTGAGCTGGAGAAGGAAATGGCAAACCACTCTAGTTTCATTGCCAAGAAAACCCCAAATCGGGTTATGAAGAATCTGAAATGACTGAACAACAGTGATAAATTTAAGGCTCCTTCTGTATTTATTTGCATTCTTCAGTTAATACAGGGTACTTCAGTGCAGTGTAAGCTTAAGCTATTAATATTGTACTAAGACTTCTGGGCGGCCCTGTGCTTATTTTATATCTACTAATACTTCTATTTGTTGTTTCCTTCACTGTGATGTAAACCCCTTTCGAAGTAGAATTTGTTCCACTCTTTGTACTTGCAACCTTAGCATTTAGCGTATGCCTGGCATGCAGTAGACATTTTAAATGCTCGTTGATTGACTGAAGGAGCTGGACTTTCCCAGGAGGAAATAGCTTCTTATACTCCAAAGAATGATGATGAGGATCTACATTTGCCATTAGGGGAGCATGGTCAGAAATTGCAAGTATGATTCACTGTTATTGGGACCAAGATTGGTCAGTTCTTCTAAAAGCTTCCTCTGGTATAGTACATGGTGTCCCAAAGGACTAAATGCAGTTTTAGGTGCTATCAAAATGTAAACCTACTCTAAGTCTTTTGGGATACCTTGTAATCCTAAATAGCAATATTAAACTGAACTAAGAATTTGGGGATATTATATATCCATTAAAAATCATTGGGGGGGGGTGGGGCAACTAGGTGGAGCAGTGGATAGAGCACTGGCCCTGAAATCAGGAGGATCTGAGTTCAAATCCAGCTTTAGACTTTTGACACTTAACTAGCTGTGCGACCTTGGGCAAGTCACTTAACCCCAATTGCCTTGCCTTTCCCTCTTCAAAATAAATAAATAGATAGGTAGATAGATAGATGGATGGATGGATGGATGGATGGATGAATGAATGAATTAATTAATTAATTAATTAAAAAAATCACCAGGGACTAAGGAATGAGCACTTAAAAATCCAAAGACAGAGAGGTATGTAAAGTCCTAGAAAGGCAGAGTTGGGAATGACCTTGGAGGTCATTTAACCCAACCTCCATCCAAAGCATGAATCCCATCAGCAGTAACCTCTGCTTAAAGTCTTCCAGGAACAGGAATCTCCTGAGACAGTCCATTCCATATTTTCCAGGTTTGCATTTCATTCAAGAACTTTATAACAATATTGAACCTCAATACAAATTCCTATCTCTAGCATTCCAATGTAATAGCTTCATATCATATGTTATTCCTTCTACATTATGGGTTTAAATCTGTCACATGCTAAAAACAGAAATTCTTTCATTAATCCATTAATTTGTTCCCCAGTTATTTATTTAGGACCTACCATGTGTAGCATTGTAGGATAGATATTGTTTTACAATTATCTAGAATTCACGTTGGGCGAATAAAGGAAAATTTGAGGATTGGTGAGAACAGTACCAAATTGAGATAGTAAGTGTCTATGTCTTTGAAAGTTGTTCAAAAATATATCTTTGGAATTAATAGGTACTAAATTTTTTAAGTTTAGCCATTTTGGCCATTATATATTTACAAATACAGTGTAGAAAATTCATGGTTTTAAAGAGTATGTATAAGATTTTGTTGTTCAGTCATTTTCAGTCATGTCCAACTTTTTATGACCCCATATGGGGTTTCCTTGGCAAAGATAATAGAGGAGTTTGCCATTTTCTTCTCCAGCTCACTTTACAGATAGGGAAACTGAGGCAAACAGCATTAAGTGACTTGACCAGGGTCACACAGCTAGTGTTTAAGGTCAGATTTTATCTCAGGAAGATGAGTCTTCTGGACTCTATCCACTGTGCCACCTAGCTGCCCTTTTATGTGTGAGAAGACAGTTCCAACTGGAATCTCATACAAGACATCTACCTGTTAGTTCTAATCATAGATGGAGATCCTGCCATCCTCAGGTGACAGCATGCCTAAATTGACATTGGTGGGGTTTGGGTTTTTTTAATGGAAAAGTTAAGGAATATCTTTTAAAGGTAAAAAACAGACAGGTTCAAATATAAATGAATAACAAACATCACATCTCCCACCAAACCTTTTACACCAAAGACATTAACTAAAAGCAAAAGAGATCAAATTGGTCTTGTTTCTCTCATCCACCTGCGGAAGTTTGGGGCAAAATAACCAACATGGAGAAGACGGGAAGAATCTGGATAAGACACCAAATGTTGAATCACTGCTTGAAATATCAAAAGCTAGCAATAACAATATGTACCCAGAGAGAGGCTAAACCAAAACCAAGCTTACTATCATTTATACATTACAAGGACTCATGGTACACTTAAGGAGGATGGGGTCATGGGAGCAAGATGACAAACATTTATTAAGCACCAAGCTCTACACTTTACAAATACTATCTCATTTGAGCCTTAACTTAGGGGAAGCTCATGACTTATATAAGTGTTTTATATGTATTTATTTAGGGAGGGGAGAAAGTTCAGGGGAAAAAGTAGGAGAGAGGAGAGATCCAGGTGACACTGGATTCCTGATGTATGTACCCAAAGAATACAATCTTCCACCCAATCCTACTGGAACAGTGGTTCTCAACCTTCCTAATGCCATGACCCTTTAATACTCTTATGTGGGCGTATCTGCATGTAGACAGACCCGCCTGGAGACAGATAGAAGAGCAGTGTCTCGGTTTCTAAGACCACCGGAAATATGTGTTTTCTGATGGTCTTAGGTGACCCCTGCGACCCCTGTACTGCTGTACTAGAACCTTGAACTCTGCCCCCTGGAAGCACTTTAGGCTTTGGTAAGTGAGCTTTTGTTATCTTGCCCCAAACCAGATCACCACACTCTTTCCCTGCCATTTCCAAACTATGCCTCCAGGTACTTCCTCTGTGTCCTGCCCTTGCCCCTCTGCCTGCCTCTTTGGTTCATTTGTCTCCCTCCTCCCTACCCCCCATAGAAAGTAAGCTCCCTTGAGGTCGAAGACCCTCTTGTCATTTATATCTCTAGCACTTAGCACAGTGTCCAGCTAATAGTATGCCCTTAATTAATCATTTTTCATCCCCGATTCAAATTTTGACAATTGCTGCCACCAGGAGATGAATGGCCTGGCAGCAAACAGTGTCCCATCTAAGATCTAGACTAGGGTTCTTGCCAGAAGATTTTACACACTGTTAGCATGGGAGCATAGTAGACAAGATGCTGCACTTGGCCTTAGTAAGATCTGAGTTCAACTCAGCTGCGTAACTCTGGGAAGGTCATTTAACTTTGGTCAAACTCATTTTCCTTATCTGGAAAATAGGTATGCTAGTAGCTCAAGACCTCATGGGGTTGTTGGGAACATCAAATTAAATAAACTATATAAAGTACTTTGCAAATCTTAGAGAACTAATGTGGGGCTATTATTGTTGTAATTGTTATTATATAGCAAATGATGAAATGCTTTTGGCGACAGCAACTCACAAAGACAATCTACTGGATAACAAAGGCATGGTCATTTGCATTAGACAGAGGAAGGAGTATCCACCCTGATTAAATCCCCAGTCCTTGAAGTATGTCAAGATGCCATTGGTTTTGTGAAATGAGCCCTGTGCTAGAAATAAAAAGCTACAGTCTGTTCTCAGATGGAGTTGGGTTTGGCTTTATGACCTTAAGTAAATCACATTTCTGAGTCAATTTCTTCATCTATAAAATGGAAAATGGTCTTTGCCGGCACATAAAGAATCAAAATCATATCTGATGTGGCAGAGGAAGGAACACTGAACTTGGAGTCAGGAAGACCTGAGGTCAAATCCTACCCTAGACATGGACTAATTGTGTGACCTCAGGCAAGTCACTTTACCTCTCTGTGACTCAGTTTCCTCTTTTGTGAAATGAAGTCCTCCAGGATCCCTTCCAACACTAGATCTATATTCCTATGAAAGGTCATAGCATAGAAAACAGCATCAAAAAGCAGAATCTGATTGATTTTGTTGCACATAACATGTAACAAAGAAAAAGAAAAGACAGTTCTGGACTAAGTTTTCATGGGTTAGTCTTCATCTTCACATTCCCCCCATTAGATTATAAACTCCTTGAAGTCAAGGACAGTCTTCTGCCTCTTGTTGTCTCCCTTGGACTTACCACAGTGCCTGGCATAAATGCTTAATAAATGCTTATTGACTGAATAATTGAAAGATGCTCTAGCCCTCCTCTTTTGATCATACATTCAACAAACAAGTCTCAAAGGTTTATAATTTGCTCTTCACTGTCCTAGGTGCTAAAGGAACATCCACAGCTAAATAAGACGAGGCTCTTACCTCAAGGAATCTGCAATACAGCCCATACCAAGCATTCCTGGCAGAAGTATCCTACTAACAATAACCACTCATTCCTCTCAATTACCCCTTGCCACTGTGCCCAACCCAAGAAAGAGGATTTTCCATCACAAAAGTCTTTCCTTTGCCACCCAGATTATCAAGAGACTCATGCATTAAGGTTCATCAATGCATTTTACTTGTCAACTTTGACCTTTCTTCCCTTTTTGTTATTGGCATTCAGTTAATTCAGTTGCGTCCAACTCTTCCTGACCCCATGAACCACAACAGTCTAGGACCTTCTGCCCTAGAGGCTCATCTTCCAATGGCATCTCTGGCATCATTTCAATATTGTGCATGGGTTTTTCCAGGGAAAGACACTGAAGTGGTTGGCCATTTCCTCCCTTATCCCATCTCAATCCCATTTGTTGTCTCTGGACAGAGGGCAACTCTCTCAAGTTCTGTTTTGCCCCCTTGCTCCTAGAGACAGGGCTCTCAGCGCTCTTCAGGGAACCACACAGAGACATAAGGCACATCTTATAAATGCCAAGAAGGAGGTAACTTTCAATAACTTCATGTTGTCTTATAAGGTCATCGCTCTGTGTAAGAGAGGAAAGAAAACAAAGCCACCTGGCATCCAGCTCGATAGCTATCTCCTCTAACTTGGCATGGTCTGATTCACAATCTATAAACTGTAGATAAAAATGAAATTGAAAAAGCAATCCACAGATAATACAAAACCAGCAGTTCATGAAATGGCCTGACTTTGGGGGGAGAAAAAAAATGCTTCAATACAGACTTGTACTTTTCATTACCGTTTCCCAGAAAATCCTTTATAAAAAAGGGCAGGAAGCCTGGGTATTTTAGCCTCTCAGCCCTCAATCTGCACTCTCCCTTTCCTTCGGTAGACTTCATTAATGAAAGACATTCCAGTGTAAGGCCTGCATCAAACACCTGCAGTTGAAGCCAAGGCAGAAATTGAGGCAGCAGGATTTCCACAGACAAAAAAGAGACAAATATAAAGGAAAAGGGAGTAGTTATTTGCTATATTTATCACCATAGGAAAGTGGAATATAACAAGAGTGTGTGAATTGTCAACCCCAGGCTTTATTTTTATAATAAAATGAAATGTCACTTTGACTTGACCAGGATACAAAAAAATCTCAAGGCTAAGGGATGTAATCAGAGTCTTTTCACTTATAACTTTTGGTTTAGCTATAATTGTTGTAACTTAAGATTTTTATCTTAAAAGATTTAAATGTTAAATTTAACTTTTTATCTTTATGCCTTGAATGCCTTGAAATGACTATCATTTCCACCTTGAATAAAGGTACGGGATGGAACAGTCATCAAATTTGCAATGACAGAGAGCTGAGAGAGGTAGCTAACATATGGAATGACAGTCAGGATCCAAAGGGATATTGACAGGCTAAAGCATTCAATCAATAAACATTTATTAAGCACCTACTATAAGCCAGACACTAAGCTAAACTAAGCATTGAGTTGAATATAATAAAATGAATTTCAATGAGAATAAATGTAAAGTCTTGCACATGAGCATAAAAAATCAATTTTCCAAATACAAGATGGAGAAGGCATGACTAGAGAGCAATTCTGTAAAATATCTTGAGGTTTTTAATAGACTATAAGCTCAATTTGCGTTGGCTGTGTGGTCCACAGCATAAAAAGGCTAATACGATCATGGTACATTAAGTGGGACAAAGCTTCCAGGAGCAGGAGGAAGGTGAGAGCCCCACTGTACTCTGCTCTGACCAGACTTCACCTTAAACATTGTGTTCAGTTCTAGGAACCATGGCATGAGAAGGATATTCATAAGCCAGTGAATATCAAGAGATCATTCAGTACTACTGTGCTATAAGAAATGAGGAGCAGATGGACTTATGTAAGCTGATGTTGAGTGAGAAAAGCAGGAGAAATTTGTACACAATTATGGACACAACATATGTGTGATGACTAACTTTGATAGCCTGGGCTCCCCTCAGCAATGCACGGTTATAAGACAACTCTAAAAGACTCATGATGGAAAGAGATGTCCACAACCTGAGAAAGAACTACAGAACTACAATCTGAATGCAGACTGGAGCAAGCAACTTGGCTCTCTCTCTCTTTTTTTGTTTTGTTTTGTTTCCTCTTTCTCATTGTTCACTCCATTGGTTATAATCCTTCTTTACAACCTGACTAATGTTTAATGTGAAGGTATTTGTAGATCCTATATTTGATTGCATGCTGCTGAGAGGGGTGGCAGGGAAGGGGGAGAAAATTTGAAACTCAAGGGATTGTGGAACCGAATGTTGTAAATTAAAAATAAATAAATAAACTTTTTAACAAGAGAGATCATTCAGTATCATAAAGGGCCTTGAGTTCACATCAAATGAGTATAAGTTAAGAAACATAGGTATTAGATTGGAAGTTCTTTGAGGGCAGGGGATGTCTTTTGCTTCTTTTTATATCCCTAGTGCTTACCAGGGTGCCTAGCATATAGTAGGCACTTAACAAATACTGACTGATTAATTGAAATGGGCATGCTTAGCCTGGAGAAAAAAAGAAGACTCAGGGGAGACATGGTAGCTATCTTCAAGTATTTGAAAGTCTGCTATGTGGAGGATGGATTAGACTTTTTCTGTTTGACACCATAGACCAGAACCAAAAAGCAGTAGGTCCAAGTTGCAAAAAGACAAATTCATGTTTAATATCAGGAAAAACTTCCTTAAAATTAGAACAGTCAAAAAGTGAAATGGGCTACCTAGACAGGTGGTGAGTTCCCCCATTTTGGACATCTTTATATCAAGGATGATCTGTCAGGCATGTTAGTGAGGAATTCCTTTCACATATGGGTTGACCTAGATGGCCACTGAAGTCCCCTCCACCTTTCAAATTCTGTGAATCTATATAAGGATGTGTAATGGAGGGAGAGGGACCAGAACTCAGGTGTTCTCTGGATTCCCTAATGTCACCTCACATGATACTGCCAGTCAAAGAGAGGTTGATTCAGGATGCCCCTTTGGGTAAGTTTATCTTTCCCCAGACTCTCATTTGCCTCAAAGGTAGCTAAGCAGTGCAGTTTATAGAGCACTGGTTTTAAGTCAGGAAGACCTAAGTTCAAATCCAACCTCAGATACTTACTAGCTGTTTGATCCTGGGCAAGTCACTTCAACTCTGTCTGCCTCCATTTGCCCAACTGTAAAAAGCGGATAATAATTGCACTTATCTCACAGTGTTGTTGTGAGGACCAAATGAAATATTTTTTACGTGCCTTACCACATACTAGGTGCTTAATAAACATTTTCCCCTTCCCCTTCATAGGCTTATTTACCTGTTAGCTCTAGAGGTACATAAGTCATACTTTATGTTTATACATCCTTTTGCTTATTGGAAGCCTGTGTTTGCCTAGGGCATATAATAATATATTATATATTAATATATTATATATTAATATAGTTTATATATTACATTTATGTATATTTTATTTATATATTATATATAATTATATATTAATATATCATATATTATATTATAGCAAACCTTTCTTGTGTGTGAGAAATTCAAATGGGATATATGTCCACCCCTCCAATGTTCCTCAGCTTGTGCTGAAAGATAATGTCTCTCATCTCTTTAGAGAGATCAAACTGCTTTCCAAATCCCTATCTCCTCCATCATTAATTACATAAATAATGAGATAGATGGCTACCAGGGTTTTTGTTTATCACCAAATACATGAACATGCTGTAATGGTAGGACTTCTACAAGGTATGATGTAATCTTTTTTTTTTTAATAGAACAATGTAAGTTGTCTAGTGAGTATTCCCTATTCCACCAGAGAAGGAATCCTTGGGAGACTGTGCCTCTTATATGATGGGTAGGTAAGATACTCCTACTTGGTATGCCCACATAATTTACTTTGATAATCTGTCCTAATTAAATGTTTTACTATTTGATTTATGGTTCATCTCTGGTTTCTTAGTAAAGAAGATACTAAGTAAGAACTCAAACAGTATTTGCATAATTGTAATTACTCATTACCTTTATGATTTATGCACACATATACATAGATATATACATATATACATATGCATGTATGTATACTGTTCCTTGGGTAACAAGGGCTGACAAAATTGACAGGGATGCTTGTTAAACAAGTGAAGTATAAGGGACTCTTTTCTGACGTTTTTCTTTCTAGACAGAATGAGGCCAATGTTCACCAAAAATCTCCTAGGAGACCTTTGACTCTAACTCCCTAAAGTGAAGCGGAGGGAAATTTGAATGTGGTTCAGATTAAGCAAGTAACTAGAGATCAAAAAAAGTTAGGGAGAAAGAAATAAAAGGTTAATATTTAGAGTAAGAACAATGCTACCTCCAGCTGTTCCTAATTTTGTAGAAGTTTGGCCTTGAGGATATAATACTCAAGAGATTTCACTGCTATAAGTTTAAGTTGCTAAAAGCACCAAAACCTCTTCTATTTCTTCATGTATTTCCAGTATTAATTTAATTTAGCCTGCCTGTGGCTTCTTGCTCAAATGACATTCAAATTCAATTGGAGCAGGAATTCTGACCAGTGACCTTCCCCAGGTTCACACTTAAATCATAGAATGGACTTTTCAGGTCATCTAGTCATAAAACCAACATCCAGAAGAACCTTCATTAGGTCTCTAGTCTAATCCATAGATCAAGTATCTCTAACAAGTTGAAGGTCTCCAGAGATGGGGGATTCATGTTACCACTTTTTGAAGAGGAAATCTGCTCCATTTCTTATAGCTAAAGTTTCTAGGGAGCTCTTTCTCGTTCAATTACTTTTAGATTGAACTGAAATTTGCCTCTTTGCAATTCCCACAGTCCCTTGTTCTACTCTGTGGGCCCATCAGAATAAACTTAATTCCTTTTGCATATGCCCACCCCTTAGATATTTTGATACCAGATTAGGTCCACCTCCATGCCCCAAGTCTTATTTAAAAGCTAGACTAAATGATCTTCAATGGATCTAGCGTGATTTTGACTTCCCTCTCCAACCCTGAATGAATGTTGGCGATGAGGAGGCACAATGGCTAGAGCCTTGGGCCTAGAATCAGGAAGACCTGAGTTCAAATCTAGCCTCAGACACTTACTAGCTGTGTGACTCTGGGCTAGTTATTTAACCTCCATCTGCTTCAGTTTCCTCAACTGTAAAATGGGTATAACAATAGCCCCTACCTTGTATGGTTTGGGTGAGGACCAAATGAGAGCTTATTTATAAGGTACTTAGAGCAGTGTCTGGCATATAGCAGATATTATCCTGCTCCATCCCAGAGTAGTTTATAGGACCATAGACAGAAAGCTAGGAGGGACCTCAGCCACCAAGTCCAACTGTTTCATCTAACTGAGGTCAAGGGAATGACGTGATTGATTATATAATAAGATAATAACTGATTATGAAGGATGCTTCTCGGGGAATTCCAAACTACTATGATTTATTTATTGGATTTTGCTCCTTTTTAGCAATGCCCTTTAGCAATGCACTGGCCAGCATCCATGTAAAAGAGTTGGTGCAAACCTACTGGAATTTTCCTCAGTTTTTTATTAGAGACCCAGGTTTTCTAATTCCAAGACATGGGTTCTTTTCACCATGATACACTAGCTTTCCTAAAAGTACATTTATTGGTGGCCCAGAAGATAGAGTATGGGCCCTGGAGTCAGGAGGACCTGAGTTCAAATCTGGCCTCAGACATTTACCAATTGTGTAACCCTGGGCAAGTCACTTAACCCCAGTTGCCTCCAGAAAAAAAAAATGCATTTATTTGTTGATAATTACCTTATCAATCATGAGGAAGTTCTCCAATTTCTCTCCATTTTCACATGTAATATCACCAGCATCTCTGACTGCCCTGGGTAAGACCTCTTGTACCTCCTGGGCTATCATTCCTATTTACAGAAAACAAAACAAAACATCAAGTTTAATTGCACTCAGGATCTTGAGAAGTGAATTCCCTGAAATACGTACAGAGCCAGAGGTGCGCCAGAGCCTACTTATTAAATGTTCAGTCTGAGCATTAACACCTGGAAATCTGTAAATGCTACAAATCAGGCTTGATTTATTGTTTGTTGACTGTCTGTTGGAGAAAATGGTTATGATGCAGATTAAATTTTAAAAGGTGTCATGTGCACTTTTTTCTTCAGAGAGCCAGTGGTTAAAACATTTACCGGTTTATTACCAGAAGAGCCCAAGGTGGAATGGAAAACAGCAAATCAGATATTAAATTCTCTGAAAATAAATGGAAAGAAGAGTCTAACTCTTCTGAGATTCACTACTGCAATCTAAACAGAAACCTTTAAGTAGAGATGCCATTCCCCAGAGTGCAGGAGTGAGAGAGAGACAGACACCACCCAGGGAGCACGTTATGTTTCTCAATGGATAGAAACGTAAGCATTCTCTTGTATGTCCTTTGGAGAGCGGATGCCCTGATCTCATTCTGCCTATAAGCCTGCCTCCCCACAGAAAGAATCTAAAACAGGCTGAGGCAAAACTAAAATAAAAATGATAGATATTATTATTGTCATAGCTAGTATTTATATAGGCCAGATTTGAACTTATGATGTTTCCTAAAGTCAGGAACTCTCATCTTCATGAGTCCGAATCTGGCCTCAGATGCTTCCTAGCTGTATGACAAGTCACTGGACAAGTCACTTCACCCTGTTTGCCTCAGTTTCCTCATCTGTAAAATGAGCTGGAGAAGGAAATGGCAAACCACTCAGGTATCTGCCAAGAAAACCCCAAATGGGGTCACGGAGAGTCAAACACAACTGAATTGACTGAACAACAACAGAAAGTGCCTCCTGTGTGCTGGGCCCTGTGCTAAGCTAAGTTTAGGACTAGTATCTTCTTTTATCTCATGACAACCTTAGGAGGTAGGCGTTGTTATTTTACAGATGAGGAAACTGAGGCAATAGGGTTAAATGGCTTGAGTAGGGGGACAAAAAGCTGGTAAGTGTCTGAGGCTGGATTTGAACTCAGGTTTTCCTCCTCCCTGGGACAGAGTTCCTCTCTGCCTGTGAAAATCCACAGTGAAAGGCCGGTAGGTATAAACATTGTTAAGGCTTTCACTCTGGCTGTTCCTGGCTGTGGATTTAGCACACCAGCAAGGAGACAGGAACTCTTCTCCATTTTCTTGGTTAGATTGATGTACCTATAGTATAACTATTAAACGAGGGGAACAGACTCAACAATCCTTAAAATCCTTTCTAGCTCTAAATCAATGATTCTCAGATGCCTTTCCGCTCTTATGACTTTAATGACTCTCTGCTGCCTCAGTGGCATTTCCGAAACTCATTTAACCACAAAATACTTCCTTGCTTAATATACAGGGTATCCCAAAAAGTCTAAGTGCAGTTTAAGCTTAACTGTTTAGGTTTATTATGAAGCCTTTAGCTGCTTTGAGACTTCACAAACATATTGGCAGAATTTTGAAATAAAAAAGCTGGGAGAAATTTAGGATAGTTAAGAGAGTTTTTCCATATTCCTTCTCTCCTTCCATTCAATCTTGGGCCCAAATCATTGTTCATTTGCAAGATTTATCCAAGATACATCCTGATGGATGAGCTCTATAGATCGTCTAACTCAGTGGTTCTCAACCTTCCTAATGCCGTGACCCTTTAATACTCATATGTGGGCATATCTGCATGTGGGCGGACCCACCTGGAGACCGGTAGAGGAGCAATGTCTCAGTTCCTAAGACCATGGGAAATATGTGTTTTCTGATGGTCTTAGGCGACCCCTGTGAAAGGGTCATTCGACCCCCAAAGGGGTCGTGACCCACCGGTTGAGAACCGCTGATCTAACTATATATCATAGTCTGGTCAATAAGCATTTTTCATTCACTAGACTTTTTCTGTATGCATAATCTTGGTCAACCCAATACAAGACTTTATATTACAAACTGAAAACACAATCCACAGTACCAGAATTATACCTCTTCAGGTTTCAAGCATACCTCACTGAGTCACTAATAAACATTTTATAATCAGATAAAAATGTCTTCACAATGACAGATTTTAAAAAAAAATCCACCACCTATTGTCAAGGTTGGATTGGTTCATGTCCCCTACTTGAGAAAGACCACCAACCTTATAGTAAGATGACTTAATTCACAGTCTACTTTAACCCCTAGCACTGCTACCCTTCTTTAGACTGAAGAAGTCGAACCACCAGAGTATAGGTCTACCTCTATATGTGTCCCCTCTCTCCTGTTCCTACCTACCCTCCAAAGTCTCACACTGCCTTAGAACATAGAGTTCAAAGTCCTGTCACCTACTCACAGTGAAAGCATGAAAGTAAAAACAAAAAAGACTAGACCTTGAAACAGGTTTTCTTCTTCTAGATTTACAAGTAAAAAGAAACCACCCATTCAAAAACTCCATGTGTCTTAGGTGTGGTTTGAACTGAGTACTTAGGTGTGGTTTGAACTGAGAATTTCTTAACTCTTCCCATTCCAGATGCTTATGTATTTCTCAAAGCACAGAATGACACATCAGGATATACTCAATCACGACAGCACAGAAATCCAAAAAATAATGGAGTCAAAACCAAAAAGACTGGAAAAAGTAGGATGGAGAATGTGTAGAGGGAGAAAGAAATGTGACTGAATACCTGTTTGATGAATACTGTTTATTCCCATTACTGATGCAAATTCTGATTTGTAGTCATATTCAACAATTCTCATTCTGTTTATTCTTCGAAGCTGTTCATTTGTGTCAATCTAATTGAATTGAAAGAGACCATCAGTTTTCATATACTAAGATATTTCCTGTTCAAGTCAATTCTGTGGGCTTTCTGGGAAGAGTAGTAGGGTTGGCATATAATTATTCATTCTAGAGTCCAAATGGTTTTTTTTTAGTACTTTTACCCTTAGATTTGTTATACTTCCAAAGAAGCCATCTCAAGGGTTCACCTTAGTGACTTCCATTTACTGACCCAAGTCTTCACTAGGTAAGAGGTTCAACTTTCAATGTCACAGAGCAGAAACCCTACTTACTCCTCATGGCTCTTATTTTATATCTCCTTTCTTTGAACTTGGTCTTTACCCTAAGAAGGAAACAGGTTGCTAACTTTAGGGAGGGCTGTTGTAAGCCTGTGTAAGGTTGTAGGGTACCACTTGCAAATAAACATGTCTTCTTGGCCCAGATAGCACTTGGACAATACTTCTACAAGTCAAAGGAATTACTGATCTCATCAATATGGGTATTCCTTCAAGGGATATAAATTACAAATCATCCATCTCTGCCCACTCTGTGCAACTGCTGTTATGTGATCTCAATAGTTCATCCCAAGGAAGCCGCCCAACATATATGAGAACTTCCTTGATTTTTTTTGACATCAAAAGTTTACCAGGGAAGCACACAAATTACCATCGGTTATCCCTTGCTCTTACCACATGACCAAAACCTCCCTTTTTTTCACTCTTACATTTCTTTGATGATGTCATTTACTCCAGTTCTCATCATTCCTTGTCTGTGATATGTCACAGTCTACTCACAGCCATAATGTACCTTTTCTTTTGCCTTCTGATGATACTCAGTTTTAATGTTCCATGACTCAGCCCTTCAAAAATACTGATAGAATATTGATATAAAAAAGTCCTTCTTTGAGGGAGGAATCTGGGGTCATTAAGAGAATTTTGCTTTTTCCCCAAGACAATCCAATCTTCTCTTCTTCTGTTTAATCTTGGACCCACATATGTATGTATATGAATATATATGTATATATGTATGTGTATAGGTATATGTATATAAAACCTTCAGTGCCTGTAAAAGAGCCAGGACCTTGTTACCCACAGTTGTGGAAACCCAGACATAAGCATATTTGGAGGTTACCCAGAGTAAACATATAGCAAAGTCAAGCGGTGGGGAGGACAGAGACAATGAACCAAAGAGATAATCTTTTAATGATAATCAATAATCTGACCTCTTTTAGGTCAGGTCCTAAGGTCAAACCCAAGTTAGTGTGATGTGAACACCAAATTTAGAGGATCTGGGCCGTGGATTACACCTTTATGATGCTCTTCTTAACTTTTCATGGCTCTTTCACATTTAACGTGAAAAATCACAATTTAACCATCAAAGCTACTCTATGAGGTAGGAAGGTCAGACATCAATCCCATTTTACAACTGAGAAGACTGAGGCACCATGAAGTCAAGTGGCAGACTTGAAGGATTAAGTAGTCGATGGCAGAGATAGCTGCCCTAACTTGCATCCAGACCCAGGCCATTTCTATTAGATTATTTCAGCTCTCATTCCGTTGTAAGAGTCTTAAGTCTTAGATCCCAGACCAGGGGTGGGGAACCTGTAGCCTCAAGGTCACATGCAGCCCTCTAAGTCCTCAAGTGTGGCCCTTCGACTGAATCCAAGCTTGTTCAAAGGGCCACACTTGAGAACCTAGAGGGCCACATGTGGCTTTGAGGGCACAGGTTCCCCACCCTTGTCCTAGACAGAAGAATTCCCCTTTGAGATCAAAGGAAAGAGCATGGCGTGGTCAAGACATAGATTCTACAAAGGTTAAATAAAGATGGGTAACGTACAGATGAGAAGGGAACACGGGGCATCTGTCTGTGTGTATGTATATGTATAGATATGCATGTGTGTATGTATGTATGTATATGTGTGTGTGTATGCACACGTATGTGCATGTGGAGAGAGAGACAGAGACACAGAGACAGACAGACAGACAGAGATAGAGACGGAGAACAAAGCAAGGGAGAGAACGTTGAACTTGAAGCCAAGGAGAGCCAGGTCTTCTGACATATGCCCATGGGTAAATCACTATAACTCACTGATCCTTAGTTCCCCCATCTGTAAAATGGGCTTACTGATATTTACAGTGCCCACCTCACAGGGCTCAAATGAGAAAACATATATAAAGGGCTCCGCCAACTTTCAATGGAACGAGCTTGAACAGACTCACGAAAGCCGATTGTTAAATCTTCAGTGTGAGCGCTTATACCTTAGCAATTGGCAAATGCTACAAATCAGGGTTGATTTATTGTTTTGTTGGTTGTCTAGACTTAGGAAAGTAATGGAGAAGATGTTATTATTTCAGATTAATCTGAAAAGGGAGTCACACACGCCTTTGTGCTGGGAGGAGGGAAGAAGCAGTTTGTTAAACACTCACCAGCATGTTAGCCTTTCCTCAGTATAAATGCTCATTGTTATTCTGTGAGGCGTGTTTGGATTTGGGAAACAATGACGGTAATACTTTACATGTATGTTGTGCTTTAAGGGTAACAAGACATGCTACATACAATATCTTATTTGACCCTCATAACAATCCTATGAAGTGGGTTCTATTTAATTCCCATTTTTCAGACTAAGAAACTAAGCATCGGGGAGTTTAAGCTTAGGACAGGTAGCATGGAGGACCCAGCACTGCTCCTGCAGTCAGGAAGACCTGAGTTCAAATCCAGCCTTGGACACCAATTAGCTTTGTGCCTTAGGACTAATTAACCTCTACCTCAGTTTCCTCATCTGTAAGATGGGAACAATAACCGTATCTACCTCCCAGGGATGTCATGAGGATCAAATGAGGCAATAATTGTGAAAGTGCTTAGCCCAGTATGAATGTTGGCTATCACTATCATAATTATTATCACATTATTCAGCAGCGTGCCCAGGATCACCTAGTAAGTGTCTGAGATAGAATTTGAACTCAGGGCTTCCTGACTCTCATCTGCTAGGCCTTGTTGCTTCTACATCACTCCTCCCACCCCTTCCCAGCCCCCTAACAAACCCTAGACTTTGGCACGATCAGTGACCTGCCCAAAGTAATTCAGAAGTTTCTTCCTAGAGAGGTCTCCACTAGCCACAGTATTGTTTCTCGCTGCCGCTGCTGCTCAAACCAGAGGCAGAGTCCTTGTTTACACCAAAAGGGGACAAGCTTTCATGTTTTCAACACACATGCCTCTCCATTCCCCAACGCTTAACTGTTTTTAAACAGTGTATTCTTCTTCTTGAGCCAAGAGCCAGAACAAAAAGGCATTGAGTATAAAGAGGCTGTCTGGAGTCTCAGAGTGTCAGGGACTTGGTGACCCAGCAGCCTCTGCTGACAGGTCAGTGGAGGTGCCCCGACCCCACGTCAGCACTCACCTCATGGACATTCTCTTTTACCCGGCTGTCAGATGGATGCATGACTGTTCCCATCACTTTCATATTGCCGCAGACAACCAGGGCTTCATCAGGAGCATCTGTGTTAATTCCTATTCGCCCATGACAGACGACAGATTCTGGAACGTGTCCTCGCTGCCACAGCACGTCACTGTCATTCTCAAATTGCCCGGGGTTAGATGCCTGGAAAAAAATTATAGTCTGAGATAAAGCGGATCAAAGGAAGAGAAAACATCCCTTTTTGTTTCTACAAATAAATAGCCTGCCTTGGTGCTCCTGACCTGTCCAAATGGTGCTGAGACCTTGAGGCCAGCAGGGGAATGGTTTCGGGTGGCTTCCTTTATCCCTTGCTCTACTCTCTAAGTTTTCTGTGCTTTGAACATGTCTGAGGGAGCTAGGTCTATTAAAATGATAGACGGGAAGAAAGAATGGGAGAAAAAGAAAAAGAAATTTTCTGAAGAAAAGCAAGAATAATGATTTCAATTTAAAGATAATGACAGAATTTAGGAAATGTAAAAATGAAAAATAGCAATAAAATTTTATTTTAAAAAAAAGAAAATGGGGGCAGCTAGGTGGCACAGTGAGTAGAGCACTGGCCCTCAGGAGGACCTGACTTCAAATCCGGCCTCAGACACTTAACACTTATTTGCCATGTGACCTTGGGCAAGTCACTTAACCCTAATTGCCCTCCAAAAAAAACACACACACAAAAAAATAAAAAAATAAAATTATAAAGTTGGAGATATAAATAAAAACAACTTTTATGCATAGAGCACCTTATTCCTTTTGTACACATTGCCTCATTTGTAAATGACATACACATATTTGATACTGAAATATCAGTGCCTCACAATATTTTTTTCTGCATATGCTACTTATGTGGGGAATGGAAGAGTATTAAGACTTCAAGACAACTTTACCTCCTTCCCACTTTTACCAAGGGCTGGACAAGTCAGGGTATCCCTCATGAATGTTTCAAGATAATCACCATTTATTGACTGCCTACTATGAGCTAGATACTATGGCAGCTGCTCATAATACAAGACAAAAATAGAACAATCCCTGACCTCAAGGAGCTTATATTCTACTGGGGGAAAGCCATACATATCCAGATAAATACATATAAAATATACAGAATAAATGCAACAATAATTTGGAGGTTGGAAACAGATTTCAAAGTGTGTTAAAAACCAATGGAATGTGCATTTTATTTTAAAAGCAATAGAAAGGCATTCAGGTTTCTTCAGGGAGATTAGATCTGCACCTTAGGAATATTAAATTTTCGGCTGTATGGAGGATGAATTGTAGAGGAGAGAAACTGAAGACAGAGAAGTCAATTAGAAGATAATGTAATATTCTCAGCAAGAGAAAATGAAGGCAAAAGTAGGATGGTAGCTAAGCAAGTAGAAAGAAGGACCTAGATAGATATTCCAAGGTAAAGAGGGTGCAAGACCTATTGAGGCCTCAGTTTCCCCATCTGTAAAATGAAGAGGTTAAACTAGGTCATCCTCAAGGTCCCTTTCTAGCTTCAGGACTATGGTCCTAGGTAGAATTGATAGGATTATAAATTTGTTGTTCATCTTTCATTTTAGAAGAGAAACAATGACATCAGAAGGGTGATGTCTTGACTTGCAAGTGAATTTGATTTAAGTGAGGCAGAGCTGTGCAAAGTCACCAGCCTCACTTTCTCCTCCAAAGTCATCAAAGTCCAATGGCAAGACATGGGTCAGGACAACTGGCGATGGTTCAGGATGCAGTAGGTCATCTTGGTTTTTCTAAATTAAGGTCTTTTCCCAGGTCTCTGTTTATCTAAGGCAACACCCATTCAGTGACTAAGTGCTAGGTAAGAATTAAATTTAAAGCTGGAAGATATCTTAAAGGCCGTGAAGTCCAACCCCTGCATTTTACAAGTGAGGAAGTTGAGTCTCAGAGAAGTCAAGGAGCTTCCTGGTCACGCAACTAAGAAATGTCAGAGGCTAGATCTGAACCCAGGTCTTGCTGACTACAAGTTCCGCACTCTCTTCACAACTCCAAATTCTTCTCATGTTGGTAACTGATTGAACATGGGAATGATCAAAAGTGACAAATCTAAGATGACTCTTAGGTGGCAAACCTGAGTGATTCACATTGACCATTGATGAGTAATGCCACCCACCTCCTGACAGACGGGATAGACTAACATGAAGAATGAGACATACCATTTTTGGATATTTCCAATATGGGATTCTATTTTGCTTTCCTATGCTTAATTGTTACAAGAGTTTTGTTTTTCTTTTTGAGACGGGGAGGTTGGAAGGAGGATAAAATTAATGTTTGACAACTGAAAAATATTTCAAAGAATAAAAGAGAAAAATAAATATAAGGTTAAAAAAATAATTTTTTTCTTCTTAAGTAAAATTATATGCACTCTATAAAGCATCAGTTTTCACTTGATCTCACCCTCTTGGTTTTTCTATTTGTTTTAAAGGATGTGATAAAATTCCATTCAGCAAAGATTTATAATGCTTCTATTCTGTGTAAGGTGCTATGCTAGCTACATTTTGGGAATAAAAAAATAAAATAAAAATAAAAACAGAATTGTCCCTATTCTTAAGGAGCCTACCTTCTAAATTTTCTCCAAATTCTCAGACAAGCATTTATTTTGTGACTATCGATAATTATAGTATCTGCCGCATAACACTTCTAGGAGCATGTTTGTAGGGACTCAAATCTAAAAAGTCACCCGAAGCTTGAGATTTCCTCGGTTGTTTTCTGTTTTCACATATTAAATGGGACAGTGGAAGTTCAGAAGTTCAATGCTGTTAAGGTTTGTGTAAAGAGGCAAACATTTTCAGTTTCCCCTCATCCTCCCACCGATTTTCATCTTGATTTTCCAGAAATGCTGGGCTTTGAGAGGCAAAGACAGCCAGGGTGAGAAGTAGTCACTTTGTGAAGGCTTCTTTGTGTGAGTCCACTTGAACAAAGAGCTTTTTTTGCTGGTGTCTTCAGGGTCCAGGTAGGAGAGATGAATGACAAACGGGATTCAATGCAAAGTCTAAAGTCCCTTCCTACTCCTACAAACATTCAAGTCATATCCAAAGGCATGTGATGCAAAGTAGGCCTGTATATTTGCTATATCCTAAGCATAATGAGACATCTCAGGAAAACACAACAAAACAACGATACTTTTTATGAGATTGGGGTAATTATCAAGTTGGTAACTTGTAACTGTTGTGGTCTAGGGTTGCTGGGAACCCCAGAATTCAAAGGCAAAAGACATGGGTCCTGCCTTGAAAGAATTCGACTCAAGCCTTCTTTCAGTCAGAGAAAGGGTTTATTAAAACACCAGTTGAGGTGGGCAAGATTTTAAGAATCTATGTTATTGTAACACTTGTACTGACAAGTGAGCCAGACTCTTAAGGAATCTGAGCATTTTAATGGAGGCAAGATGGACCTTTTATACAGAAAGACTGTGGAAAGATCTGAATGTGATCTAGGAGTGGCCAAGCAGTCTGGGGTGACTGGGAGGTAACAGAAGGGGTCTAGATGGAATTCAGGGGTGGTCTAGGGTGGGGCCACAACGAAAGGGCAGTGGAAAGGATTATTAACTTAGAAGGGCCAAGTACCCCAGGCACATGCCAGGGACCTGGGCCACATGGGAAAGTACAGGGACTTTTCCTTTTGGGGGTCCAGATCCCAAATACATGGTCTTTTCCTTTTAGAGGTTCATATCCCATCCCCAACATTACCAGTAAAATAGATTCATAGGAAACATTCCAACAAACCTACTTTGTCACATCAGATACATCCAAAAAGCTTATTTCTATTCAAATCACATTTACAAAAGGCCATAGATATCTTTGGGATTCCAGACTTGAGTTTCCTAAGGAGATAGCCTCATCTATAATAGAAAATAATATTCTTTCGAAGATATATAAACTTGGATCCTCTGTGGCATCATTAATGAAATATTCAAAAGCAGCTTTTAAAGTACTACCACTGATTGGAATTAAAATAGAGAATTTATATGCAACACAATTAATGTTGCTTACTGCATAGAACTTCAAAATAAATGATTGAAAGCCCTTATCTATTATTCAATAAATTGAATAAACATTTATTAAATACCTACTATGAGCCAGATACTGTGCTAAGTTCTGGGGAAACAGAGACAAAAGACAGTCCCTGCCCTCCAGGAGGGGCAGCACTAGATGCACTTGGGCTCTAAACCTAAGATCCTATGACCCCATCAAATTCATTTTTCCCTAAATACCCTTAGGAAAGTCACTTTATGAGGCAGAACCAGGTGAACATTGCACATAGTAACAGGAATATTCTAACGATGATCAACTGTGACTTAGCAGCTCTGATCAACTCAATGAACCGAGACAATTCCAAAGGATTCATGATGAGAAATAGCACCCACCTCCAGAGAGAGAACTAGTGAACTCTGAATACAGATTGAAGCATATTATTTTTCAACTTATTTTTCTTGCTCTTTTTTTTGCAACACGGCTAATATGGAAATATGTTTTGCATGACTTCACCTGTATAATAGGTATCATAGTGTTGGCCTTCTCCACGGAGAGAGGAGAGGCCTCTGGGAGGGACAGACTTTGGAACTCAAAAATTTTTTTAAATGAATGTTTAAAAAGTAAATAGACAAATAAAATAAAGAGATTAGGGGCACAAAAAAAGGAAAGTCATCACTTGTCTAAGATGGTGACCTTCTCTAAGATCACCTTTGCTAAGGATGCTGGGATAACATCCTTTCTTTATAGGATAAAGAACAAAAGAATATCCTTTTTTTTTTTAGGATATCATACTGCATATGATGTAAGGATTTTTTAAAAGGATATGACTCCCATTTTCATTTCTTGTTCTGTGAGCCAATGATAATATATCTCTATATACCCATAAAGGTTATCAATATGAGACATTAATAGAAAATATGTATGTAGCACTTAGAAGTTGGGTGCCCAGCAGGGTGACTACTCCCAGGTTCTCGGTTTCTTGGTGGTCTGGGCTCCTACTCCATAGCACATGAGTCCCCACTGCTATGCTTATCTTTAATAGCCTTAACCCAAAACAAAGACATTCCATTCAGATCACAGTAGCAATGTTTTAATTCCTCCCTTAAACCTGAGGTGCACTCTTCCATAAACAAATATAACATCTGCAGGACGAGTGAGTATACACATAGAGAACAAAGATTGCCCGGCACATTATGAGCTCCTTGAGGACAGCGACTGTCTTCTGCCTTTCATTTTATCTCCAGTGACTAGCAGAGTTCCTGGTACATAGTAGGCACTTGGCAAATGTTTTCTATTGACTGAGACATACACGGGGGACACGGGCAGGTTGCTCTCTTCCTCGGTTGGCCTTGTTCCTCATGATACAAAGCATTTCTGCTGGACAGGTCACTCTCAGGACTCCCTGAGCTTGGTACTCCCTAGGCAACTTTAGACTCCACCACCACCAAGTTCAGGTTCAGAGACACTCCTTACCTGGGATACTATTGAGCTCTTTCAGAAAGAGCAAGGACTCTTTCCCTACGATTGCTAAAAGCAAGGATGCCCATCAGTTGGGGAATGCCTGAACAAGTTGTGGTATATGATTGAGATGGAATACTACCATGCTATAAGAAATGATGACCTCAACAATCTTAGAAAAACATGGAAAGACTTGCAGGAAATAATGAAGAGCAAAATCAACAGAACCGAAAGAATGTTGTATATAGTAACAGCAATATTGTTTTAAGAACAACTTTAATAACAATAAGTTATTTTGACCGTCATAAATACCCAAATTAACTATAAAGAATATACGAAGAGGGGGAGGCTAGGTGGTGCAGTGAATAGAGCACCAGCCCTAGAGTCAGGAAGTCCTGAGTTCAAATCCGACCTCAGACACGTAACACTTCCCTACCCGTGTGACCTCGGGTAAGTCACTTAACCCCAATTGCCCTGCCCTCTCCCCCCAAAAAGCCAAAAAGAAAAAAAAGAATATATGAAGAAAGAAGCTATATACATCCAGAGAAAGAACTGATAAATAGAAATATGTGTAGAATAATTTAAATACATACAAACACACATACATATACATGTGTATATGTACACGCACAGATACACACACACAGAGACACATACACACACACATATTTGTGCCTAATAGTAGCCACCTCTAGGGCAGGGGGAGGGGAGGGAGAGAAAAAAAGAAATTTACACAACAACTTTATTATATATTTAATAGAAATAGCAAGTTGTACATAATAGATTTGCAGTTTCATGTGCAATCATCTTTTTATTATACTATATTATGGACGTTCTTGTTTTGTTCCATAAATTAAAAATAAAATAAATTTTTAAAAGATTGCTAAAAAGCCTTCCCACTTCTGCTCCCTCAAGACCTAGGCTTGGAGGGCTGCCATTTCCCAGGCAAGACCCAAAAGTGAATGCCCTTTAAGCTGGACCTGTATTCATTCGTTCTCAGAATGATGTTTTGAAATTCATAAAATAAAAAACTAGGATTACAAAGAGAACCAATTATGTCAAAATAACGATGTAACTTTTTTCACCATCAAATTCTCCAAGAGTTAAGAACCTTCAGCTTAAAGAGCTGCCTAAGGCTTAGAAAAAAGTTAAACAAATGAGCCACCATTGCAGGTCTTCTTAACCCCAAGGCTAGTACATTAAACTCCTTCTCCACACTGACACACAACTCAGCATAGATTGAAATAAACCATTTAATCACTCTCTAATGAATCCCAGTCTGGCTAAGTGACTTCCCCAGGCCTCTACAGGTAATAAATGCCTACCTTATGACTACAAATACAGAATTCTGTCCACACTATACCTCAATGTCAACTTTAACTTTTTTAAATGGTCCAGTAGATTATTAATAACATTAAGGAAGTGGATGGATTGGGTGATAGTAGGCACTTTTAATCTCTGTTTTGCCACCAGATTATTCCAGAAACAGAAAGGATTTTCCCTCTCTCCTCTCTCCACAGGAGAGTCTCACTTGTCAAGAACTGTGTGGCTACCACCCAAATATTGTCTTATTGGAAGTGTTATTATAAGGTCATAATTTGAATGAACGAGAACTATACAAATTCTTTGGTATACTCTGCAAAAATGAGTGTTTTATCAGTTTAGTCACTGTTTCTACTATATTAAAACTATGAAACAGTTTTTAAAGGTTTCCAATCATAGGTAGTTTATCAAACTGATAGAATATTAGAAGGGATCTCAAAGGTCATCTAGTCCCAAGGTTCTTAACCTGGGATCCATGGACCCTATGGATAGATTTCATCCATGGATAGATAAACTTGGATGTGGAAAAAAACATATATGTATATATGTATGTATATTTTTATGTATATACATATATATACATATATATTTAATTTATTTATTTTGCCTTTATTTACTTTGTGTTATTTTCACTAAGCTTTGGTTACCTTTGTGATCCTATGTATTTTATGCATTTAAAAACCTTGTTCTACTATTGTTCCATAAGAATGATGAGCAGCAGGATTTCAGAAAAACCTGGAAAGATTTACATGAACAGATGCTGAGTGAAGTGAACAGAACCAGGAGAACATTATACACAGTAACAGCAACATTGCGCAATGACCAGCTTTGGTAGACTCAGCTCTTCTCAACAATGCAATGATCCAAGACAATTCCAAAAGACTCACAATGGAAAATGACATCTACATCCAGAGAAAGAACTATGGAGTCTGAATGCAGATTGAAACATACTATTTTCTCCTTTTTTTTTTGTTTTGTTTTTTTCTTTCTCATGGTTTTTCCCTTTCATTCTGATTCTTCTTCCACAACATCATTAATGTGGAAATATGTGTCATATAATTGTATATGTATAGCCATATCAGATTGCAAGTCATCTTGGGAAGGGGAGAAGGAAGTTTAGAACTCAAAATCTTATAAAAGTGAATGTTGAAAACTAAAAATAAATTAATTACTCCTCTTCCCCCCCCCCCGAAAAAAACCCATATTATTCTGAGAAAGGGTTCATAGGTTTCCTGAGACTGCCAAAGGAGTCTATGATACAAGAAAAGGTTAAGAACTCCAGCTGTGGTCCAGTCCCATCACTTTACAGAGAAAAATCTGAGTCCCAGAAAGAAGAGCCATGATTTGAAGTCAGTTCATCTAACTCCAAAGCAAATGATCATTCCCCTGCACTATATTTACAGTCTCTTACTTATAATAGGCTAAGCTTTCATACTCTGGTCCCCCATGATATATGACTGCTCTGAAACAGGAAATAATGTCACCATATAAAGTTTCCTCCCTCAGGATCACAGAATCAATTAACCAATAAACATTTAGCAAGAAAGACAAAAATAAGGTGTTTGCCCTCAAGGAGCTCACATCCTTTTGTAAAAGCTACCCACTGTTTTCTGGTTAAATGGAATTGGGATGATAGGTTCCTACCAATGTGGGGGGAGAGGGGACACTTCTGATGGTGACTTGAGCTAATTGATGGGAATATAGAAAAGACACCCTAACCAAGGAGTCTGTAGCAGTCAGCTCAATCTAGCTCTCAAGAGCTGATTTAAATTTCCAGTGTTAACATTCTCAAGATGGAAATTGGCAGATATTACAAACAAGGACCTGATTTATTGCTTTGTTGATTTCAAAACCTAAGATGACGATAAAGAAAGTGTTAATAATACAGATTTGTGTCCTGCAAACTTTTTTTTTCTAGAGAACCAGATGTGAAACACTGACCAGCACACCACTGCCCTAATCCCTCAGAACACTGAGCACGGTGAGGAAAGATGTTGCCCTCTTGGCCCTGAAAGAGAGAGTGAGGCTAGAGTATTTATGTTCAACTTGCCAGCACTTTTGAAATTCATGAAGCACTTTAGCTACTCTTTGAGGTAGCTACCTCAGGATATTATTATTTCCATTTTACAGACTAGGAAGTCCTCCCACTTTGTCCAAGACTATTAAAACATTGATAGTTTTGGTCTAGACATGAGATTTTATTGGTGTGGGGGGGAACTCACCTTGTGGAAACTCCTTCCCCTATCAGCAGTTCTCAGCCTGTGGGTTGCGACCCCTTTGGGGGTTGAATGACCCTTTCACAGGGGTCACAGGGGTTGCCCAAGACCATGGGAAAACACATATTTCCGATGGTCTTAGGAACCGAGACATTGCTCCTCTATCCTCTCCAGGCGGGTCCGCCTACATGAGGATACACCCACATATGAATATTAATGGATCACAGCATTAGGAAGGTTGAGAACCACTGCCTAAAGTAAATGGGTAACTCTTCCATAACTTAGTCTCAAAGCATTTCCCAGAGCAATAAGAAGTGAAACGATTTGACTCTGGTCACATAGTTATTAGTTGACAATTCCCAAGTTAGCCCCCCATGGTATATGCCACACTCTCTCCTCCTCAATATAACTCTTATAAAATTTCCTTCAATGGCAATTTTCCAAGTAACCATACCTGGAATATACTGAATTCTTTCTTGGGAGCAGAAAGAAGCGGAGGCTCAGGAGGGAGAGGGAAGACATTGTACCTACCCTGACAATTATCCTCTCGGAGATGTGAGCTGTCAATAAGTACAGCTGGTCTTGACTAGAAGCATAGAGTCCAACCACCAACATAAAATACCTAGTTAGGAAATAGTATAAACATTAGAGAAATTCAAACCCAATTTCTTCTGAAACACAAGTAATTTGCCCCATGATATGCCACTCCATACTAGCATTCCTTCATTTCCTCCCAAGGGCAAAATTCTCTCCACTGTGAAAGAATATAACAATTGATTCATCTCTTATCACTCTCCATTACCCTTGGTACAAGGAAGAAAGGAAATAAGCATTTATTATGTGCCAGGCAATGTGCTAAGAGTTGTAAAAATATTATCTCATTTGAAAAAAGTCAGGGCATTTGCAAATCCCATAAAGGGACCCAGTATAAATGTAATTCCTAGTTCTGGTCCTCAGTTTGGGCTTGAGGACAGTTCTAGGTATGTGTTATTTCTTACTTGTTAGACATTCAGGACAGAATATACTTAGTCCACAAAAACATCCCAACAAGTTTCCACATAACTTTAGCTCTTTCCCTAACACTGGGCCAGCTTCTGTCAATCTGTCTCATGCCTTTCCTACCATGACCTCCTCTTCAATACTAGAATCAAAGATGTTAATTTTCCACTCTCATCTTCCCCAAGGCCATTTTCATCAGTGAGGATGAGGTTTTTCCTTTCCCTTTCATGGCTTATTTTATCTCTTTCTCTTTGGTTTTTAGTATAAGTATTATTAAAAATCGATACTTACATAACAATTATGTATTATAATGATTAGATGTAATACTGTATAAGCCAACTCAAAGGCAGAATAAGAGAAATAATAGTCCCACTATATTCTCTCCTGGTCAGACCACATCTATTCTAGAGTATCAAGCTCAGTTTGATGACCACTTTTCAAAACATTGACAAACTGAGAACATACAGGTGTGGTTTATTAAAACAAAGAGGAAACCAGAAAGCATGCCACATAAAGATCAGTGGAAGGAAATAGGAATGTTGAGCCTGGAGAAGAGAAGACATAGGGGAGAGGACAAGAGATGATAGTAGTGTTCAGATATTTGAAATTCTATCATGATGTAGAGGGATTAGATTTCTTCTTGGTTTCAGAGGACAGAACTGAGACCAATGGGAGAGAGTTGAAGAGAAGTGTATTTTTGTACATATGAGCCCTTTCTTTGTTATATTTGGAGGGTAATAAGCCTAACAGTAGTATTGCTGGGTCAAAGTGTATGCATAGTTTAATGACTTCTGGGGCATGGTTTCAAATTGCATTCCAAAACATCTAGACAAATTCACAGTCCCACCAACAATGTATATTTATTTTCCACAACTTCTGTGACAACTCTTTAAAAAAAAATTTTTTTGTCATTGCTAGTAATACTACTACTAGGTCTATATTCCAAAGAGATCATAGAAAAGGGAAAAGGACTGAAATGTACAAAAACATTTACAGTAGCTCTTTTTGTGGTGGCAAAATTGAAAATTGAACATTGAACAAATGTCCATCAATTGGAGAATGGCTGAACAAATTGTGGCATATGAATGTAATAGAATACTATTGTGTTATCAGAAATGACAAGCAGAAGGATTTCAGAAAAACATGGAAAATTTTACATGAACTGATGCAAAGTGAAGTAAACAGAAGTAGGAGAACACTGTACACAGTATCAACATTATGCAACAGTCAACTGAATGATTTAGCTCTTCTCTGCAATACAATGATCCAAGATAATTCCAAAACACTCATGATAGAAATGCTTTCCATATCCAGAGAAAGAACTGAAGGACTCTGAATGCAGATTGAAGCATACTATTTTCACTTTATTTTTTCGTGTGTTTTTTGAACTATTTCTTCTTTTACGACATGACTAATATGGAATATGTTTTACATGATTGCACATATATAACTTGCATCAAATTGCTTATCCTCTTAGGAAGAGGGCAGGGGAGCAAGAGAGGGAGAAAAATTGGAGCTCAAATTTTTTTTTCAAAATGAATATTAAGGGGCAGCTAGGTGGCCCAGTGAATAGAGCACCAGCCCTGGAGTCAGGAGGACCTGAGTTCAAATCTGATCTCAGACACTTAACACTTACTAGCCATGTGACCTTGGGCAAGTCACTTAACCCCAATTGCCCGCCTTCTCTCTTCAAAAAAGAAAAAAAAAGAATATTAAAAATTGTCTTTACAAGTAATTGGAAAAAATAAAATACTTCTTTAAAAGAAAAAAATGTCACCTTTGCAAATCTGATGAGTGTGAGGTAGAATGCTTAGAATTCCTTTACTTTGCATTTTTCTGATTATTAGTGACTTGGAACATTTTTTCATATGGTTGTTAACAATTTGGAATTTTTCTTTTAAGAACTGCCTGTTCATATCCTTTGAACATTTGTCTATTGGGAAATGCTTCTTGTTCTTATACATTTAAAACGAATCCTTATATAGCTTAGATATGAGAATAGAATGAGAGGTATTTGTTGCAAAGACTGGTTTTTTTTTCACTTAATTTTTATTTCTAATTTTAATTACATTAAAAACATTTTTGTGTAATCAAAATTGTCCATTATATATTATATGATCTTGTCTGTTCCTTATTTGGTCATGAACTCTTCCCCCATCCATACTTGCAAAAGGCATTTCCTTGCTTACATGTCCAATTTGTTTATGATATGATCTTTTATATCCAAATCATGCATCCATTTGAAGTTTATCTTGGCGTTTAGCATGAGACGTTGACCAAAAGCAAATTTCTACCAGACTATTTTCCAATTTTACCAGAAGTTTTTCTCATATACTGAGTCCTTTCTTCAATAGCTTGGGTCTTTGGGTTTAATTGGTTCTATCAACTGCATTTATTTGCTTCTCTCTTCCACTAATCCATCTATTTTTTTATTCAGTAACAAATAGTTCTTATTTTTGCTGCTTTTTAGCATGAGAACTGTTATTACCAAGTCCTCTTCTTTCCCACTTTTTTCAGTATTTCTCTTGGGATTCTTAACTGTTAGTCCCTTCAAATGAATTTTTTTTTTAATTTTATAAAATAATTCTTTGGAAGTTTGATTGGCATGACAATGAATAAGCACATTAATTTGGGTATTATTCTCATTTATATTACATTGTCATGACCTAAGCATGAGAAGTTAATATTTCTCCGATTATTTAGGTCTATCTTTATTTCCGTAACGAATGCTTATAATTATATTCGTATAATTCCTATGTGTATTTTGGTAGGTAGACTTCCAAATTTTATATAAATTCCATAGCAATTTTGAATGTAATTTCTCTATCTCTTCCTGCTGGATTTTGTTGTTAATACTCAGAAGTGCCGCTGATTTATGTGGGTTTCTTTTGTATCCTAAAACTTTGGAGGTTGTTAATTATTTTCAATTATTTTTATTTGATTCTTTAAGGTTTTCTACATAGACCATCATATCAGCTGTGAAAAGTGATAATTTTATTTTTGCCTCTGCTTATTCCCTCAATTTATTTTTTCTTTCTAACTGCTATAGCCACTATTTATAGCACTATATCAAGTAAGTGTGATAATAATTGGCATTACATTTAATGTTAGCCCTTTACAACTTTCACCAAATATTTCTAGTTCTTCCCTCTAGAGTCAAGCAGACCAGTCCTAACTCTTTTTTTCTACTTGACAATCCTTTAAATACTTTAAGACAGCTACCAGTTTCTCTCTAAGTTTTTTCTTCTCCAAACCCAGTTCCTTCTATCAGTCCTCATATGCCATGATCTCAAGGGTCTTCACCATACAAGGCTCCCTACTCTGGACACTCTCCAATTTAGCAATGTTCTTCCTAAAATGTGGCATCCAGAAATGAACACAATACTCTCATTGCCATCTGACCAGAGCAATTATCACCTCCCTAGTCCCATACTTATATGCAGCCTGAGTTGTTTATGGTACGTGAATGTGATGTAATGCTTTTGTACTATGAGATATGGGGAAATGGATGATTTCAGAGAAACCTGAGAAGACTTATATGAACTGATGCAAAATGAAGTGAGCAGAACCAGGAGAACAATTTATATGATAATAACAATATTGTAAAGATAATCAATTTTGAAAGACTTAGGAATTCTGATCAATACAATGACAAATCACGATTCCCAAAGACTCAGGATCAAGCATGCTATCCATCTCCAGACACAGAACTGGTGGTCTTAGAGTACAGAGTTAAGCATATTTTCTGTTCTTTCTTTTTTTTTCTTGGACATGGTTAATGTAGGAATTTATTTTGCATGACTATACATATTTGTAATGTTTTGTTTTTCTTGCCTTCTCAATGGGTGAGGGAGAACGAAGAAGGAGGGAAAGGTCATAACTTAAAATAAAACAATAAATAAATAAACGCAGCCTAAGCCCCAAGAGAATCAGAAGGCTTAGCAAAATAAAAATAAAAACCTGACTTTGCTATGTTAAAATATCCTTGGCTCTATGTATTTTTTTTTTCTCCAGAAACAGATTGAAATTCCCCCAATGTCTTAGTAGATGGCTTCCTTAGTTGCTATGGCCAAAAACATTCATCACCCAGTGGCCAGCTCCCTCCTCTGGGAATGCCTATCTCCAAACTTAACTAGATAAGACTTCAGACTATAGACACAGCTTTGGTGCCAGGCCTATAACCAAAGCCTCTCTCCCCTGCCGGGGATTCAGTTGTTTAATATTTCTTACAAAATAGGTCCTAACAAAATCTATCATTTCTTCCCAAATTATTTCATGCAAAAAAAAAAAAATGCCTACAAAAGAGGTCCAGGACTGCAAACATTTTGCTAGAGGGTTACATGTTGCTTACAAAGCAGCCCCATATGATGCAATTCCAGCTTAGCCACATGCTCTTTACTGTGCCTTCTCTCTCTTCTCTGAAAACAAGATCGAGTACCATCATAAAATAGAAGCTAAATCTTGTAGGAGAAGGAATTGGTATGTGGGGGAAAGAAAAGACTGCAAATCAAACATTCTGAGAATGCAAGCTGGTAGATTTGGAGAAAGAAGGGGAAATGGCTTCTGGAGTTCCAGAGTACTCCCAATGGGAATGTCAATGGTAACCGTAATGATGGACTAAATACACAGAAGGAGACATACTTCTTTGGACATTACCAATGTGAGTGTTTGTTTTACTGGACTCCGCACATTTATTACAAGAGTTTTGTTTGTTTTTCCAGTGTAGGGAGGGAGAGAAAATAAATGCTTTGTTAAATGAAAAAAAAAAATTTTTTTTAAGTAACCCTTAGATACTAACTTAAAAGCCTCATAACCCTGTCTTCAAACTCATGGGACTGTGCTAAAGGAAATGGGCCAAGTTTGATGTCATGGATTCTTGGCAAGGCTCTTGTGAAATACTCAGCTATTTCAACAGTAGCCCCATGGAAAGTCAATGATTCCCACATGCTGACACTCAGTACCTCTGGTCAGGGTTGGGCTTTCCTTTCTTTCTCATATTATTAGCTGTTGTCTCACTGAAATGTAATCTTCCCAGAGTTACTTTGGTTACTTGGTCTCCTGGTAGATCAATTCTAAAGAAAAAAAGAGATTTTAAAAATTATGTATGTGCATGTATGTACAAATATTATATAAATACACACAAATATGTATTGGATGTATGTATGTGATCGATAATTCAGAGCTAGAAATTCAAAAATCGAAAATTCAGAGCTAGTCCAACTCCTTTATTTTACTGAAAGAAAACCAGAGGCAAATAGAGACTGTTAAAGGATTTGTCCATTCCATACCAGATTGCTTTTCTACAAACATGAGGAACCAGGTGTGCCCAGGTACTAGTAGAACTGGCCAGATCCCACTCGTACATCAGATGAGGTGCTATCAAATTCAGACATAGACTGCCTTTGCCATCTTCCTGGCGAAAGAGGATGTGGATCTCATCTCAACTCTAGAGACAATTCACTATCCAAAGGATAGCCCAATTCCACTTATATCAAATTAGTCCAAAAGTAAAACCCAATCCTAAGGTAGTGGATGATGAAACTAGGAGGACCTGAGTTCAAATCTAGCCTTGAACACTTATTAGCTGTGCAATCCTGGATTTTAACCTGATGTCAAGTCCTTGGACTCGAAAATCCAGCAACCTTTCCATTCTACCACCTTACTGTCTTTGGTCCCATCTTATTAAGATTCCCAGGTTTTCTCATCAGGCTCTCCCATCACTGATTCGGAGTAGATCAGCAATTCACCAGCCAGAAAGAGAGGGGACTGGCTCACTCCTCAATAACCAAAGAATGGCCATCTGAACAGGAGTTGGCTCTTAGGATATCTTTCACTCATGCAGCCATCTCCATAAGCAAAAATTCATTTTTCCATAAGACTCCGAGGGAAACAGAAATCCCCTTTATTCTACCCTGGCTTAGTTTGCTGTGGCACTCTTCTCTATAGTAAAGGGTTTTCTTGACATAAAGGTGAGCTCAGTGCCCCTTTAGAGGGCTTTGACTGGCAGTATTTGCACATGAAAGGCCAAGAATGTGGCCAGGCAGGCAGAAGAGACAAAGACCTGGCCTCCTGAGTTTTGCTCCATTCAGGTGCTTTTTTTCCCTCTACCTGAGAGAACAGAAGAGATTCCAGGACAAATAAGCCTTACAAGGCTTCTATTATAGGCTCACCTCCAGAGAGTAAAATTAAAGAGGCGTGTAGAACGAACCCGGAACCAGAACCAAGGTTCTTAACCTGAAGTACGAAACTTACTTTTTGATTCTTTGGGTAACTGTTTTTTCAATGTAATTGATTTCCTTAGCAGTCCAATGGATTTTATTTTATGCATTTAAAAATATTATTCTGTGAAAGGGTCCAGAGGCTCATCAGGCTGCCCAAAGAGTCTATGTAAGAAAAAATAGATTAAGAGCCCCTGAACCAGACTGAGATCATCTTTGGACACTCCAAGCTGTGCAACTAAGAAGTTCAGTTGAAAAAAAGATTAAACAAATCCCAGGGCATTAGCTAGCTGGGAGAGTCAAGTTCTTTGTTCTGAAGTAGCTGGCCTAGGGTTGAGAATTTCCTATTGGAGATTAGTGAGTTGGTCAAGATTCTGAAGGAACTAGACAAGTATGGCCCAAAGGGGGGGGGGGGGAGGGGAATAAAACTAAAAATAAAAATTCCTCCCCTCTCCCCACAAGGAAAGTTATGTTTTGTTTTGTTTTTGCTATTCTAAGGCAAATTTGGCTGCTTTTTCTAAAAGATCAATTTTTAAAGTCTCTAGCTTTAAATGAAAAAGTCCACTCTTCTTATAAGGAGATATCCCAAATTTTCAGCTAAAATCCTCTACATGTGAACCCTGATCACACATATTGCTAACACATTTCCTATCCCTGCATGCCCACTTTTTCCTCTAATGGTGTATGTATTTGTTGGGAGAGGATACCCCATGTTTATGGTAGAAGTGTTTTATTATAACTTTCCTTAATATGTTATCCCATTTGTCTCCTTGATTTCAAACTGTTATCTTTGTTTTCTATGAAAGGTAAACACGTGTCCAACTCTTCATGACTCCATTTGGGGTTTCTTGGCAAAGATACTGGAGTGGTTTGCTAGTTCCTCTTCTAGCTCATTTTAGAGATTAGGAAACTGAGGCAAACAGGATTATGTGACTTGTCCAGTGACCTGTCACACAGTAACTATGGTCAAATTTGAACTCGGGTCTTCCTGCCTCCAGGCCCAGCACCACCTGTCCTCAAACACAGTCTTAGTGTATTTATCTCTTCAAAATACCTTAAATCTAAGGTTGTCATCCTCTAGTGGACCTGTCCTGTGAGTAGGCCATGGGGGAAGAAGGGGAAGTGCCCTGAGATGCTACATTTAGATTTTTCTTAGGAATCTTCACAGCTTCGTCTCACATTTAGTTTCTCCTAATTCAACATTACATGAAATCTTGCCTCAAAGGGGTAGCAAGAAGAAATCAAATTCTATATCAGATTTCTTTTCTATTAATATGAAAAACCAGCTATACCCAAGTACCAGCTAAACTGGCATGCTGTGGCATAACCCTACTTGCACACCAGGATAAGGTGCTTTAAAATTCAGGCATAGGATGACTTTTCCATCTTAGCCCTGGGAACAGCTTATTATCAATAAATAAAATAGCCCAACTCTCCTCATATCAAATCAGTCAAAAAGTCAAATCTAACCCTAAATCACTCCTCCTTCAAATGGAGTCTGTGGTCTGCCTAGTTTGGTACCAGCCCTGTTTGTTTTCTGAGTGGGAACCCTTCCAATGCCCTCTCAACAACAGCATTTACAAAAAAAGTAGTAAGTCTGAATCGTAGGCACAGCAGGCATTCCAAATTCTGAAATTAACTCTGTCAGCATGTTAATGATGAAAATGAAAAATCTGACTGCCATTTATCTTAAGGAGCCAAAGCCCACAGCAAAACGAATATAAAAATAACAGTAATACAGAACAGCTTTTTATAATGCTTCCTCTCCAGAATTTCAATGCATTTTTATGAACATTGTTTTGTTGACAAACATGTGTTTGCCGCATTGACATTTTCCATCACTTCGAATAAGACATCCCAGTGGATTTCTCTTTGAATTGCCAATGAAAGACTGACAGACGTGCTTTACTACTGAAATGCTCATAGAAGACATTGGGGGGAAGGTAGAAGAGACCTCTTACTTGTAAGGATTGAAAATCCTTTTGCTTCGATCTGATTGGGACTGTTCGATGGCAATTATCTGATTGGTGGCCTCTACCTGGATGGAAGATCCAAAAGTTAATGCTATAGAAATATCAATGCCTAGAAAGTTTTCAAATCCAATCAACAAATAATTATTCAGTACTTATTATATGCTAGACGATATGGGAGAAATATCAAAGTGCCCAAGTCACCATCTATTCACCCCATTAAATTCAACAATCATTTATTAAGGATATCTTATGAGCAAGGCACTTTGCTTGCATTGGGGATACAAAGGCAGAAATAAAAAGAATCTCTACTCACAAAGAACTTATATTCGCCTTGTTGAGAAAAGAAACAAATATATAAAAAGTTAAGTAACAATGGTAAGGCTAAATGGCAAGGCCTTCTTGGGTAGTGCTAAGGAAAAGTCATGAGCAAAGGTAGGGAAAGGACACGTGAGGTTAGTCGAATAGATCAGTTCAGCTGCACTGGAGGGTTTGGGAAGCGGAATAAAGGACGATGAAGATAGAACGGTAGAAAGGGGCCAGATTGTAAAGGACCATAAATAGCCATTCTAGAGGAAACAGGGAGTTCTTTGAAGATTTTTTAAAGCAGGGAAATGACATGAGCAAACCCCATATTTAGGAATCTGGCAGTGGTACACAGAATCCAACTGAAGAAAGGGGAGACTTACAAGCAGAGAAACTAATTAGGTGCCTATTGCAATAGTTGAGATAGGGTGGTGGTGATGAAAATGGAAGGGGAGGTAAAGAAAGCTAACAGGAAATAATAACTAGACTTGGTGAAACAAGGTATGGAAAGGGGAAGAGCCAAAGATGGCACTGGGACAAGATGACTAAGAAAACGATGGGACAAAAAAATAAAAAATAAAAATAAAATAAAAAAATAGAAAGAAAGGAAATGATGGGACCATTAATAGATACAGGAAACTCAGGAGGACTGACTGGTTTTGTGGATAAAATGGGGAGTTCAATTTTATTTTATTTTTTGGAGGCAATTGGGGTTAAGTGACTTGCTCAGGGTCACACAGCTACTAAGTGCCTGAATACAGATTTGAATTCAGTTCCTCCTAACTTCAGGGCCAGTGCTCTATCCACTGCACCACCTAACCACCCCAAATGAGCTTGATTTTAAACAGACATATTGAGTCTGAGGTAACAATAAATCAAATCAGTATAAGTGGCCAGAACGTGCAGTTGAGGGTACCTAGCACAGTGCTCTGTAGAGGGTAGGCACTTAATAAGTCCATGTGAAATTGGAATACGGGAGTGGAGCTTGTGAGATATATCAGGGATACTAGAGTTTTGAAACAAAGATGATGGTTAGAATTGTGGGAGAAGGGAGCAAACTATGTGACCCTGAGAAGTAAGTTTTCATTGATTTTTCCTTGTCCTTTTCTATTCTAGGTGCAGGGGGGCAGGGGATCTCTGGTCCAGGAGCATGAGGACAGGGATCTAAGAGCCCAGGAATCCAAGCCAGGTGTTGCAAATATCCCAGGGGAGAAGCCCCTAAAAACAAAGGTCCTGGATTTCAACCCAGTGGGACTTTCGACTGGAATTTGGTAGGACCAATGCTATACAGGAACTGAGTTAAAAATCCACTTCCAATCCCTAAAGACTGAAATGAGGGCTATGCCCCCAAGGAGTTGGGGGGGGGGGTGTTCTTAAACTATCTTTGAAGTAAATTCCTTTTAGAAGCTAATCTGATGTTTATTAATTATTAAATGATTAAACGGAACTGGGCTGCTAGTCACTGGGCTCCTAAAAATGAGCAGAACTCAATTACTGGAAGTTCAAGCCCAAACAGATTTCTCAACCCTATCAGGATACCAGAGAAGAGGAAAAGGGAGGGTAAAATGAACAGTCTTGGCCTTCAGTCAGTGAGACCAGATTTAAAACACATTCCATATGTTTAGTGTCAATAAAGTCCATTCAAACACAGAGAAGATACCTTTTTATTAAGGGTGGCTAATGAGAGAAAACTCACCTTCACTCCAAAAGCTTTCAAGTAAAACATTTCTATCGGCTTTACTTCCATTTGGGTTTTGACAAATTGTGGATTGCCCCAAACCTGGATGTGAACAGTGATCTGGAAATGATTCTTCTTCTGACAAACAAAAGCCTCATCTGCCACAGAGAAATTAAATCCTTTGTCTGTAACCACACTGTAGCCTACATCGGGGCTAGGACAAAGAAGAGGCAAGAGAACAGTTGGGGAAATATTTCCTCCACATTTCATTTCCCTAACAATATCAGTTAAAAAACAAACAACAAAAAAAGCATTTCAAGGGGGAAAAAAAGCCATACTTTGAGAATTGCTCTTTGTTATATTTAATCAATTTAATTTTTCCCCCTGAGGAAATGAAAATGAACCCTCAAGTCACAGTTGGCAGAAGTCCATGCTTGCTTTTTACCTTCTTAGAGCCAAAAAGCGTAGCCCCTGCCAAAATGAAAATACGGTGAGCTGCTATTTTCAGTGCCCTTTGTACATTCTCAGGGCTGAATAAATGCTTTCTGAGTTGAACTAAGTTAGATGTGACTTGACACCCACATAACAGAGACCTACATGGAGGCTGGAAGTTAAAACTTGCTGCAGAACTCAGCTATGCAGGAAGTACTCATCTCCTTCCATCTAAAAAAGATGCCCTTAAATTTCGCCGAAGACCACAAGCTCAAACAACGAGAAATCACTTGGGCGTATTGATGTGTAGATGAAAAAAGGCAGTCTTCAGAAATGACTATCGCCAAAAATAGCTTGAAATTGAGTGGGTTTATCCATACCATTTACTGAATTCCCATTCTCACTAGAGAATCTTCACTCTAAAATCTTTTCCATCTTCCCCATCATCAGTTCATAGCCAGCAAAGATCTACAATTGCATATTGTAACTCTATACCAAGGGTGGGAGGGAATTTAAAGATTGTAAAATCCTGTAAGTAGTTTTTCCCATACTCAAAGAATCATAAAACTGGAAAGAAACCTATAGATTTAATTTATAGTAGAGGAAACAGACCCAGAGAGATGAGATAACTTGCCCAAGGTGGGCAAATGGCAGTCAGAATTTGAACCTAGGTCTTCTGACTCCAAATATAGTGGCCTTTCCATTGTACCATTCAGTGTTGTGGTTATTCTCATGTAGATATAGATTGCTAGTTCTGCTTCAGAATACCAGCTTCTTCCTCTTTTTGTATATTCTCCACCACCATGGATCTCCTTGCAGAATGGGTGAACATGTCAATAAACTGTAATATAAAGAGCCTGGGCTGATAAAAGTCTTTAAATTGTTGATGACCTTTGGCCTAGTGATTCCACTACACAGCATATACCCCAAGGAAGTCAAAGACAGTACAAAAATCTCCACACGTACCAAAAGATTCATAGCCACACTTTTTGTGATAACAAAGAACTACAAAGTGAATATCCACTGATTGGGGAAATAACTGAATGAATAGTGGCCCATGAATATAACAGGATTATTAGGACATTAGAAGGATGAATATGAAGAATTCAGAGAAGTATGGCTTCCCTTTTGTATGAACTCGTGGAACAAAGTAACCATAACAAGGAAAACAACATGCAAAATGTCCATGATAATATAAATGAAAAGAAAGATTAAGAGGCAGCCAAACTCTCATCAACTGTAATGACCAATCTCATAGGTCTTGACAACCAAAACTCAGTTCCTTCCTCTCAGTGGAGAAGTGAATACCTCCATAAGCAGAATACTCTAGAGCAGCAGTTCTCAACCTGTGGGTCGTGACCCCTTTGGGGGTCGAATGACCCTTTCACAGGGGTCACAGGGGTTGCCTAAGACCATCAGAAAACACATATTTCCGATGGTCTTAGGAATGGAGACACAGCTCTTCTGTCTCCAGGTGGGTCCACCCACATACGAGTATTGAAGGGTCCCAGCATTAAGAAGGTTGAGAACCACTGCTCTGGATGCTGATATAAGCAATCTCTGTTAATTTCTTTTTTCCAGATCCTTATCCTTTTTAATCTCTCTGGAACATTTGATGTTGTTGACTGCTTTCTCCTACTCTCTGGGTTTCATGATACTCTTGGTTCTCTTCCTATCTGTATGGTTGATCATGTATAGAATATCCCCTAACCATGGGTGTTCCCAAAGGTTTTGTCCTGGGGCCTTTTCTTTTTCTTGGTAAACTCATCAGTTCCCATGAGTGTCATTAACCATCAAATGACTCCCAGATCTACCTATGTAGCCCTAGATTTCCTCCCAAACTCCAGTCCTATTCCACCAACTTCTTATTGGACATTTCAAATCATATGTGTCATAGGCATCTCAAATTCACCATGTCCACGGCAGAACTCAACATCTTTCTCTCAAAACTTGACCCTCTACTGAACTTCCCTCCTTCTATCAAGGGTAATACTATCTTTCCAATCCCTTAGGTTTATAATTTTACAGTCGTCTGTGACTTGAAGGATAGTCTCCTTTTTGTCTTTGTATCCTCAATGCTTAGCTCACAGCAGGCACTTAATGATGATTGTCGATTTATTCTTTGTTACAAAGGAGGGTTCAATTATTGTGGAATGAGAGGTTTAAGGGGAATGGAATCTGATATAAAAACAAAAGACAATAATAAACCATGAGGGGGAAAAGAAAGAGTCCAGAACTGGTAGTCGGGAGTCCTGAGTCTTAATGCTGGCTCTGCCATTATGTTAATAACTTGAGTAAGGTGCTTCACCTTTCTGGCCCTCATCTGTAAAAATGAGAATATTGGTCTATGTGATTCAAGTCAAGTCTACAAGTATTTATTAAGTCTTTGCTAATTGCCTGGCACTATACTAAAAGCACCAGAAATAAAGAAAGGTAAAAAGATTTTTTTTTTTTAAAGTCCCTGCCCTCCAGGAACTCACAGTCTAATAGGAAAGACAACCTACACACACGATATCTAAAGGATAAATTGGGGGTAGTCTCAGAGGGAACACATTAAGATTAAGAAGGACTGAGAAAGGCTTCTCATAGACGGTAGGAATTTAGGTGAGACTTGAAGAAAGCCAGGGAAGAGAGAAGATGGAGATGAGGAAGGAGAACATTTAAGGCACAAGGGACGTGGAAAATCTCCAATTTGGAAATGGAGTGTCTTATGTGAGGAACAGGAAGGAGGCCAGTATCTGATTGATTCAAATTAGCTCAAAAACATTTAAGTGCCTAATTCGTTTCAGGTACTGTGATTTAGAAAGTCCACTTTAAAATTCTTTAATAGGGAAGAAATGGAAGGGTTTTTAAAAAATATTTTTCTCTATAACTTTAGAAAACTTTAACAGGTATCTTGAGAAGAAAGTGTTCAAACATCCTTGGCAAAAGAAAAAAGAAAGTATACCTATGCTATCAAATGTTTCTAATCCCAGATCCATTGAGTAACCTTAGCAGATCATTCTAAGAGGATATAATTATAGTAGAAGCCAGAGGAAGAAAAAATTCATCACTGAAAAGAATGATAATGAACACTTGTCTTATATCACCTGAAAACTTTCTATTGACTCAGGTTTTCTGAACTAATCTGTTCATTTGTTCACTTTAAGACAAGGGGCATTGGATTGTACAGTTTTCATAAAAGCAGTCATAGGGACTTGAATCCAGGAAAAATCCTTTTGTGATAACCTTAATCAGTACTTTTCCATCAAGGAAATGAAAATGACAGAACTGATACAATTGAAAGGAGAGCATTCAGAGAGCATGGGAAAGGCTTAGCAACAGAAGACAAGGAGGGATGGATTTAGTCTAGTAGAAAGAGTATTGGGTGTACAATGGAGGGAACACCAGATTCGTAACCAGAAGGTCTGGGTTCAGTCCTGGCTCTATCAATTACAACTTGTATGACTTTGAGACATTCACCACTTCTCTGGGTCTTAACGTTCTTCTCTGTAAGATGGGGAGGTCAGGTTAAACAATCTCTAAAGTAGAATGTGGCTCTCAAACTATTAAAAGTTCACCTTTTTATGATTGTTCTGAAATGAATAGCCATTTCTGACTCTATAGATTAGCATTATTGGCACAAAAACTGCAGTTCAGCTAGGCAAAAGATGTAAGATTTAGAAATCAGGATAAAGTGTGGAGAATTTAAACATATCTCTGGTCAGTGTTTTAACTATATTGTTTTGGAGTGTTTTAAAGAGTCTTAATAATTCTATGACAAGCCAGATGGATATATTTAAGATTAAAATGGACTCTTGAACCTAAAGATGGAGCTGAAATTGAAAGATCTATTTCCTGACCCTACTGGAATACCCCCAACCCTGTCAGAATACCAACTTTCTCTATGGATCAGGCAAGGGTCTTTTGTTCAAGGGTGGGTCCAATTGTGGCAGTATGGGAGATTTAAGGGGAATTGAATCTGAAATAAAAACAAAAGGCAATGATAGACCTTAAGAAAAAAGTACAGGTTACCCCTTAATCATCCAAGTGGGATGAGCAGCCATGTCTGCATGGAAGTTGGGAGAATGGGAAAGGGAAAATGGGTTCATGGCTGGAACCCACAGGGGACTCTTTGTTCTACCTTGCAGGTGTGAGGACAAGAGAGGTCAGCATAGACTCAATGCCCTTCACCACCTAAGTTACCCTCCTATGCACACTCTACAACTTATTTATGTCCTTTAACTATGATGCCCAGAAATAAACACAATACTCCAAATAGAGTGTGATCTGGGCAGAGTGCATTGGGACTAACACCTCCCAGTTCCTGGGATTTCTGCCCCTCCTTTGCAAGATCAAATCCCTTTTTTTTTTTTTGGCTGCTATATCACACGACCGACTCATTTCAAATTTAGTTCAATAGCTAAAACCCCCAGATATCAGTTTATTCAGAACAAGTGATTCAAAAAAATTTAGAGATGGAATGAACACTTTACTACTCAAATACCCTTGGAGTTCAATTCATTCCTTCATTCATTTACAAATATTTGTTAAACATCCATTCATTCAATATGCATTGATTAAACACCTACTGTTCACAAAACATAGTGCCGAAACCTGGAAGAGATATAAATTTAGATAAATGCAATGGACTTGGTTTTGAAGAATTCTTGACTAAAATGTAGATGGCCCATAGTTTAGCAGTGATAGGGGGGTGAAAAATAAACCAAAGGAAAAAAGTCTGAGATTTAACCATGACCTCTGCCTAAATCTAGGAATTCAATTTGGATGTAGAGTTCCAACTTGAGTTCAGAGCTAGTGTTTTTTTCCAATCTCACTACTCATGAACAGATTAAAAAGAGAAATTTTCTTATCTCTATAGTCTTCCCACTTTCAGTTTCCAGCTCAATAGCCTCAGTAGAAAATCACAGAGTTTCACAAAGGACACTTACAGTTTTTCATAATGACTGTCCAATAAGCTGTGCCAGGGAGTAGCTTGATATGGCTGCCATTTCAGGGAAGGACAGACCTTATCCAAAGAGGCTGCATTCTGTCCATCACCACCATTTTCATGAGCTTCTACACCATAATCCCTGCCCACCACTGCAGAGAAAGAGGCACATTAGATCTCCCCTAGGATTTTTCCAAGAATCACATTTCAATTCATAATATTAGATAGATCCCAGGGCCTGGAATCAGGAATCAGATCTAACCTCAGACACTTACCCCTGAGGTGGCACAGTAGATAGAATGCCCAGCATGGAGTCAGGAAGACTCGTCTTACTGAGTTCAAATCTGGCCTTAGACAAGTCACTAGCTAAGTGACCTTGGGCAAGTCACTTAATTGTATTTGCTTCAATTTCCTCATCTATAAAATGAATTGGAGAAGAAAATGGCAAACCACTCCAGTATTGTTGCCAAAAAAACCCCAAATGGGGATGTAGAGAGTTGGACACAAATGAACAACAACAAATAACCTAAGTTACTTGATCTCTGTTTGCCTTAATTTCCTCATCTATAAAATGGGGATAATAATAGCATAGAGTTATCCAAAAATGAGACAACAAAGGACCCAGTTAGACTAGATGCCCTCTAAGATACCCCCCCAGTTTTAACTCTACGATTCCTTGTTTTAGATACTATTTCTCTCTCTTCATCTGGTTTTTTTAGAAGTCATACATTATTGACTCTAACTGAACTTTCAGCCCCTTAAAGCCTTTAAATCTTTTGAATACAAACTGCTGTCTTTTCATATTTTCTTCATCTTGACCGTTGTACAGTTGATTTCTTGAGCTGAATTATGACTTTACATTTATCTCTATTAAATTTCATCCTTGGGGCAGCTAGGTGGTGCATTGGGTAGAGCACTAGCCCTGGAGTCAGGAGGACCTGAGTTCAAATGTGACCTCAGACACTTAACACCAAAACTAGCCATGTGACCTTGGGCAAGTCACTTAACCCCAATTGCCCTCCAAAAAAAAAATTCATCTTACTAGATTTGGCCCACTGTGCTAACTTATCCTCATTACCTCGGTGATTCTTTTCTCTATTCCCGTTAACCTGGCCCATTGACCTACACCCCTTACCACAGAAGTGTAGATCAAAAAACGGTGGAACAGGGGAATAGTACATAGGCTTCATTTTAAAGGTGTTGTATGTGTTCTCATAGAGAAAATATAGTTAGCCTGCAGCAGATTTGAAAATATTTTATTTTCCCCTTATTCATCTGATTTTTTCCCTTGCTAGTAATTCTGTCATAACTTCCTAAAGAAAAGCAGCTGTTTTGAGACACTCTGTCCCCCTGAGAAGCTCAAAATGTGCTTTTGCTGGAAACAATGTTATTACCTGTCAACTAAGCACAAAGCTGACTTTTTTTAGAGATAATATGTCACCAAACTGTGTGTAGCCTTTGACCTAGTGATACCACCACCAGGTCTATATTCTAAAAAGATCAAAAAAAGAGGAAAAGAACCTATATGAAAAAGATTTCTGGTAGCTCTTTTTATTCTGACAAAAACCAGAAACTAAAGGGGTATTCATCAATTGAAAGAACGACTAAACAAATTATCACTTATGAATGTAATGGAATATTATCATACTGTAAGTAGTTGTGAAAAGGTCAGTTTCAGAGAAACCTAGCAAGATTTGTATCAACTGATGCAGACTGACACAAGCAGAACCAAGAGAATAATTTATATAACAATAATAAGAAGAAGATTGTAAAGACAAAAAACTTTGTCTTTTTGTCTAAACTAACTAACTAACTAGCTAACAAGACTCAGGAATTCTGAATAATGCAATGACCCAGCACCATTCCAGAGGACTTACTATTTAACATACTACCTGACTCCTGCCTGGGAAATGGTAGATTCCAAATACAAAATGAGATATTTCTGGATGTAGTCAATGGGAGAATTTGGGATGTGTGGGTGCGGGTGTGGGTGTGTGTAAAACAAGGGTTTTGATTTTCTTTTTTTTCTTCAGTGGGGGAGGGGAGATTAGGGAAGGAAAAAAAGAGTCTTGCCATAGGATTGCCCCCAAAATATAGAAAAGAAAAGAAATAAAAGAGGGTTTCTTCTTTTTTTCCAAGTAGAGGGAGGTAAAAGGGGAAAGAAAACAAATGTTTGCTAATTGAAAAAGCAAGTAAAATAAAACAAAAGTTACATTACAAATATATATCATCCCAGAGGCAGCTGGGTGGCGCAGTGGATAGAGCACTATCCCTAGAGTCAGGAGGACCTGAATTCAAATCCAGCCTTAGACACTTGTAAGCTAGCTTCACATACTTATTATCTGTGTGAACCTGGTCACAACCTCAATTGCCCAGGGTCACAAAGCTAATGACTATGTGAAGCCACATTTGAACTCGGTCCTCCTGACTCCAGGGCTGGTGCTCTATCCAATGCGCCACCTACCTGCCCTCCCCATCCCTCTCCCACCTCTGCCAGGTATTTTCTATTAACCCTAGGACCTAATACAAACTCATTTCTTTATCATTTAAAGCCCTTTCCTACTTAGATCCAACCTACCTATAAACCTGGGCCTACTGCACAATCACAGAATCTCAGGGTTGGAATGGACTTCAGAGGTCATTGAGTCCAACCCAAATCAGAACAAAAACTCAGTCTCCAAGAAACCTGACAAGTGACTATCCAACCTTTTGTGAAAGACCCTCTGAGAGTGGGGACTAAGCACATTCCCAGAAAGGCAGCCCATTCCACTTGTGAATAATAGCAAGACAGGTTGAATAAGAATAACAATTAGGATATTAATAACTGACATTTAATAAATTAAGTTTTGAGATTCATATACATTATCTCATTTGATCTTCACAATTCTATGAGTAGAGTACAATTATTACCTTATTTTACCAAGGGAAAAGTAAACCTCAGATTGGGGAAGGAAGTGGGAGTAGGAAAGAGAAAGGAGATGCAAAGGAAGAAGAAAGGCAGAGGGAAAGGGGGAAGGAAAAGGAGGACAGGGTAGAGAGAAGGATGAGAGGGAAAAGAGAAGAGAGAAAATGAAGGAGAGGTAGGGGGACAGAAGAGAAAGAGTAAAGGAAAGGGAGAGGGTGAGAAGAAGGAAGGGGGACAGAGGGATGGAAAGAGTGAAGGAGAGAGGGAGAGGGGAAGGAGAAAGAAGGGGGACAGAGGGATGGAAAGAGTGAGTAGGAGAGAAGAGGGAAAGAGAAAGGAAGGGAGGAGGAATGGAAAGGGAGGAGGGAGAGAAGACATGAGAGAGAGAAGAAATTTGGGGGAGACATGATGGTTGTCTTTTGAAGACTCTGAAAAACTCATGTTAAAAAGAATTAAATTAAAGGCTCTAGAGGGCAAAACTAGAATCATAGGTAGAAACTTCAGAGAGGCAGCTGTCTAGTTAATGTACCTTCCTAACAATCAGAGTTGTCCAAAGTGGAATAGGTTGCCCTTCCCTACAGGTCTCCAAGTACAGTATGAATAGCACCAGTGATGGAAAAGTGACCAGATGGCCTCTGAACTTCCTTCCAATTCAGATTCTGGGACCGTGGTCTGGGGTTCAAACTACACATATTAAAAAACATGCTAGGTCACCTCTTGTTTCCCACTGTCCACCACCAACCCCTCCAGGATGAATGTTACAGTTGCCATCCCACTTAACAATTATGGATCTTGGATCCTCTAAATTTGGGAATGTGAGACATTTCTGGGACATTCCTATGCCTGGCATAGGATGTTGTTCAGTACTAGCAGATCACTGAAATCTCCTTGCTGAATTAATTTTTAAAAGAATACCACCAAATGTCCTCTTGCTCACATTTGCCTGGGCTCTTCCCACAATGGCAAAGGCTGTGCTTTTCCCAAGCTCGCTGCTACGCACCCCTTCCCTCTCCTTTGCCTCTCCAGGTTTCAGGCTGACAAAATGTGCCGCAGCAGCTCGCCCACATATGTAAATTCTCCTACCTCACCAACAAAAGGGCCATCAAAAGAAGAGACAGGTCTGAGTTACTCGGGTTTCCTTTCTTTTCTGACTGTCTTTCTTTAGAACCTGAGCACCTGACCTGCTCATTTTGATATTCTCATTGTTTTCGGGGAGCTATTATCCTCGGAGACCTTCTCAGTGACCTGAGCAGACATTTAAAGAAAACTTCCAGTGAGGCATCTCAGGATTTCCTGTTAGCTATGAAACCTGTAGGCCTCTGGAGACTATGAAAAGCAGTGGGGTGGGGGGAGAGAGGACAGAAGGGAGGGACAGGCTCCAGAGCACTATGGAAAGAATGAGCTATTAATTAGGAGTAGCAGGGTGGATTTTTGTCACATATGTAAGGTCTGAGTGTCCTGTTCCTGAACCACAAAAAACTGGCTAGCAGAAAAGGAAGCCTTGTGGAGAGAAGAGTAAGGCCAGTCTCCTCTGGTCACACCCAGGCCAATGGGATGGGGCTGGATTTCTCACGCTCCTCACTCCCTGCCTAAGCAGCAGGCTTCCACCTTAAAACACGGGCATTTCCTACACTTGAACAGAGCTTATCGTCCTACTATAGTAGTTACTATTATAGTATTACTATTATAATAGTAGAATAGATATTACTAGTTTAATGGAATGGATTCATTTCAGCTAATCTGTCTATAAAGAGAATTCTGTGGACTTCTATTTTAAAATCAGAAATATATTTCCATGAGAGTGGGGGGGAGGGGGAAGGAAATCCTTTGATGTACTGAATTCAGCATCATGTGATGGAAAAAAAGGGATCTAGGCCCAGCTCTGCCACTGGTTTGCTATGTAACCTTGAGAAGGTCAGTCTCCCTAGCCCAGTCTGTACCTAGGCAGCTAGATATTACAATGGAGCAGGAGGCAGAGAGACCTCAGTGTGAATCCTGCTTCAGACACTTGGTAGTTATGTGAGGAAGGAAGGGAGGGAGGGATAAAGGAAAAAGAGAACAATAGGAGGAAAGAAGACAGGGAAGGAGGGAAGGAAAAGAAAGGGAAGGAGGGCATAAGAGAAAAGAGGGATGAAAGGGAAGAAGAGAGGCAGGTAAAAGAGAGGATTGGAAGAGAGGAAGAAAGGGAAGGAGGGAGGGAAAGAGGGATATAAAGGAGAAAGAGAGAGAAAGAGGGAAGGGAAAAGAGGAATAGAAGGGAAGAAGAGAAGGTAGGAGGGAGGGAAAAGAAAAGGAAGGAAGAAATAAAAAAAGAGAGGGATAGAAGGGAAGGAGGAGGAGAAAACACACAAAAAGAAGGAAGGAAGGAATTGAGGGAGGGAGGGAGGGAAGGAAGGAGGAAGTATAAAGCGCTTACTATATGCCTGGCGCTCTGATAAGGGCTCAGGAAATAAATAGAAGCAAAAAGAAAGACAATCCCTGCCCTCGAGGAGCTTGTGTTCTAGTGGGAGGTCACCTAATCTCTTTGAGCCTTCCACATCTGTAAGATGAGAAATAATAACAGCATCTACCTCCCAGGGTTGTTATGAGAATCAGATCAAAAGAGATCATATAGGTCAACCCTGAAGTGCCATATAAATGTTAGTTATTATTATTATTATTGTCTAAACAGGAATTCCGCTCTGTGATGTTGGACATGACCAAGGCAACTTTTTGTTATTGTTCAGTTGTTTCAGTCACATCCCATTAGGGGTTTTCTTGGCAAAGACACTAAAGTTGTTTGCTATTTCCTCCTCCAGCTTATATTACAGATGAGGAAACTGAGGCAAGCAGGGTTAAGTGACTTGCCCAGGGTCACATGGCTAGTAAGTGTCTGAGGCGAGATTTGAATTCAGGAAGATGAGTCTTCCTGACTTCAGGCACAGCGCTCTATCTATCCACTATGTCACCTAACTATCAAAATATATAGGCTATATATTGATATGCATATATATATCAATATATAATCAATATATCAATATATATCAATATATAGGATATATATTGATATGTGCATATCAATATGAATTCATATATTATAATTATATGTTTATGTATCATAAAAACAAATCAGCTATATGTCACATAAGATAAATTGTATCTTTATATAGTTTTTTTAATTGTTACCAAAATGTTTTTAACATGATTCCAGGTTAAGAACCCCTGATCTGGGATTTATTATTATTGCATCAAACAGTTCCAATTTAATCATTTCTTTAAGTAAAAAATTCTTGTTATTTTAAAAAATAACTGACAGTTAATGTTTTATACACATTGTCTCTGTAACAACTCTTTGAGGTAAGTGAAACAATTGTGATTAATCCCGTTTTATGAACAAGTAAACTGAGATTGAGAAAGACTAATGCCCAGGACCATGTAGCTGGTAAGCATCAGATTTCGGATTTGAACACAGGGCTTTCCAGCTACACTATCCACTGCTGTGAGTAAGGAAGGAGGTAAATGCTGGCTTCTATAGAAGAATTCTGGATTCTCTATGGATTGTTTTTATTGTGATAAAAATAGGTCTTGGGAACCTGGTGATTTAGGCCAAATATTAAAGGGAGGAAAAGGAACTGGAAAGCCTTCCTGCCATCTACAGTAGGGAAATCCTCATTAAGCAAACTGACCAGCAAGCTTTATCCTGTGCCGGTCACCGCATGCCCAAAGAGCCCAAGCTCCATCTACCAGTCCTTGACAACAACTGTCTCTCCAAGCACAGGCTTGGAGGTGTCACTCTGCCCTATTTGAGGGGGAAGGAATGGCTCAAAGAATCATACACTTCCTGGGAAAGCAAACATGACCCTTAAGATTGTGGATGAGAATGTGACATCTAAGAGACAGAAGCACATAATGGCAGCTCCTTGCTAAGAGCAGAAGCATTTTCCTGAGTCACCCACCAGCAGGAGAAAGGACCTGTTTATTTGCTAAGGCTCAGGAGTCCTTTCTCATCTGGATTTTGCTTACTTGTTCTGTGATCTCTAACCCAGGACAGACAGTCTTCCTCCTCTTCCTCTTCTAGCACCTGAGAATACTTTCTCTTTTTGGCTGGTGGTGGTAAGACCCTGAAAGGAAAACAACCCAATCTGTTAGTCTCTCTCTTTCTGCTCCTTCATGTTTTATCAAGTCAAGTTTAATTAGTCATATCTAATCTCTATATCTAATTGTGATTTCCTCTGGTGAAGAGACCTTGGCTCTGACCCTTCTCTACTTCTTTTCCAGAAAGGAGACAGAGATATAGATAGATACATGTGTATGTATATGTGTGTGGTCATCATATATATGTCCATCACATATATCCATGTGTCCATCATATACATGCCCATCATATGTGTGTATATGATGTATAATGCTATTTTTAAAAAAGTAATCTGATGAGGCATTTAAAATTCCACTTAGAGAAAAATAATATGAACTTAATCTCAGTATTGTTTAACTGTGTTTGTAGATAACCATTTCCTCATTGGCAGCTTGAGTATCATTTCCTATGCTCTTTAATCTTCTCATCACCCTTTAGACTAGTGGTTCTCAACCTTCCTAATGCCGCAACCCTTTAATACAGTTCCTCGTGTTGTGGTGACCCCCCAATCATAAAATTATTTTTGTTGCTACTTCATATCTGTAATTTTGCTACTGTTATAAATTGTAATGTAAATATCTGATATACAGGATGTATTTTCATTGTTACAAATTGAACACAACCCACAGATTGAGAACTGCTGGTTTAGACTAAGGTTCTTAACATTTCTTGTGTGATGGCAAACTCGAAAAGCTTACGTGTCCCTTCTCAGAATAATGTTTTTAAATTAATAAAATTAAACACATAGGACTACAAAGTAAATCAATCATATTGAAATACAGCAATTTAATTTTTTTTAAAGTTCGTAGACTCTCTGGTTAAGAATTTTTATTCTAGGTTTTTTTTCCAAGTAAGTTGGGGGCAGAGATAATTTAATGCTTAGTGTTAATTGCTTTTTCAAGAGAGTTGCTTTTTTGTTGTTTCGTTGGTTTTTGGCTTTTGTAATCCCTAAAGCATTCTGGCAGGTCAGACGAACAGTGCTTCCCTGGGCATCCAGAATCCCCCTATATTTTTCTGACATTTTACCTTTTTATTCATTTAGAGATCTTTAGGGTTTGAGTCTTTTACTTGAGATTCTCACAACCAAGAACAATGGGCCAATACAATGTTTCATAAATGTCTCAACAGTGCCATCTTCCGGCACAGCTTACATCCATTATTTTTCTGAACCGGGGATTCTTAACCTTAATGTGTGTGATGGATCCCTCTGGTGGTATGGTGAAGCCTACAAAGTTTTTAAGTGAATAAAAGAAAAAAGTTAAATTACAAAGGAAAACAATTATATTGAAATAAAGATATAATTTTCCCCATTCAACTACATGGACCCCTTGAAATCTATGCACAGACCCTGTGGGGTCCATGAGCTTCTTTTTTTACATATATTTTAATAACTGCATTTCAATATCACTGGTTTCTTTTCTAATCCTATGTATTTTACTTGATGCTTTAAAAACACTTTTCCAAGAAATGGTCGTTGGCATGTGCCAAAGTGATGCATGATACCTAACAAGTTAAGAATCTCTATTCTAGTCAATACTTTTAAGAATCACGATAGCTTTGGGGATCATTTCTGCTATTAAGTCTATCATAAAAATTATCTGGCCATTTACCGTGGGCTGTGGTGCAGTCTTGGTTGGGGATAAGAACAATTTGAGGCCAAGTGGGAGGATGTAGGTTGATCCCAAGGAGCCTCAGGGTTACTGATCTTCAGACAACAGTCATGGAACCCACTTGAAGGATATACAGTGGAATTCATTTCATATATGTTCTCAGGCAGGTTAGGAAGCATCTTTCCAGGTGTGGAGTGCTGTAACATAGCCAGAGGTCTAGCACCAGCACCTGGAAGAAGGAATAAATGTGAAAGAATTTCTCAGAACCTAGCATCTCGTAAAATAAAAGATAACCATGACAGTGAAAAACAGCACTCACCTTTGACCTGAGGAGGAGGGCTTGGATCTGATCCAGAGTAGGGGGGAGTGTCAGGTAACTGGTTCTGCCTAAGGAAAAGACACAGGATTTATTTTTTCCTCTGCCTCTTTCTTCAGTAAGGAGCCCCCCTCTTCATGAAGACTCCTTTCAAATAATAAACAAATTCCTTGAGGGCACTGATGGTCTCATTTTCACCTTTGGATTCCTAACACCTAACAGCACCTTGAACATAGCAGCACTTAATAAATATGGAGCACTGACCTCCTCCCTCCCTATTGATCTTTTAACTCTGTTCTGTATGGCCCTAACTTGTCTTTGACCTCATTGCTCTTGGATCCAGACCATGATTTCATGCCTAAAACCCTGGATCTCATGGATTTCCAATTTTGACCTTCAGAACCTATTCCCAGTTGCTATTTGGTACCTTGAACAAGGTATTGTTTTTGCATCACATTGCTGTGTTGATTCTTATTTAGTTACTGTTGTTCAGTCATGTCCAACTTTTTGTGGTCCTGTTTGGAGTTTTCTTGTCAAAGATACTGGAGTAATTGGACATTTCCTTCTCTAGTTCAATTAACAAATAAGAAAACTGAGGCAAACAGGGTTAAATGACTTGACCAGGGTCACATAGCTAGTAAGTATCTGAGACCAGATTTGAATTCAGAATGATGAGTCTTCCTGATTCCAGACCTGGCTGGCGCTCTATCTGCTGCAACACCTAGCTGCCCCTCTTACTTAGTAATCACTGCCTGATCCATAGCATGCTCTGTATTTATTGCTTTAGATTCTACACTGAACCTTCTTCCCTTTTCTCCCTAGGGCCCATCAGTTGGCAACTTCTTTGAATTTGTAATTTCTACACAAATGGCTCCCGGATCTCTATATCCAGCTTGAGTTTCTCTCCTGAGCTCTATCTAGTCAAGCATACCCTATTGCCTACTGGACATTTCAAACTGGATGTCCCATAAACATCTCAAACTCAGTGTGTAGAGACAACATGGCAGAGAGGAATAAGATGCTTTGGGTGCAAATTTTGCCTCTGATACAACCTCATGAGCTTAGAAAAGTCACTTAAATTCTTAGAGCCTTATTCTTAACATTTGTAAAACATCCCGTTGGACTAAATGACCTCTAAGGACCCTTCCATCTCTAAATCTATGATGCTATTTCCAAAACAAACTGATTATCTTTGCTCTAAGCCAGTGGTTCTCAATCTTCCTAATGCTGTGACCCTTTAATACTCGTATGTGGGCGTATCTGCATGTGGGCTGACCCACCTGGAGATGGATAGAGGAGCAGTGTCTCGGTTCCTAAGACCAGTGGAAATATGTGTTTTCGGATGGTCTTAGGCGACCCCTGTGAAAGGGTCGTTCGACTCCCAAAGGAGTTGTGACCCACAGGTTGAGAACCTCTGCTCTAAGCCTGCTCCTCTCCCAAACCTCACTATTGCTATCAAGAGCATTACCATCCTTCTAATCACTCAGGTTTATAATTTCAGAATTATGCTTGACCCTCTCACTCTCCTTTACCCCCATGAACCCAATCCCTTGTCAAATTTCACCATTTCTACCTCCACATCTCTTGTATTTGTTCCCTTCTCTCTACTCACCTGGGCACCATTTTCATGCAGGTCCTCATCACCCCTCACCTGAACTACTACAATTAGCCTCTTTTTTCTGACCTCTGGGATTTTTTTAAATCTTATTCCAGGTTATTTTATTTTTTGAAGGGAAGAACAAAAAAGGCATTTATTAAACACTTAACAATATTATAATTTCTATTTTTTCCTAGGTTAGTTGCTTAAGAACACTAAAGGAAAATGGATACTGTCCATTGCAAACATGCCAAGACCTCAAAGGCCATATAGTCTAACCCATGACTTTAAGAATCACTTTAAGAATTTTTTTATTAAATAATAGTTATTCATTAATAATAGACAATGCTTATTTAGAGCTTTAAATAGCCTCTTAATCAGCCTCTCTGCCTCAAGTCTGTTGCCTCTCCAATTCAGACTTTACACAGATGCCAAAGCGATTTCTCTAAATTATAAATGCCTGACCATGTCACGCCTCTCTTCAATAGACTCCAGTGTCTTGCTATTATCTCTAAGATCCATTATAAACACCGTTGTTTGACATTAAAGCCTAACCTCACCCTAACTTACCTATTATAAATTTCTTTCTACTTCTAATGTTCGAGAGTCCAACCAAATAGGCCTTCTGGCTAATAGGGAAGCTAGATGGTACAATGGATAGAGTGGTAGGTCTGAGTTCAAATCTGGCCTCAGACACTTACTAGCTGTGTGACCCTGGGCAAGTCATTTAACCTCAGTTTTCTTGTGTGTAAAATGAAGATAATAATAGCACCTACCACCCAGGGCTGTTGTAAAAGATCAAATGAGATAACATTTGTAAAGCATTTCGTAGTGTCTGGAACATAGTAGGCAATATATAAATATTAGGTACTGCTGCTATTGTTATAAGTGAATTATCTACTATTATGTAAATGTTGGTT
>CM053585.1:346343512-346359253 GCA_028646515.1 Pseudochirops corinnae | reverse complement strand
AAGAAATGGGAAGGAGATGGACTTCATAATTACCTGGAGAGGCTTATACAGACTGATGCCAAGTGAGAAGAGCAGAACCAGGCAAAACCTGTACACAATCACAGACACATCGTACATATGATGACCAACCTTGATAAACTGGACTATCCTCAACAACGCACAGATAAAGACAACTCTACAAGCCTCAGGATGGAAGGAGATACCTAAACTTAGAGAAAAATATAGAAAGACTATAGTTTAAATGGAGACTGAAGCAAAACATGCTGTCGTTCTCTTTCATGTCTAGTTTTGCTCTTTTTTTTCTTTTCCCAGTGATCCCTCATTGGTTACAACCCTTCTACATGACCAAACTATTGTACAATGTGAAAGTATTTGCAGATCCTATATATGATTGCATGCCACCATGGGGGTGGCGGGGAAGGGAGGGGAGAAAATATGAAACTCAAGTGATTGTGGAACTGAACTTGTAAATTAAAAGTAAATTAGCAAATTTTAAAAATTAAAAAAATAAAATAAAATAAAATGATGGGCACTAAGGCAGGGAGCACTGTGGTATCTTTGTGAGCACTAAGCAAACATGATCCTATATGTGATCTAGTCCCAAAGCCCCTAGAAAATCCACTGCAAGTCCTCGTTCCAGATGCTTCATGCCAAGCCTGTGTAGTGATCCCAGGCTGGATACAATTAGTGCAACGTTGTCTACAAATAGAAACATTTGTAGAGCCTCATCATTGCTAGGCAATTCTTCTTGTTTGTATTTTGTATCTTCCGTAATACTGGTAAACATCTTAGATTAACTTGTTTTACCCTCTCCATGCCCTCTAAGTCTTAAGAGATACAGAGCTGTAAAGTGGAGAGAAAATTGGCTTTGATTTCAGGAAACACAAGGTTCAAGTCTTAACTCTGATACATACTGGCTGTGTGACTCTGTTTAAGTTACTGAGCCTCTCAGTGCACTAAGCAATTTTCAAAGGCTATCAGTTACAATGTCAATCTGCATTAAAAGGAGTTTCCTCATCTGTGAATTTCCTGTATCAACTAAGTTGTGTGTCTAGTCTTTACCCCTACCTATTTTATACAAAAATTGGCATGGGTCCTCATCCCTAAGCATAAAAAAACAGGTTAAGAACACTGGCAAGTAACAATTTAAAACTATTTTAAAATGTAATCGTCCATGTACCGATACTGTATCTCTTGGAGATACCAGTATTTCCTAAATTCACTGCCATTGATGAATCATCCTAACATATGGAAGGGATTGGAAAAACCTACTTCAGAATAATTTTCTTAAACTCTGAAACACTGCCCAGCCAAGAGAAGCCCTATAAGACTGACAGGAGAGGAAGGCCACATCCATTTTTTTGCACACAATTTTCATGTAATTTATCAATGCCAACAAATGGTCCCTATCCTTCAGAAATTTTCTAGTTAAGTGTCATTGCACCTACTCTGGATCCAGGACTTTAAAAGACCCTAGATTTATCTGAATGCTCTCTCTGCTGTCTGTAATCCCTCCATGGCTTTGGAGAGATGGCTTACAGGTTGTCTGAGCCAGAAAACTCATCACCTCGTGTCTAACCTTCTGAGGATGAGCCTCTCTGATCTTGGCTAGACTAGTCCTTGGACAAAAACCACAAAGTCCTTTTCCAGACCAATACTGGAGGCCTTCTCAGTATGGCAGGAACTGCCAGAGATGAGATATTCAAGGACAATTTTCTTTGGGGGTGGGGGAAGGTGGGGCTACTTCCTTTGTCTCTTTGTACCTTTTACCTAGTACAATGCCTTACCCATAGAAGACAATGAATACAGAACTAAATTCCTTGTTTTTATTTTATTCCTATTGTTTCTCACCCAACTATGAACCTTGGATTTTCCCTACACCAAAATGGCATAGCCCAGGAAATAGTGAACTACGAAGGTAAACTGCATTAGAAATATTTTCTAAGAGATAGTTTGTGGAACACTCAAGTAGATGGTAAGTGAATAAAGAGAGAACAGCAGGAAAAAGTGATTAGGAAACTCAATTTCTAACTGGCATCAATCTCTTCTTTCTCCCTCAAGTATTGCTGAAGGTGCAGGAAGAGGTGGAGAATGGTAAAGAGGAAACTCTAATATAGCAATTGCTGCTTTACACAGCAAGCCCAAATTTATTTATTTTGAACTAACCCTGACTTGTGTTAATAGTTTCTTTATAATTTAAAAAAACCCTATGTATACATGGCTCTAAAAGGTGAATTTTGCTGAAAACTCAATCTCTGTATTTCTAGATCTCTGTACTTTATTCTGTCCCTAAAATAGATCTTTTTTCTTTCAATAGGAGAAACTTATTTAAATAATGAAAAAGAGCTCCTTAATTTCTCTACCCAATAGATATTTCAGTTCATTAATCTGCCACAGAGGTATGCAAATTAACTGGGATAAAACAAAATTATCAAATATATTGACACATAATAAACCTAACAACCTATCTACATCTTTAAAAAAGACCCAAACAACCCAAACTTTTAATACGTAGTATATCTTTTTGCCTCAAGGACTTGTTTTATACAATTTGGTATTAAATTTATGATATTTTAATCCATATTCTTCATATTCTTTAATTCTTCATTATGAAACCACAATTATCACACTGGATAATCAGTGTCCCTTTAACATTTCATTTTCCCAGCTCTAGCCACAGATCTTTGATAGAGCTAACATCAGATAAGTGGCCAGGCCATTGCAGCTTGTCTATCTCCATCTACAATATGAGGAGGTTATTTGTACTAGATGGCCTCTGAGGTCTCTTCCAATTCTAGATCTATGATCAGACTATAACTTATGATTGTAATAAGAGCTAGCATTTATATACTTTAAGGTTTGCTTTACAAATATTTTACTTGATACAACAACTCTTGGGAGGTAGGTACTATTATTATTTCCCCTTTACAGAAGAGGAAACTGAGGCAGATGGAAGTGACTTGCCCAGTATCACACAAGTAGGAAGTGTCTGAGAATAGATTCAAACTCAAAACTTCATGATTCCAAGTCCAATGCTCTATGTATGGTGTCACCTAGCTGCTTCTGTATGTCAGTAAGTGGAGAACTTTGTATCATTACTACTTATTACTGTGCTCTGTGTGTGATAAGGTCTACTATTAAGGAATAATAAAGTGAGAGTTGAAGTTATAGACGACTAACACAAATTATATGCAAACAGACCCATGCACACATATGTGCATCCCTACATGAGAGGTTCTTCTTTGGTTGTGTGGCTTTAATGCTTCTTGCCTTAATACCTTAAATACCTTAAGCCTACTGGAGGACAGTGTGTCACCGTTTGAGTTATCCATCTTGGGAATGTAGTTATCTAAATGCAGTATCTGAATTACCCGCTAGAGGACACTCTATCATACCTGAGATACCAGGCCAGGCCTGGAACATGGTCAGGGCTTGTTCCAAAGAGTATGCAGTTTCTCCACTGGTCACAAGAGACTGACCGCTGAGGCTGCTGGCCACAAGGGGGTGCCCAGTCTACAAAGTTCCAGGATAGGCCTACTTTTCCCCCCCTCCCCATCTCCATCCTCCATCAAGACATGAACTTTTACCCCCATAAAATAGTTTACACTCTTAGATCACTTTCCAATAGACTGGACACTTCAGCATATGACTATGTGGGTTTCAATATATGGAGGTAAATACAAAATAAATCCATAAATTCATTTTATCTTGCCTTCCCTATTCTAGATCTTCTCTACAGATGAAAAATCCTCCAAACATTTGTATCATGACTCATAAAGGGGGAATGGAGAGAGGATTCCACTTCCCTAGCTCATGCATTAAAAGATAAGCATTAGCTTAAAGGTAAGCACGATGAAAACCATCACTCATTCCCTACATATCCCTAGCCACAGGAATGCTGGCAGCTACATCTTCATTAGGTTCTACAGTGGTTTGCAAATTAACTAGTAAAAAGTTAAAAACAAAACATGCAATGGGTTCTCTTTTTTTCTATAATTGCTTGTTTATATGTTTTGGCATTTAGTTCACCAGATGTTGACATAAGTCTTCAAAACACTGATGTATGTTCTTTAACATACTTGGCACATTTGATATTAAATGTACCTTTGATGAACACTTTACTTAATTAAAACCTGGAGATTTCCAATGGGGTTTAAATTAGGAAAGTTCCTAGGGTCATTGAAGCATATCTAACTCCATATCTTCAATTAATTTCTTAACCTTTTGTGACATATGGTCTGATTCAAGGCCAAAATTTGAAAGAAGGTTGGATTTGGGGGAGAAATTATCAATAAGAAGTTCAGTTTTGAACAAGTTGAGTTTGAAATGTCTCTAAGACATCCTGCTTGAAATGCAATATTCCTGCAGTATTCCAATCTCCACTTGGAATTCTGTAATTCCAGAACAATTCTGCTTCTCAGTAAATCAATGCATGTATTTATCAGAGTTCTTCAATCTCTCCACAGAAATAAGACTTCCAGGTTCACTGGAAGTAAAGTTTAGAGACAATACTGGGATTCCTTTGACAATGGTTCTGGTATAGTCTTGACTGAAAAAAATTAGTTTCATCAATAAAAAAAACCTTTTTCCAATTTTCAGTACACTGGTCTTGGCCCAAGTCCATTATAGGTGTTTAGCAACAGTTAACAGCTGTTTCTTTACTAGTTTCTTAGATGTTCTATCACTTCAAGAACCCTATAGCATACTGAATAGAGCAGAAGTATCAAACTCTTTACAAAAAATGTAATTGGGAAATGGTTGTTGTTGGCTATTTATTTTGCAGTCATGACTGACTCTTTGTGACCCCATTTGGAGTTTTCTTGGCAAAGATATTAGAGTGGTTTGTCATTTCTTTCTCTGGCTCATTTTACAGTTGAGGAAACTGAGGCAAGCAGGGTTAAATGACTTGTCCAGTTAGCAAATATATGAGGTTGGATTTGAACTCAGAAAAAGGAGTCTTCCTAACTTCAGGTCAGGCGCTCTCTCCATGGTGCCATCTTGGGAAATGCTTAACAAAATAAATGAAAATGTGATACAATATAGATATTGCTAATTTGTGGTTTTCTAAATTAATATGTGCCCATAGGATTCCTTTCTATGAGTTTGCCACCGCTGCTGAAGAGGAATCATTAATAACCTCTTAAACTGCCAAATCCTTCTGAAAGTCTTTGTTGGTTTTCTAAGAATTAATCAGTTTGTTTCATGGCAACACTGTAGTTTGTTACTGCTTGGCTTTGCTTTTTGTTTTCAACCACACTGACCACAGTGTCCTTTTTATTTCAGGGTGGTTTATCCTATTTCATTGAAGACTTGAATGATGATTGAAACTGATCTGACTTCCCCAAACCAAGGGACTTCTGCAATATTTCTAGTAGTCTTTAAAGTGTCTCTTTAAGAGCTACAACTTTCGCATGTTGTTAAATCCATTCTGTAACACAAGAGAGTAATGAAGTTATATATGTATGGCATAAAATCTTGTACTTCACTGATGGAGAACTAAAGGTGGGGAAATTGGCTCAAAATATGGCTTCATCTTAACAAGTTCGGAAGAACCTACACAGTCTAGTATCAGTAGATACCCATACACATGGCTATGCCTGTCATAAAATTAAACCATATCAAAATTATTACATGTCCCAAATAATTTGCACACCAATATGTGTAAATGGTCCTTTGCACCAAAATTACAAGGAATTTTTGTCATATTAGGTCTTCAGTGGACTAAGTGAATATTCACCTTTTTAAAAATATTCTCCACTTGGCCTGCTTTCTAAACAAGGAAGTTTTCTGATAGTTTCATTAGGAATCTTATAAAGGAAGATGGCTTTGGACTGAAGTTCCTCTGTGGTTGTATAAGTAAAAACTCCAGATATTCCTTGAATATGAAAAATTATAAAGGAAATTCTGTAAACCTTAAAGTGTGACATAAATGTGGAGTTATTATTTTCCTTGGTCCATGAAATATCTCTGCAACATCTAGCTTGAAATGTCCAATAGGGAATTAGTGGGACAGAATTGAAGCACAGGACTGACTGGTGGTAGATATACAGATATACAAGTCATTTGCATCAAACTGCTAATGAAACCCACAGAAGCAGATGAGTTCACCAAGAAAGAGAATACAGAGAAAGGAGAGGGATCAAGACAGAGACTTGAGGAACACCTACAATTAGAGGGCATAATATGGATCGTAATCCAACAAAAGAGACTGAGAAGGAATTCTGATAGGTACAAAGAGAAGCATGAAAAAGCAGTGTCATGATAGCCCAGAAAAGTGAGAGTATGCAGGAGCTGACTAGAGTCAGCAATGTCAAATGTAGCAGATGGTTCAAGAAATATGAGACCAAGAAAAACTGTCAGCTGAGCTTATTAAGAGAACACTAGAAAAAAAGAAGAAGAAGAAGTAGTTGTGTGACCTTCAGCAAGTTACTTAACCCCAATTGCCTTGCCTCCTCCACTCAAAAGGAAAAAAAAGGATCATAAGTAACTTTGGAGAGAAAAGTTTCAGTTGAGTGATGAGTTTGAAAATCAGATTCCAAAAGAATGAATGAGAGGAGGAAGTGGAGGCAAAGATATAGATTATAAACAGCTCTTTTCTAGAAGTTTGGAGGAGAAAGGGAAAAGATATATAGGATGACAGTTTGAAGGGATGCTAGGGTTTAAGGGCAATTTTTAAGGAGGGAAGAGGATCAGACAGGTTTGAAAGGACAGAAGAATGAATCAGGATGGAAGAGAAAATGGAAGATGATGTCAATGGGGTGTTGAGATGAAGAGAAGGGGAGAAAATGGAGTTCAATTTGAATGGCTTCAATATTCTCAGAAAAATAAGAGTAGGGGTCTTCAGAGAGGTCATCAGGGAGGGGAAGGAGGGAAAAGGTTTAGAAAAGCTGCTGTACAGAGTGAAAGAGGGCATCAATTAAGGAGAAATAAAAGGATTGCTTTCTCTAGAATTGAAGTTGAATTATAAATATTTATAATGGACCCAATTAGCCCAGTTATATCACTTTTTCCAGCTCCATAGATCAACATATAAGTAGGAGCAAAGGTGACCGAGAGTGGGAGAAAGTCAACAATGAGTGGTGAAAGAATGAGAGGGCAAGTGATTCAAGCATAGATGACAGTGTGCATTTGAACTGGTTAACTATAGAACTGAAATTGGAAAGGAAAGGAAAGAAAATCAGAGTAGGGGTAATATCTTAAGAAAATCCTGAGAGGCAGAGGCAGTGGAGGCCAGGATGAGGCTGAAGAATACATCTAGGCAAGACAAGGCATAGGTGGTTATGGTCAGATAGAGAAATGTCAGACTTTCTGATTAAAGAAATGGATAATCATGAGTAATGGTGAAATCTAGATTGTAACCATCCTACATAAGCTGAGGGGGAATGAAGGATTGTTGTGGGATTTAAGGATATTGAAGAATTAGGTTAGGAGGGCTAAGGGAACAATAATATGAATGATGAAATCTCCTATTATAAGGATAGGATTTGGGAAAGAGAAGATGGTGACCCAGATGGTGATGGTGATTAATTCCTTGGGAGAAGAAAGAGAATGATCTGTGAAAAGAGTATAAGATTCATTTCACTCATTCACACAGACACAGACACAGACACAGACACAGACACACACACACTCCATACCTTCTTAAGAGGAAGGAGAAATTGGGGTAGATTTACAATTAATTTTGTTGTTGCTGTCTTTTCTAGCAAAAGTAACTTCTATAAATTGAGAATGTTATTTTTAAAACTAACCCTAAAACGTAGGTTTAAATGCATTTCCTCAAAGAGGATTGAATTAGATTATAAATCTGTATCTCTCCTAGATCCTGTGGGCTAAATTCACCCACAATCATGTGACCTAACAGCTCTAAGTGCCAAAATATGATAATGAAAAGGAGAAAGAAAACAAAGAGGAAGTGGAGAAAGATTAATTAGTAAGATTCCAAGGCTCCTGAGAATGGAGATGCTTGATCTGCCTTGAAAGAGATCAGTGGGGAAGAGAGGAGGAAGATGAGAGTGCTGTTGTTTGCAGGAAAGAAAGGAACCACTTCCAGGAAAAGATATCACTTCCAGGATTAAGGCTCTTAGAAGAAAAGACATGGCCAGAGAGAGAGCTTAGAGACCTAACAAGTATACAGACATCAAGTTACGGCCCATTCTAGATACAGACCTGGTCAGAAAATAAAAATAGGAATTAGATGGCAAGAGAGAGTTAGTTCCTTGGTAAGTCTTCCCTATATAGCATTCTCTTACATTACTTTTGGTCTAGCCAGGTAACTATTTAAGCACCTCAACAAAAGAAAATTACCTCTCTCTCTAGATTCTTATAGCCTGCTCCTCCTCAGCTTCCAGTGAAGTTGAAAATAAAATGTTAACTTACTCCAAGCTTAGACAGTGAGCTCTGGATATTGGTTAGTCTTGAATCAAAAAGGTCCTGTGCTGTTATCAATACATATCTTTTTCTAATCTAGTCACCCACCCTGTAGATGCTACTCCCTCAATTAGATCTGCTGTTCTGGGAGAAGCTGATTAATTCCATAATCAGTAAGCATATAAGGAATCAGAGAGGAACATTCCTCCACGTGCAGTGTTCTGAGAAGATTGTGTCTGTGGTCTTTGTTCTTGGTGGTTATGTTGTCTCTTCCACCCTGCCCTTGTGGTATTGGGCATGGTGGCTGGACCTGTAGCACCCTCTTCTCTAAGCTTAGCTCCTTTGAGCTGGTCTCTCCAAGGACTTCTCTTACTGGTCAGCCAGACTGGACTTTAGCTCCCTACTCACTGGCAGAGCTGAGCTGATAGATATGTAATGACTTTGGCCAATGGATACTCTTAACTTAGAGCCTCTAGAGCTGCTGTTGTGAAAGAATTTATTATTCTGCTGTTGGCCTCATAGTGGGCCTCTCAGAACATAGGTAGGATGGTCATTTGATGGGCTATTTTATTTACTTAAGGGCTATTTGATGCCCTTCCAGCTTGAGAGGAGAGTCTACTGGCAAGGCCTTCAGGAGCTTTGGATCACTTCCAGTCAACAATGGGGCACCTGAATATGATTTAATATCTCTCTAAATATGGAGTGGTCTCCTTCAGATAGTGATTCTAGAATGAGCTCTGACTCCAGAATGGGCTGAACTGGATGATGACTGTGGTCTAGTCCAATTCTGACATTACATAACATTTCCTCCTATTTTTAATTATTCCCTTGCCTATCTCAAAGTATAAGGTCAGTCTCACATGCTATCTGTTTTTATAATAATCACAGTAACAATAATAATAAATGATATACATATATATGTGTGTATATATGTATATAAAAGCAAAATCCATGTATCATCACTCTCCCTTCCCAAATCCTTCCCACAATCATCAGGGGACATTTCCTCACGTTAACTTACATAGACATATAGAAGACATATTCAGCAAATATCTTTGACTACATTTTGCATCATAACCTTGAGACCAAATGGAATTTAACAGAGAACAACAAAAAAAACACACACATACTTTCATAAAAACAAACAAGTACAAAAGAATTGTCTTTTTAGCAGTTTGCATTAAAAAGATTTGAGATATTTAAAAATTAATAGCTAATGCTTTCATGTTTCCAAAGAACTTCATATACGTTATCTTATTTAGCCATCACAATAATCCAATGAGGTGGGTACCATAGGCATTATTATTCCCAGAAAAAAAAATCCTCCACTGAAGAATTCTTTTCTTGTTCTATTTGTTTTCACAATCTATCAAACTAATATAAACTGACAGCTACAGGGCTAGCAGACATCATTGCACAGACTGCTTTGTAAACCTTCCAGGCTGCTATAAGGAGTCATATACTCTATTTTTTAATCTCAAAGTGGGACAATTTTTTTCTCCTTTTCTCATAGGACATGTTACTACAGATCTAGAAACTATTTTAAATACCAGCATGGCCAGAACCCATTTGAGATAGAGAGATCCAATGGGCTTTTACACAGAAGACATTCACACTTTAAACATATACACAAAACTATCATATGTATTACTTTTATAAATTATATTCCTTTCTTTAGTAGCTTGTTTCCTGCATTTTTTTCACTTAGTTCCTCATTATTTCTATCACATCCATTGTCCTTCAGAGTCCATTAGTTGTCTTTTAATGGACAAGACATAGAGTTCCTCATTTTTACTGTTCCAAAGGGACTTTTCTCCTTTTCGTTTTTAAACCTTGCCCATCTGAATTCTTTTTCCAATTTTTATTTTCCTGTGAAAATATATTTGTGTATAAAGCATATTTACAAGGACAGGATAATATATTATGCATCATCATGGCACAATGGTGACTGACCCTGGTTCTTGAAGATGATGCCATCGGAGTACAAAGAGTACAGAGTACAAAGTCTGATAAATCTTCCTAAGCACTAAGTTCTTTGATAATATAGTGAATCAGATATTATGCAGATAGCAACCCATCATACCTGTCAATCCTACAGAATCCTTGTCCTAGACCTCCCAGAAATTTTCCCTAATGTGCTGGGGGCCTTCCTCAAATTTTCTTGACATTATGAATATACCAATGAACCGCACAAGCTAACCATCAGTTATCTTTCATCCTATGGCTCATGACCAACCCATACTCTTTTATAGGAATACACTTCTCTGATGACATCCTTTATAAATACTTCTTTTGCACAATTCTTGGATGGTAATGTGTTATAGGCTACTCATGCCTACCATAAGCCTCTCCATTCCCCTTTGGGTTTCCCTTAACTTTAATTTTTCAGATATTGTTATTTCATGATTAATAGCTACACAATAAAACTGGAAGTATATTATTGTTTAAGAGATAGGACTTTTTTTTCAAGAATAAGACTGGGAGTAATCCACTAGGCATTAACCCCCAAATAGTCTATGTATCTCTTATTCACAGACTATACTGGCTGAGTTTGGAAAGGCTTATCACCAGAAGGCTTATCAATAAATGATGAGATTTTGGGCCATAGAAACTCTGAAGGAGCCACAGTCTGCTCTGATGGCAGGAATACCTACAGCAGAAACATCATGAATCTTCCAAAAAGCTCAAAAGCATCATAGTAATGATATAGTATTGGGGTTGGATTGGAGCACTTTCCATGGAGCTGAGTGTGAGTTCAGCCCAATTGTAGTGACGGATGTACTCTGACCCCTTGCTAAGTGGTATATAAGGGAATTTCTTCTAGAAAAGCCCTCACTATACAAAATAGTAGATATCAGCCTTGGCAACTACCTTGTGAGATTGAGAAATCCAAATTTGCCTGATGATAGGGCAGGGAAGCTAGCTCAAAAACTAAGCAAATAAGCTCAAATAAGATCTAGACCTGTGTAGAATTCTCCAAAAAGGAGTAAGTGAACAGGATTGATTGGATTCAACCCTCTCAGATGCTGGATTAGAAATAATGAGGAACTAAGTGAAAAAAATGCAGGAAACAAGCCACTAAAGAAAGGAATATAATTTATAAAAGTAATACATATTGATAGTTTTGTGTATATGTTTAAAGTGTGAATGTCTTCTGTGTAAAAGCCCATTGGATTTCTCTATCTCAAATGGGTTCTGGCCATGCTGGTATTTAAAATAGTTTCTAGATCTGTAGTAATGTCACACATGGATTAGGATGGAGAGGGCTTTCCCACAAAGGGGTTCTGCTCTGGGATCAAGAGGGTCAGAGTTGGTACTGGGAGGATGTGACCCCAAAGAGGGCATTCAGGATTTTTCTCATATTCTCCAGTTTATTATGTCCCCATCCCAGAGTCCCAGGAATAATTTCTTATATAATGCTTAGTTATGGCTCATGTCTAGAGTCTCCCAAGTCCTTTCTATTAAAGCATAGGTTCCCAAAGTGAGCAATACTGCATCTTGGGGAGCACTGGATTGATTCAGCGATTGGTAGTAGCCTCAGGTGCAATTAGGGGGCATTGAATAAAAATAAGGGAGTAGAGGAAGCATAAGGAAAGAAGAGAATTTTGAAAAACCCTTTGTACATGACTCATCTATTGCACAACAGTTTTAAAGTCATAGTAATCACATTATTTTCCAAATAAACACACAAAATGCAAGTTATAATTGATCAGTGGTTAAGTCCACCAACAAGTCTTAACAAGCAAGTGTTGGCAGGCAAGCATGTCACGCATTGGCAGAAAGTCCAGCATGCATCAGCAGGAATATGTATGTGTAATGACTTGTTCACAATATGATACCATAAGGTTACATAATGCAATACTGTGTCTTAAAAATTTCAATGCTGAAAAAACCCCACAATTTTACAATAAATTATTACATTTCTGGGATGGGGTGCTGAGTAATTTTTTTTAATGGGAGTGGTAGGCCAAATAAGCTTGGAAACAACTGTATTAAAGTTACTCAATGTACAAATTGGTAGATATGGTATAGTAGAAAAAGCACTGACTATGGAGTCAAAGGACCTGGGTTCAAATCCTACATCTGATGTTCACTATCTGAGTGATTTTGGGACAATCATTCAACTTTCCCAAGCCTCAGTTTCCTCATTGGTAAAGTGAGTGAGTTGGATAAGATTGATTCTGAGATCCCTTCAAACTCTAAATCTATTATTTTATATCAAGCATAGGGAAGTTATTTTCTTCGTAACCACAAAAACAATTTATTAAAATACAAAGAACTCAGTGTACTCATTGAAAGATATTTCAAACATGAAATAATAACCCAAACCCAATTAATGCTATCCTAAGAGGTAAAGACTCCCAGTAGATAGGTAGAACTACTGAACAGATCTTCCATGTTTATTTTGGATTTATACTGCCCAAGTAGAAACTCAAGGTCAATATATTCTGGGAGTGAGGTTGTACAGTTCACAGATATAAGATGTACTGTTACACATCCCTCATTCCTTTCTGTAATTAGTCTTTTTTTCCCTTCAGAATGAAATGCTTTATAAAAAGTGGGAAGAAAATCATTTCTTGCCATAATTTTTTTATTTTCCCCTGGGACCTATGAATTTTTTTAACTTTATATATTTTTAAAAATATTTTAAACTTAAATACAAAATAAAATATGAAAAAACAAATACAAAATAAGAAAAGAAAAAAACAATATTGCCATATGCACAGGAGAATATAAAAGAACATTCAAAATATATAGCAATAAATTTCCATTTTGAGAAAGCTATATAATAAATACTACGTGTTATACTGAGAGCTGTCCATCTTTACTTCTTTGTAGGTTTCATCTTGTTCTCTGCTGTGTACTTTTTACTTTGTCCTTTTTTCCCCTGCTGTGCCAAGAAGGCTACAATGAAGCTGGGATACATACACACACACACATTCATACGTATACACACATACAAATATATAGACATGCATATAGACATATGTATATACACTTATGTATACACAGATAACTATAATCATACACATATACATTCATATGCATCTATGTAAGACCGCACTATCCTTGTTTGTGCTCTCTTTCTCTGAAGGTGCATAACGTCTTCCTTTATAAGTTCAATTCTTTCCATGTTTTTCTAAATCCACCAACTCATCATTTCCTATACCACAGCAATATTTCAACTTTATACTGTCTAGTTATTTTAAATAGTCTAAAACAATATTGATTAATATGACAGACATATAGTATAGTGTAATTATTCTCAATAAAAGTTCATGCTCCTGGTGGTGGTGATCTTTCCTTATTATAAGGGTATAACTACCAGAAGTGCCTCCTTCTGAGCAACCAGCACCCAGTTCAAGGAATCTAGCCCTCTCAAGCTCACAAAGTATCTGTCAAGGTTAAAAACATCCATCTCAAGGTCATTGTTCAGTCCCCTGTACTCAGAGAAAGAAATACAAAGCAGATGAGAAAGTTAGAGACTTGAGATACACTCTCAGGCTCACCTACACAAGCACAAATACTTGCTGTCATGGGTCTATAGCTCCCACCTGCATCTGCTACAAAAGCAATCTCTTCCCTATCCTTGGTGGAAGTCCTAAGTAAAGCTGGCAGAAATCTAAGTGCAGTATCAATGACAAGGGAAGAGACAAAAGTGGAGAGTTTGTCCTCTCTTTTTAAAGCCTATCAAAGGAACTTCCTGGCTGAGTCACCAATCACCTTCAACACAGCCACCGCTCTGCCCCAACTCTAAACATACCCATACACGCCAATCCATTATTTGCTGGTGACAGGGAACGTAGGACCAACCAAGGCCTCTGGTCACACAAGCCTATCAGCAAGGGTCCAGAGCATGTATATCACCAGAAATGGCCCAAGATCAAACTGAGCTACAAGGGAAGTAGTCTAAAATTTCCATGCTATGCTCACAAACATTCTTTTCCTTTATAAATGCAAACTGCCTACATATTTTTCTTTACCCTAGTTTCTCATTATTTATATCATACAAACAGCTTTATTAATCAAATATAACTTTTAGTTCTAATAAAATTTTGTATTCTTGCTTTCCTAAAGGAATCACCTTCCTACTATATGTAAAACTTTGACCTATATATTCTTTTTACCTTTTTGCTCTAAACTGTATAATTTTTCCCATTTCCTTTTTTGCTTTGACCTTAGCTATTGGATTCTAAATTATTTGAAGATTATAGTTTGATCAAGTATTTGGACATCTTCTTGGCCTATATTTCACACTAAAGGATCTCACTAACACCTCTAAACTTTATATTCATTTTACCAAAAGGTTATAATGTATCACATACCGAATCACAATTTTGCCTTTCCCTATTTTCTTACACTAAATATCTTTCATATTTTTATGTCTTTTTCTTCTGATAGCTGTTTTATATGGGAATAAGATTCTGTAATTTGAGGACATACTATTTTATATTACTTATTCTTCTGTGCAATTATTCTTCATAAACCTGAAGGTGATTTCTGTATTATTGTCAGCCATCAGTCAATAATGGGGAAGTGTCAGAATGCACAATGAAAGTCCTGAAAAGTCTTCAAGTATAACAGGAAGGGACAGAACCTGCTGTAACTCATTTTTCTTCTGAATTTACCACTAGGAAGTGTTCTCAGGAAATGGAAATTTTGATATATGAAGTTAATAGCAGGGAATTTTTTTCTCTCTTGTTCAAGCCATAACCTTAGAACTATTAATTTTTAAAACACCAAAAGATATTTTGCATACATTACCTTGCTTTAGAACATAGCAGAGCTATATACTAACCATGGAGTAGTTCGTCTTTGGAGTGCTTGAAAACAAGCTAGAGAGGATATTTATGGATCATGGGGTCAATTTGGAGAATTAAGAATCATGGTACCATGTAACTGGATCTTGGCACTACGTTACAAACACAATATCTGCCTTACTTGTAAAGACAAACATAGTGACTTTTTGTTAACTACGAGGTTGCTAAAAGCATTCTCAGGAACTCAAAATTGATGGGCTCCATGCTGCTCTTCAGGACTCTTTATATCAGAAGGGGAGAAAATGAAAAAAATAGTACAGAGAAGATTGTAAGACAATAAAAGCTACTAAAAATTATAATGGGCTATCAAAGAAGGTAAATGTATCCTAAGAATCTTCTAAAATAGGGTAGGACCCCAAAAATTATTTTATAGAACTAGAAAAAATAGTAACAAAATTCATTTGGAAGAACAAAAAGTCCAGAATATCAAGGCAATTAATGAAAAAAAATGCTAGAGAAGGTGGCCTAGCCTTACCAGATTTCAATCTGTATTACAAAGCAGCAGTCATCAAAACTGCTTGGTACTGGGTAAGGGATAGAGTAGTGGATCAAT
>CM053585.1:346324105-346343012 GCA_028646515.1 Pseudochirops corinnae | reverse complement strand
CCCATTTAGACTTGACTTTGGTGTATGGCGTTAGATGATGGTCTATACCCAATTTCTGCTATACTATGTTCCAATTTTCCCAGCAATTTTTGTCAAGTAATGAGTTCTTATCCCAGAAACTGGGGTATTTGAGTGCTCATCATTTTAACAAAAGTATTCTCCAAAGGATAATACGTAGATGTAAAATGTGCAGTTGCAGAAACTGGGAAGGATAAAAAGTATAAACAATGTCAAGGGTGGTGAAAAGATACAAAGTGTGTAAAAGTGGGCGGCCGCATTTTACCGTTATTGACTTGCATGTAAGAAATGATGGAAACTAAATTATTGAGGATACATTTGCTCAGAAAAGGAGATGGATAAGTCATGTAATGGAAATGAGAAGCAACAGATGGTCAGACTGAAAAGTATACAAGATCCCAAAAACATTCATTTAGTGGAAGGAAGGCCTTAACTTCAGATCCTGTATGGAAGATATAGGTGGAAACAATGGCCTGGAACTGTATAAATTGGGAAGCAATCTCTGCTGGAGAAGGGAGTTCCACCAGTGAAATCAAGATGCCACCCAAGTACCAAAGTAGAGCTGCAGTAAACAACTTTATTATCATTCCTATCACCATTTTGAGGGCATATGCTAGGCACTGGGAACACCAACATGTATAAGACATAATCTCTGCTTTCTCATGAGGGGGCTTGCAGTTCAGTTGGGGATACACATGTGAAAAGATACAAGACATCATAAAAACAAGATAAGGTCCTTGGTTAATTCCATATTTTAATGGATCAGTGATCACATTGATGAAGTCACTCTCTCTAGCAGTACAGATCAAAACTTACCAATGCCTCCCCATCCTCAGAAACTCTTTTCTATACCCTTCTGTGAATCACAACAATTCTACCTGAATATTGGGAGGTTTTCCTCTAGAGCTTTTAACATGGTGTGGACCTCAGTAGCATTCTGGCTATTCATTAGTTATCTTTTGCACTTGGTAAATGGCAAGCCCATCCCCTTTTCTGGACATACATCTCTCTAATGATATCCATAAAGGGCAATATTCTTTAACTTGCTCCTATCTACCATGTACCTTTCCCGTTGTCTTTTGGAACAGCTGAGAGAGCTGCAGTTTTAATTTGTGTTTATCGACTATAAAATGTTTTTGATTGGTTAAAACAGAATGCTTCCATGGAGGCTTTCTTCCAACAATCTCTCTGTCATGCATTTTGTCAAAATTACATGAGATTCCCTGAAGTATGTAACAAAAGATCACTGTTTGACAACACTTCTCTTATCCAATGAGGTATAAAATAGGAGAGACATGTGCTTTCCAAAGGTGTTTGTCAATTATCATGGAAGATTATAATCACAAATTCCAAAGTGAAGAAGGATTCCCAATGGATGATGGGGTCTTTTAGATGGTCTTGTTTGAGAATATTTTGCACTGTGCTGTAAGAGATGATCCAGCAATACCACTATCAGGTCTGTATCTTAAAGAGATCATTAAAAAGGGGAAAGGACCCACATGTACAAAAATATTTGTAGCAGCTCTTTTTGTCATGGCAAAGAATTAGAAGTTGAGAGTATGTCCATCAGTTGAGGAATGACTGAACAGGTTGTGGTATATGATTGTGCTGGAATATTACTGTGCTATAAGAAATGATGGAGGGGATGGGTTTAGAAAAACCCAGGAAGACTTACATGAACTGATGCTGAGTGAAGTGAGCAGAACCAGGAGAGCACTGTACACAGTAACAGCAATACTGTGCAATGACCAGTTTTCATAGGCTTAGCTCTTCTCAACAGTGCAATGATCTAAGGCAATTCTAAAAGACTCATAATGGAAAAATACTATCCACATCCAGAGAAAGAAGTATGAAGTCTGAATACAGATCAAACGTCTTATTTTCTCTCCTTTTTTTGTTTTCTCATAGTTTTTCCCTTTTATTCTGATTCTTCTCACAATATGACTAATGTGGAAATATGTTTAATATGATTGTACATGGATAGCCTATATGAGATTGCATGCCATCTTGGAGAGGGGGTAGGGGAGGAAGGAGGGAAAATTTAGAACTCAAAATCTTATAAAAGTGAATGTTGAAAACTAAAAATAGATAAATTTAATTTTAAAGGGAGGAGGGGAAGGAATGATGAGCTGGTTAATTTTAGAAAAACATAGAAAGACTTGCATGAAATGATGAAAGTGAAGCGAACAGAACCAAAAGAACATTGTATATAATAACAGCAATATTGTTTGAAAAATAATTGTAAACAATCAAGTTTTTCTGAGTACTATAAATACTCAAATCAGCTATAAAGGACCTATAAAGGAAGATGCTATCCATCTCCAGAGAAAGAACTGACAAATAGAAGTATGCATAGCATCATTTTGCATACATTTATAAGTCTGCATCAAATGAGGGGCTTCTGAAGTGCAGGGTGGGGAGGAAGGGAGACATTTTGGAATTTTAAATGTAACAAAATTAAATTTAAAAAGAGAAAATGCTATTTTGCCAATTACATTATGGCTGAGAACAACACAGGTCAGCACATGCTAAATACCGCCACACAAATGGCTGAGTGGTAGAGGAAGGAAGCAAGAATTGTAGGCTCTGATGGTCTATCTTGATTGTTACTTCTCATGTTTTTTATTGTTGCCTAAGGGCAAACTAATAAATTGCTCGGCATTATTCATTTCCTTTTGGGGAGGTTGTACTCCCTCACATTGTTTAAATGGAATATAGCTGATTTTTCTGTGGTTGTAAAATTTAAAGACAGTATTTCAAGATAAAGTCAGATGACTGGGCCACCTTTAAAAAATAATAAGGAATATATGACCTGTGCATTATCTTACATCTCCAGTTAGCATTTATTAGAATTCTGTGGCTAAGACTTTGCCAAGTTTTAAAAAAAGAAACATTATGCTTGAAAACATTTCCTCATCATTATGTGGGAATTGATAAGATGTTACACATGTCTGCAAGGGTATATCAAAGTTTTGCAAGTAAAGTTGATGATTGTTACCCCTGACCTAGAGTTACATTATCTCATATAGAGCTTATATTTGTACAGGACCACATAATCTACCCTTCTGACTAAATTCAAACAGTGAGTTTGACTGATCTTTCACTAAACAGATGCATATGAATCCTCCCTTTCATTTGTTCTCTACTTGTCTACCTTGACTGACATGCTGTCAGTCATATATGTACCATATGTACATTATGTATTTCATCCATACATATAGAGATGTGTTAACCTGCCGCTGGAACTAATTAGATGCACAACCTTCTGAACTTACAAGATTTCTAGGAGTATCAGTTTTCTTAAAAATACTCTCTGGGGACTTCTCTAGCTCTGTAATTTTGTATAAATTCTCTATGACTTAAATGTGAATGAAAGATGTTGTCATTATGATTTGCTCCTACTAATTAATATGTGGTAGGATTAATATTTCTAAACCTGCATGGAAAGGAAGTAGACAGGCTACAGACACTGGAGGTGGGGCCAGAAGCTGCTCTGTGATACTTCTGATACATCCAATATCTTTCATCTGCCATCAGCTGCATGCGGAAATAGACTCCAAGACTGACCACAGTATTCCCATCATAGAATATCTTTACCAATTTTCTGGTTGTTACCTCAGAATTATCTTTTCATGTCTCTTATAAGTGATTTGTAGCAATTGTGATTGTTAATGACTTGCAGAGTTGTTTTTTGTTTTGGGTTTTTTGGAGAACTATACCCCCCAACTGCTCATCCACTTGAGGGGGGAAAAAATCACAAATTTAAAGACAGCTGGTTTTCTTCTAATTTGTTGGCCAACCTTCAAAATTCAGATCACATGGTCATTTATTTTTTGCTTCTATCTTAAAATGTACCCCTCCAGGACACATAGATTGTTCAGATAATTTACAGCCAAACCCATCCATTCAGCCCATAAATATTTTTTAAGCAGGCACTAAATTGGAACAGAGTCATTAATCAAAAATACTTCAGCAGAATGGAAATAACAAGATAAAATGTAAGACAAATCAGTTAGTCAATAATCAGTAAACATTTCTTGAGTATCTAACGTGTGTCAGAACTTGTACTAATATCCAAATAGTAAGAGTCCTTGCCCTGCAATAAGGGAAGACAACACACAAAGGAAACTAAAACGGGAGAGGGGAAAAAGGAAGGTACCTGGCCACAAGGGATGATGGAGTCTAACACAAAGGAATGCAGCTGGTGTAAAATTAAGAGATGACTGATTTGGAAATCCTCTTTAAGTGGAGGCTTTGGGAAGAGTTCTCTTTTTTTGCACTCCAGACTTTCAGTCAGATGGACAAAGGGTACTGAGGATACTAATCAGGTATGAGTGCCAAGGCTGATACAATTGTGCAAGGAGGAGATGAGTATCCCAATGACAAGATTTCTCAGAGACTCGGTGGCATCCGCCTGGTGGAAAATGAAAAGGCTAAGTGCAGAATCATGTACTTCTCTGTTACAAAATAAACTGCACAAACCAGGTGGAAGACAGTTTATGAGCTGGTCATAGCAAATTTAGGAAATTTTATGGAGTACAAACCAGCACAAATACACAACAGTGTGACCCAGCTGCCCCCCAAAACTTACTGGGATCTTTGGTTACACAGATATATGTATGTATGTGTGTATATGATATATATACACATACATGTATATGTGTATATGTATATATACACATACAAATATGTATGTGTATATAGTATGTTGTGTGTGTGTGTGTGTGAGTTCTGCAAAGTTCTGCAAACTTTGTTCTCGTTAAAGCATATCTAAACTATTATGTTTGGTTGGGTTCTGATCACCATTATGCTTTAAAAGGGATTAAATGGAATACAACTGGAGCAGGTTGACCATGATGGAGAAGGATCTAAAAACATGGCTTATAAGGTTGGTTGAAAGAACTGGTGATTTTTAGCCTGGAAAAAATACAAAAATTAAGGGGGAAATGTTAGCAGTTTCCACACACTAGAAATATTGTCATATGGAAGAATGATTAGTCCTATTTTAGGTAGCTCTAGAGGGCAGAACTAGGACAAGGGTAAGGAAAATATAGGAAGGCACACTTTAGCAGAATTTAAAGAACTTTAAACTAGAACTGTCACAAAATAATATGGTATATTGTAACACATTGTGCCCTGAAAATGATGAGCATAGGATGGGAGGTTGGTCAAAATAATTCCTAAGGGTGTCATAGTGGAAAGGCAGCATTGATGTAGAGGAGAATGCTAGATGTGAATGAATCTTGCTTCTGGAACTTACTGTGTGACCACAAGGAAATAATTTATTCTGCCTGAATCTGTTTCTTCTTACTTAATGAAGCTAGTGACACTTGTAGTGAGAAACAATTTGGCATAGTGGACAAAAAGCCAAACTGGTAATGGGGAAGAACTGGGTTCACGTTACCTCTGACACATATTGGCTTTGTGGTCAAGGACAAGTCACTTAAGCCTTCAGTACCCCTGCCAACTCTCTAAGACATTAAGTTATGATTAAGTTCTCAACTTATTTTTGTTGAAGGAGTTTGGAGGGAGTTCCCACAACCCTGTATTCCCTATACCAGGGATATCACAGGCAAGAGAGACAGAGACAAAGAGGATACTTATAGTGTCTACCGTTCAGGGCTGTTGTGAGGATCCATTAAGATTAATTTATGCAGAAGGTTTTGCAGTCTTAAAGGGCCATATATAAATGTTGCTGCCATTATTAAGCTCCCTTCCATCTATAAGATTCTGTGATCCTATGATATGTACAGAGTACTGTGTTAGTCACTGTGAAAGACAGGGCACCATCATTGCCATCAAAGAGTTTACAAGGTAGTTATAGAGGCAAGACATAAACATGTGCACATTCTCAAAAAGTCATTTACAGAGCCATGTGCAGTATGAAATGGAGGGTATGGACCCTAAGTACTGTAGAGCTCAAAGGAGGAAGAGATCACTCTGGGTTAGGGAAAATGACATGAAGAAAACATGAGAAGAGACAGTGTAGTATAGAGAAAAAAAAAATATCGGCTCTGGAGTCAGAGAACTTAGGTTTCAATCCCACCCATGACACTTGCTACCTCTCTGGGCCTAAGGACTTTTCTTCAAGTTCTAGAGCTATGATTTAAAAAAAAAATTTTTTTTTTGCTTTTTTTGGAGGAGGGAAGGCAGGGCAGTTGGGGTTAAGTGACTTGCCCAAGGTCATATGGCTAGTAAGCGTTAAGTGTCTGAGGCTGCATTTAAACTCAGGTCCTTCCTGTCTCCAGGAAGGAAGAGTCCAGTGCTCTATTCACCATGCCACTTAGCTTCCCCTAGAGCTATGATTTTATAATGGACTGGCCTCTGAGGTCTTTTGCAGGTCTAGGTCTGTGGGCTTATGATGTAGTAACTATCTTTACATGTTTAACAAAAAAAATGTGAAGAGAAATTAAATTTGTTTGCTTAGCCCCACAAAGTAGAACTAGGAACATTTGGGGGAAGTTTCAGATGGGCATTCTGGGGATCAGTATAAAGGGAAAAGTTCATATAGAGCTATGCAAGAATTGACTTCCTCAGGGTATAGAAATTCCCTGTCACTGGAGAATATCAAGAGGAGGCTGGATTAGCACTTTCAGGACTTTTATAGAGGGGATTCCTATTCAGGTTCCTACTAGCCTCTGAGGTCCTTTCCAACTCTATGATTCTGTGATTTAGGAAGATTACTTTTTTTAGTAGCATGCAGATTAACTGCTTGGAATGAAATGATTTGGATTTTATTAAAAGAAACAGATTGGAGGGAAGAATCACAGAATTTCATAATTGGAAGGAACCTTAGAGGCCATATGGTCCGATGTCCCTGAAAAAAAAAGTCCCCACTACAGCATATTCCCCATAAGGATATTCAGCCTTTTCTTCAAGAGCCTTTTTGAGGGAAATCCCCACTATTTCATGAAGCAGCCCATTGCAAAAGAAATTTTTCCTTACATCATGCCTATATTTGCCACCTTGTAACTTCTACCCATTGTTCCTCATTCTTCACACTGGGGCTAAACCCAACTAATCATTCTCTATGATAGCTATTCAGATGCTCAGACAGCTGAGTCTATTCTTCACCAGGCTAAACATCCCCAGTTAGGATTCAGTTAGAACACCCCAAGTACAAAATGTTAAAGACCTAAATTCAGTCTAGTGGTGGAGCATGAATGAACAGGCAAAAATGGATGCTAGTGATATTTTGGAAGAAGTGCCAGGGGAGATTAGTATGGAGAATGGGGGAGAATAAGAAACCCCAAATGACCACAATTTTGAGTCAGAATGATTACCACCATTAATAGAAATGGAAAGTCATAAGGTAAGAGTCATTTTGGGAGCTCACATGAGTTCATTAGGGATATGTTGTTTGAGGTGACAGTAGGACATCCAAATAGAAGACTAATGGACAGTTGAAGGGAAGAGGGGCCTTTCAGAAAAAGAACTGGAAGAGCTTGACCTGTTTGTGGTCAGATAGGAATTTATTTTGGTTGGAGCACAGAGTACACAACAGAAAACCACATGGATAGAACTGAGAAAATGTTCTTTCAACTAAGACCAAGAAGCCTGGTTAATCCATAAGCAAAAATAACCCCTGGATCACTAGTCACTAATAGTATATCTGTATTAAGAATAAATTGACTATATTCTGAAATTATTTCCTTAGATGATTATGAATCCTGCATGAAAATTTTCTCAGACAGGTGCCCCAGAGTGACTGACATGCCGTGACTCTGACCTTTTTCTCTTCCTCTTCCCATGCTGTCCTGTAGGCCTGATGATGTGCTTTTGAAGCGCACCCATGATGAGATCGTCCTACTGCACTGCTTCCTCTGGCCTCTGGTGACCTTCTTCGTGGGAGTCCTTATTGTGGTGCTGACCATCTGTGCCAAGAGCCTGGCTGTCAGAGCAGAAGCTTTGAAAAAGCGGAAGTTCTCCTAAAGGGGAATGGCACCAGAGAAAGGATCCAAAGATCAAAAGGAGATGAGGGGAAATGTGTCACACGCTACTCTCTTTCTCACCACGTCTTCAGCCCCTGCAAAGCCCCCTCAGCATCTTGGGAAATGTGGGTGTGGCCAGTGTCCCAGCCAGGACTCCTATGAGAAGGTTCCACGAATTACGTCGGGAAGGCTTGTCCTCCAAGGCAGTAGGAATGAGCAACGAAAGACTCAGAATTACACATGTTGTATTAGACATTTCTGAGTAGTGGCTAACATGTGAAGCTCTTAGCTCCATGGAATGACCATTTCAGAAAATCCTGTAGATTTAATTTCATTTGGAAAAAACCCAACAACATTCTACCATTTGGTATGATGTAGAATACAAAACATCATGACTAATGCTATTTAAAATATTAAAGCAGAGTGGTCTGATTCTTTTTTAATGTCTGCTTTGTATCTTGAATGCAGAGCGCTGAGAGGTAAGGTTCTTTTATACTTCATTTAATTCTTGTGGATCAAAGTTTCACTTTTCTGTGAGGATTTCTGCACAAAACTGGACCTAACCGTACTAACCTCCATTGCTTCTCTTATAAAATGGTGGTAAGCATCTTTCTGGAGTAAATCCTACTTCCTTCATTAAAAACAACCCTTCATTCTTAAAGGTTGGCAGAGGAATGGAATTCTGTTGTCCCCAATGTTTTTGTGATACTTAAACAAGACGGATTTTTGGATTAGGAGGAATTATCCTAAAACTGAATTTCCTCTGCCCAAATATTGGTTCGTGATAGAGATCTTGTTAAGAGAGAATGAGTCAAATACTGTCCTTCCATTCCCAGAAATGTTGGGATTTTTTCGTATCCTTTGTGTCAGAGTAATTGTGTGTGTGTGTGTGTGTGTAGGTGTAGGTGGGAGGCAGGGGAGGTTCTCCCTTCTCTTGGCTGATATGCCCATACTCAAGATGCTTAGAGGGCATCCCTCAGTATCCTGAAACCAACCCTTCCCCACCCCTCCTTTTGGAGGCTTACTGTTCACAATATGACAGAAGAAAGTTTTAATAAAAGAAGGAAAAAAAAAACAGAAACCCTTGAATGAATGCTCATTAATCCCAAGGATCCTTAAAGTCATTTACTAGATCCAAAACTAATGTGAATTGACTAGGGCTTTGCTCTCAAGCAACCAAGGTACTGAAAGCAATTATACTCTTTTAGTAGAAAATAATTGAGCTTAGAGTCTAGTTAGTGAACACAGTTTGTCTAGCAAGCATTTATTAAACACTTATGAAGTGCCAAGTACTGTGCTGGGTCCTTGAGATGCAAAAACAAAGATGAAACAGCCCCTAACCCCCAAGGAGCTTATACTCCATCCAATGAGAGGTGTACACTTTAGAGAAGGCGTGCTGGCACCCTGGCATAAGCATCCACATTGGGCCCTTCTCCAGAAGCATACAAGTATATCAGTACATGTGCACACGTAGAGAGCTGGAGACATATGTGCCAACACGCCCTGGAATGAGTCTTAATTAATGCTTGCCCCCTTCTCCTTGTGGCCACTCTCTTGCTCCTGCCTATGATGTGCATAAATAAATTTATACAAAGTAAATACAGAGCAATCGGAGGCACTAGCAGCTGGAGGGAATAGCAAAGTCTGAATGTAGACAGTAGAGGATGCTTGAACTGAGCTCTGAAAGGGAGTTGAAGGTGAGGAGAGAGCATGTTTCAGGCATGAAGAGCAGCCTATATGAAAGCACAGAGAGAGGTGATGAAGTGTTGTATGTGTGTAAGAAAGAGCAAGGCCATTTGGCAGGACCACAGCTGATCTGAAGGGAAGTAACATGGCAGTGGAAGATATTAAAGGCCAGGGAGAGGAGTTTTTATTTAATTCTAGAGGCAATTAGGAACTACTGGAGTTTAATGAGCATGGTCAGATCTGTGCTTCAGGAATATTGCTTTGGTAACTGGAGGTTGGATTGGAGAGGGAAGAGACTTGAGACAATTAATTTGGGAGGCAGTCACAATAGTTCAGGACAGAAGTGATGTGATACTGAACTAGGGTGATGGTAGCATTCATAGAAAGACTACAATAGAGATGAAAGATGGAGAGAGGCAGAATTGTCAAATGTGACAGCTGATTGGATATAAGAGGTGAGGGAGAGTGAACAATGCAACACTAGGTGACTAAAAAGAGGGTGGAAAGTTCAGAGGAGGCAAGTTTGTAGGGGAAAGATGATGAGTCTGTTTTGGGCATAATGTGTTTAAAAGACCTACAGGGCAGCTAGTCTGAAATGTCTAATAGACAGGTGTTGATTCAGGCCTGGAGCTCAGAATGAAGGAATCATCCACACAGAAATGATAGTTAAGCCCAAGGGATCTTATGAGATTAGCAAGAGAGAGGGTGTAGAGAAAAGGGAAGATGCACATTTTAGAACCTTGGTGTACATCCAGTTGTAGGGCAAGATATGGGATATGATCCAACTGAGGAGGTGTGACCAGACAGGTAGGAGGAGAATCAAGAGACAGGCGTCACGAAAAACTAGCGAAGATATCTAGTGGAAGAAGTGGGTAAACAGTGTGAAATAGGGCAGAGGGACAGAGAAGGTTGAGAAGTAAAGAGTATTTCATATGGTAAATTAAGAGATTATTGGTAACTTCAGAGAATAGCAGCTACAGCTGAGTGATGTGATGGGAAGACATTGCAAAGGAAGGGAGGAAATGTTGGGGTGTCAAGCAGCTTTTTCTAGGACCTCGGTTGTAAAAGGAGGAAAAATAGAGGCCAATGGTTTGAGATGGTAGAGTCAAGAGAGGATTTTTCAATTAAAAGAAGAAGCTACCAAAGAAGAACATCTTCCCCATCCCTCCCTGCCCGCTTCCCCATCCCCTGCCAGATGAGCTCTTTTCCTGTCCAGCTCTGACCTGATGCTTCTGACTAAGATGGCAGCCATTTTAGCATCAGCTTCTTAGCTGCCTCCAGGTGTCCTACAATCTCCACCCACCCAACTGGAGTCTGTCTCTGTCTCCACACTATGAACACAATGTCCTGAGATCTTTTCCTCACTTCTGGACTGAATTATTGACTTAAGGGTGCATTTTATACTTCTTGCTATAGGGCAATTTGTGAAGCTTATCCTGAATTATCCCACATTGCCAATTTTATCTATGTCAGAGTTAAAATAGCAAGAACTCCTCTAAGGAAGGCCCTCCAAATCCCTGTCTTCTTCATCCACAGCTCTCTAATGGTTAAGGTTGTAGTGCTGGGTGTGTATGGGCCCTTTTTTCCTACTTCCTGTGCCCTAAAAGAGGGCTACCCCTTGAACACATCTCAGGCAAAACACAAAACAAACTAGCATTTTCTGCCTTTTGATAACTTCTCTCCAGTGCAAGAGAAGGGATAAAATTTCAAGAGTTCTTCTAGTCTTGTCAGGGCCCCTGATCTCCTTTCTTGGTCTCTTTCTTTTTATTCCCCTTCCTTTCTCCAAGCTTCTCTGGTGACACCCTCGCCCCAACTACACCTCACCACTCTTAGCTTTTGCTTGTGTCTGTCCTTAGGCAACTACCAATCTCCTAATCCATTTGGACCAAGATAACTTAAAAAACATTTTTTAATGTCATGGTTACAGTTGTGAGTCTGATGAAGCCTATTCTCGGAATAATATTTTAAATTCATAAAACAAAATCTGTAGAATCACAAAGGAAATCAATTATGTTGAAATATACTTTTCAAAATATTTTTTAAAAACATTCACAGACCTTTTGAAATCTAGGCTAAGAATTCCTGACATAGAAGAAGAGACAGCAGCTGCCACAGCTCTTCTTAGTACTAACAAACAAAACCAAACAAGCTACTGCATCGTTTATCTGGGTCACTCCACTCAAACCCATAAGGCTTGCAAAGTACTTTTCCTACATTATTCTATTTGAGCCTCCTAACAACTCTATGAGGTATGTTCTATCATTGTCCACATTTGACAGATGAGGAAACTGAGGCTAATGAGACTTGCCCAGAGTCCACTTCTAGCAATTGTCTCAAGTAGAATTAGAACTCATGTCTTCCTGACCCCAACTCCAACACTGTGTCCATGATACCACCACTTCTTCTTTTATTAATAGAAAATAAAGGCAAATTGGTACTTAAAACAGTTCTACTATTTCCCCAAGAGACAAAGCAGGCTATGCAGTTGTGGGTCATAGCTTTGTTGAATGTGATTTTCCTTTTTGATCTCATTGAACTTCTTGCATATTTGACTGGAAAAAGCTATATCACATCATGGTGAGGTAGCTGGGTTTAAGGTTCAAAATATTTCAATTCAACTGATACGATTATAGATTAAGAGTTGGAAGATTTCTTAGACATCAGCTGATCAAACTTTCTCATTTCACCAAGAAGAGAATTGAAACAGAGACGTGATTATGACATTTGTTCAACCTGTCCCTTTGACATCATGCCATGCTGCAAGAAGGCAGCAACATGGTGTAATGGAAAGAATGCTAGATTTGAGGTCAAGCAGTCAATATTTATTAAACAACTATGGTAATTCTTCTAGGAGCTGAGGGGTACAAATACAATGAACAAAGTAGCCCCTACATTTAAGGAACTTATATTTAGAGGCCCTTTTTTCAAATCCCAGCTCTACCATTCACAACTGTGTCACTGGGCAGGTTACTTGGACTATCAGCTTTGGTTTCCTCATCTGTCAAATGAAGGATTGGGCTAGCTGGTCTAAAGTCCTGTCTAACTAAATCTGTGATCTTTCAAGTTAGCTATTCTATTTTGACTCTAGTTTGGGTTTTTCCTGCAGCATCCTAGTTTCCTTAGTAGCCAGTGGAAACATTCCGCATTGCATTTGAGCAAATGATTGAAAATCTCCTCCCTCCAAAAAATAAATTGCCACCTTTGTCAAGGAGTAAATTAGTGGAATCCATTGCATCTATCTATGCTTGGAATGGTTGTGTCAGTGTGTAAAATTTTCTGCCTATAGAAATCTTTCAGTGAGGGAGGAGATGAAAGATAACATGTTGATCAGGACATTCTATTCAACAGATGGATTCTCATTAATCTACACTTGTTAATCTTTTTGAGTCCAAAGACTTCATTTTCTGGATGCTTTTGTGAAAATAAAACAAGCCAATTGTTTTTTTCAAATGTCTTTGTATGCTCCACTTCTATCAGAATTAGGGTTCCTTGGCCCTATTGGAAAGTAAACCATTTCTAGTATGATGGTATATTATTTTTGGTTGTAGGAGATACATTTGGAAACCATATATAAGGATATATATAACCAAACTCATGTGGTAGACAGGTTGCTGGATCTGGAGTCAAGAAAGTTCAATTCTGAACTTGCTCTGACACTGTCATTTCTTCACTTTGAGCACCAGTTTTGTCATTTAAGAAGTAGGGATGATGACACATGAAATTACCAGATTACTTCCCCCCATCATAGTAGAAATATAAATAGTATGATCTATGATGGAAAATTTTGAAACACTGGAAAAGGCATGTATACTCCTTATTTGATAAGTGCAATTTACTAAAGAGTGACTAAAAACCTGATGATATAACCTGAATTCTGTGAAGTTTGGAATTTATGACGAGCATCCTTTTTTCTCAGCATCCAATCTTTGGCTCAAATTAACTTTCATAGAATTTGTTGATGTTTTTACAGTACAAAAAATGAGATAGAACCACTCTTAAGAATGTTATAAGATACCATGGAGGGGATGAGCAAACAGGTATTGAAAGGAGTAGACCAGAAGTTCAAAAAAATATGAAAGAGGAAATTCAGAGAAGTCATGTGAGGTGATTGAAGGATCAACTAATTTGAGAAGATTTTGAAAAACATTGTAGCTATTGGGAAATTGTGCCCCAAGGTCAGAAGTGCAACTGCCTACAAAAGTTCCAGCATAAATATGGTATGAACAAAATGGAATTAGATGGGGTTAAATTGGAAAAAGAAAATATCCCTTTGACTACTCTAATCTCTCATTCCTGAATCTGAATTCTCATAAGCTACTCTTTGAGTCCACCTCAGCTATACATGGGAATGGTCATAAACCTAGATCTCACCATCCCCTACCAATGTTCTACTTCAATAGTAATTCTGTCTCTCCTATTCCTTAACCCTTCCTAAGCCTATTTTGTTTTTGTCTTCACTAAAAACCTCCAATCTCTCCATCTCTTGGAACTCCCCCAGGCACTTCTCTAAACTCACTTTCTTCCTCTCCCAGTCTTTATTTCCTAATTCCTATAAACCAGTGGTTCTCAACCTGTGGATCACGACCCCTTTGGGGGTTGAATGACCCTTTCACAGGGATCATAGGGGTCGCCTAAGAACATCGGAAAACACATATTTCCGATGGTCTTAGGAACCAAGACACTGCTCCTCTATCTGTCTCCAGGTGGGTCCACCCCCATGCAGATATGCTCACATGAGTATTAAAGGGTCACGACATTAGGAAGGTTGAGAACCACTGCTATAAACACTTCAACCCTTTACTGTCTTCTCCCAAATCTCTTGCCCTGATTTCCTATCAATATTCAAGGTTTAAACCCTAACCTTGAATTATTCTTACCATCTTCTCTCCAAGGTCCTACTCACATACCATTGAACAGAACTAGGTAGAAATCATGCAAATGAACCAACTAGGGCCACTACAAATTTACATTGTATACTTTTCAACTGGATTTTCAACTCAGCAAGATGATTCTTTTATTCACATTTATTTGATTCTCTGTCCCACCCCCTCCAGGTATTGTTCCAAAGTTTATCACACGAGTCCTCATCCTCAGCTGAGGATCCCACTTTGTACTCTGAGATGAGATCCTTATAATAAAAAAATAGAGACCACTGCCATGTGCTTCCTTTTCTCCCCTTCTCTGCATCCCAAAACTCCTTGACATCATCTCTCATTCTTTCTTTACTCCAGTCTCTGATGAAAATACAGTCATTCTCCTCGTCAACCCCAAACCTTCTTCATATACCCTAGATCCCCCTGCTTTCCATCTTCTCCAGCACACTGTCCCCACAATCATACTCACTCTCTGTCTGCTGGTATCTTCCTTCTTATATATAAACAATCTCCTGAGAAAGGCTGTCTATAAACCATTGCTTTCCGCTCCTTAACTTCTCCACCCTTAGCAGTCTGATTTCCAGTTTCATCCCTCAACTGAAAATGTTTTCCTCAAAGTTACCAATGATTTCTTAATTGATAAATCCCACATCTTGTGTCTGTCCTCATTCTTCTTGATCTCTCTCTCCTGTTTGACTGTTGATCACCCCATTTTCCTGGTTACTCTCTGATCACTGAATTTTCATGACACTGCTTTCCTGAGCCTCATTCTACCTGGCTGACCCCTCCTTAGTTTCCTTTGTTGGTTTATCATCCATATCACACAGGATCTTATCAGCTCCTATAGGTTGAATTGTCATTTATACAAATGACTCACAGACCTATATATCTCGCACTATAGTCTTTCTACAGAGCTCCAGCAGCAAATCTACAACTGTTTATTGGATAATTCAGTTTGGATGTTCAGCCTAGCTCAGGCCTTAATCAGTCTTCATCTGAACTGTTGCAAGAATATCCTAATTGGTCCCTACACCTTAATTTTCTTCCCTCTCTAATCCATCCTGTGCACCAGAGGTATCAAAAATGATCTGCGTGTAACCTACAACACTTCCGAGTAATTTAAATGTAATATAGAAATATTTAACAAAAGAAATAAAAATACAATAAAACATACATAATATTAATATATGGTATTCTAAGTCAGTACGTGGCCCAAAGAGATCCTTATATATGGCTTACTGCCCTCCCATTTCCATTTGAGTTTGACACAGATGCTCTAAATAGTTACCAGAGTAAATTTTCCTAATGTGTGGGTCTGATTATGACAGTCCCCTATTCTATTAAACTTTAGTGGTTCACTCTTGCCTCTAGGATCAAATATATGTCTCCCTGTTTATCTTTTAAAACCATCTACTGCTTGGCCCCTACCTACCTTTCTAACCTTATTTTATATTCTTCTTCTTGTAATCAATGTCCCCGCCAATCTGGCTTTGTTATTGTTCCTCACAAATGACACTCCATTCCCCATCTCCATACTTTTACACTGGCTTTCCCTCATGCCTGGAATGAACACCTACCTCACTTCTGCCCCTTATAATACTTTGTTTCCTTCAAAAGTCTGCTTAAGTGCCACTATATACATGATGCCCTTCCTGATCACCCCAGCTACCAGTGCCTTTCCCACCAAAAAGAGAGCTTATCTTTATTTTGTAAATAGTTTCATATATATTTATTTATGTATATGTTGTCTCATAGTATGTAAGCTCCTTGAGGGCAAGACCTTTTGTATCCTGGGCACCTGGCATAGTGCCTGGCACATAGTAGGTACTTAATAAATGTTTGTTGATTGATTGATTACCCAGTATTATATATTTCTGTGATCCTATAGAAAAACGGTCTCCTGGGACCAGGGTGACCTATTTGCTAACCAGTTGTTATTAAATCACCTTATAGAATCATAGTAATCATAGAAGGGACCTCAAATGTCATACAGTCTAACCCTGAGCAAGAAGGATCTTACAATATTTTCAGGTATTTATCCAGCTTCTGATTGAAGACCTTCAGTGATGAAAAACTCACTATGCTCCCTTAATTCTACTCCATCCTTGTGTTATCCCCCCAAGGAAGCCAATTTCTTTGTTCAATAGATTTAGTTAGGGCATTCTTCCTCATGATGAGCAAAAAAAAAAAAAAAATCCACCTTCCTGTACTTTCCAAGGCTAATATATATCAAGAAAATCTGAAAGCTATGTGAGACTATAGCTCTGTGCAGGGATTGGGGCCAAGCTCTATGGTGTCAGAAAATTGTTTTGTCTTCATGCCTTCAAGTCTGAGATAGTACAATCTCTCTTTTTCTTAGCATGGAGGGAAAAGAACATTGCTTTTGCCCCTATAATCCCTGAACGTGGGAGGAAATGATCATAAGATCATAGACTTAGGCCTGGAAGAGACCTCAGAGTACCTCTAGGCCAACCCTTCCCAACATCACATTTTCAAGATGAAAACACTGAGGACCAGAAAAGGGAAAGGTGATGATGTCCAAGTATACAAAAATAGGAAGTAACCAAACTGATATTCGAACTCATATCCTCTGTCTCTAGATTCTATAATCATGCTGTGGCTACCTGCACATTGATATTGAAAATATTCTGGGAAACTTAGCAGAGTGTAATGTACTCTGAGGGTCCATGTTTAGTTATACGTCCTAATTACCTTTACTCCTAGTCAATATGGCAATACTGACATCTGTGCTTGGAAAGTGAAGGTGTGTTTTCTGGGGCCAAGGATATGCTAGCTTAAATACACATTCTGGATCTGGAGAGATTGACTCAGCAAGGCAGTTAATTTCTTAAAAATGCTAAATATAAATGAACACTAAGGAAAGATATGTAAGCAAATATTGAGCAAAAGTATATGATTGGAGTTCTCCAGGTCCACTGGGAAACCATCAGGTCAGCAACAATAGCTTGTTTGGGAAGAGACAATTTATCACACCCAAAGCGCTGCTCTCTTCCTAATGCTAGTTTCTATGAAGCCCCAGGCCTTAGCCACTCCCTGTTCTAAGAATTCATGATTAAAAGCTGCATGTGTGATTGAATAGTTATCAAGAGAATAGTTATGCAGTATCAGCCTGGGAAAAACAAACATTCCACCCCCTTTTCTTGGTCCTGTCATGTTCTCGGTCATGTCATGCCAGGACAGAGATCACATTTATAACTACTATTAAATGACCCAGATCCTGGTTCTAAGTAAATGATACACCACAAGGGAACAGTTCATAAAGCATTATTCCACAAAAAGGGGGAAAATGATATCTAAAACTACAACCACCTTCCAAAGCCACAATAGTCATGATGTCACCAAATCACAAACTGGTCAGAAGGCCATAGTAGAGCCAGAAACTCATAAAAGATGCAACCCTAGGACAGGAACAGAAAGTGAGTCACTAGAGTAAGAAGGAATTGAAGGATAGCTCTGCTCCAAAACATCTGGGAAAGTAATATCAGAAGCAAAACCTTCATCCTTAGATATTTCCTCAACCTTCTCCCTGTCACCCTTTTTGTTTTTCCTGGTCCTTTGGTTATCACCTCCCTCTAATCAGGACATCTATCCCTAAGTGAGTGAGGCTCTATCCTCAGATCCAGAGTATAGTTATCTCCAAGTTTCTCTAGGAGTACCCCATTCTCCCACAATCCCTCCTGTCATGGTCCACTGACCTGCTCTACCACTGCCAAGTCCTCTTTGGCTTTCAGGAATATAATTTGCTTAAATATCTAGGCGGAAAGATAAAAGTAAAAGTGAGAACATCTCACCTTACTCCTGGGATAAAGTACCTGCATACAATGATTTCAGTATTGGATCTGTGGCTCCCAACAATACTGAAGTAGGAACAAAAACACTCCTTCATCATCTCCTTCCACTCCTTCAATGCTTTTCTCTTTGCTGTTGTTGTTGTTGTTGTCTTCTATCACAATTCATTGAATTGTTCTATCTCTCTTTCGTTGATGAAAGTGGTTGAGATGTGAATTTTCCCCTAATGACTAATTATTGTTTCACCACTGTCATTTTCTTTGATGAAATTTTACATACTGTATCTCCAATTTGTTCTTGACTCCCCAATTCCTTAAAATTAAATTATTTTGTCTCCATCTGAGTTGTTTCTTCAAATGTCTTTTATTGATTATAATTTTTATTGCATTGTGGTCAGTAAAGGATGCTTTTAGTATTTCTGCTTTTCTGAATTTGAAGTTTTCATGGCTTAGAAGATGGTAAATTTTTGATAAAGATGCCACACATACCTGAAGAATATATATATACACATATATACATATACATGTGTGTATGTATATATATATATATATATATATATATATATATATATATATATATATATATATA
>CM053585.1:346283729-346317271 GCA_028646515.1 Pseudochirops corinnae | reverse complement strand
AAGGGAGGGGAGAAAATCTGAAACTCAAGTGATTGTGGAACTGAATCTTGTAAATTAAAAGTAAATGAGCAAATTAAAAAAAAAAAAAAAAAGAAAGGGCATCTTCACTCCCCTATGGCTCCACCCCCTATCCCTTGGACTTCTCAAATTAAAAAGGCTCCTGTTTGGATCTACTGTATGTGTTGTCTCCCCCATTAGAAGGTAAGGTCCTTGAGGACAAAGTGAGACAAATGTCTTACTTTCCTGTTTTTATTCCCAGCTTTTGGCCCAGTTCTTGGCATGTAAGGGCTTCATGAATATTCATTCCTCCATTCACACTATGAGCATGTAGCAGAACACTATACTCAGTGCTAGGCATACAAATACAAGGTCCTGTCCTCTAGGAACTTTGATTCTACTAGAAAAGCACTATTCTTCCTGGGTAACTTGTAAGGGATCAGATACCTATACAGCCCTCTGACATATGGCTCCATTTTCTTCCATTGTCTCAACAATAAGATGATCTCTAAGGACTGGAACTCAGCTCCCTGAAGGTTACTGTCTCACTTCATATCTTCAAATGGGGAAGTTGCTGCCTTGAGGCCACGTGACCCTGTCGGTCCTCAAGTGCAGTCCTTCGACTGAATCCAAACATCATAGTTCTGAATCCACAGACTGTGGATTTGGTCAAAGAGTTGTACTTGAGGACCTAGAGGGCCACATGTGGCCTTGAGGCCACAGGTTCCCTACTTCTGTCTTATATCATTTCTTGTAGCCCTTCACTATAAAGCTATTCCCACTGACAGGTAAGAACAACGGAAGTTAAGATTCAAAAAAACAAAGTTCACATCTGTTGAAGACACAACCTCGGCCAACAGTCCCAGACTCTCAACTGCACTTCATTTGACTGTGTTCTAGCTCCCTGGGGATCACAGCCTTATTCCTTGAGTGGAGGGCATATCACCCTAATTATGAACTCACATGGCTTACACCACGGAGCATCTAGATTCCGAGCTGGCCTTTGTTTCTATTCAGTTCTTGCAGGCAGCATCTAAGTTGGCCACCATGAGAATATAGATCAGTACATTATTGTTTGTCTAAACATCACAGTTAGCCCTGGACACATAATCTTTGTCCTTCAGTGACAGTTCACTTCAAAGTCTAAAACTCCAGTCTGTGTATGTGATAATGAGCCTCTCTATTTCTCTATGGGCAAATGCAGTGGGTTTCTGGGGACCATCAGTCTCTTGGTATAGGAGTGTTTTCAGCTTTCTAGGCTAGGAGCAGTATGAGGTACAAAGGGCTCACTCAGGTCTGTATAAGGCAATGCTAGTATACTAGGGTGTGCTTTGATGAGGGGGAGTGATGCTGTTCCTTTTGCTCACATATAATTGTGTTAATGTTGTTGCTGTTGTTGGGTAGCTATTTGCTGAAGTGGATAGAATGCCCCACCTGGAATCAGAAAGGCTCACTTTCCTGAGTTCAAATCTGACCTTTAGCTGTATGACCTTGGGCAAGTCACTTAATCCTGTCTACCTCAATTTCCTCATCTGTAAAATGAGCTGGAGAAAGAAATGGCAAACCACTCCAGTATCTTTATCAAGAAAACACATAATGGAGTGAGGAAGGGTTGGACGTGATTGAACAACAACAAGGCAACAAGTGAATTGCTCCTATTAGAGGTTCTGAACCAGGGGTCTATGAACTTAAAAAATATTTCAACAACTGTATTTCAATATATTTGGTTCTCTTTGCAATCTTATAATTTTATTTTATTCATTTACAAATCTTCTTCTGAGAAGGAGCACAAGGATTTAGCCAGACTGTCACCAAAGGGGTCCACGACACAAAAAAGGCTAAGAATCTGTTCTGCCTATGAACACGCCCCTTATTTTCCTCAGTCTTTCCTTTTTTTCGACAGGATGACCTTGAACCTGTTTGATAATTCCTGGCCATTACCATCACTTTTATGTTTTTAGGTTTGTCAATGAATTCTCAAGCAGTCTTGTTAGCAGTTGTGTATTTTGGCAGTGCTAGGATGTAGCATCATTATAGACAGTGTGGGCAGCTAGGTGGTACACTGGATAGAGTGCCATGCCTGGAGTCAAGAAGACTCATCTTCCTGAGTTTAATCTAGCCTTACACATTTCCTAGCTGTACGACTCTGGGCAAGTTGCTTAACCCTGTTTGCCTCAGTTTCCTCCTCTGTAAAGAAGGAAATGGCAAACCATTTCAGTATCTTTGCCAAGAAAACTCCAGATGGGGTCATGGAGAGTCAGACATGACTGAAACAACTCAACAACAACAACAACAATGTACATAATTCCATTACTATTTCTCCATTCGTGTATTTCTTGCTCTGTACTTTATATCCCCCTCATGTATTCTCAGCATGCTATAAAGCCTAGGCAGTATCATTGTCAGTAAGGTCAAAAGATGCTCCTCTAACCAGAAGTGCTTGGTATAGGTCAGTTGCTGTGAAGGAGTACCAAACTTCTAACAACTGCCTATCCATGCAAGCTGCTAACCCCAATGCCCAATCACAGTGTGCCCACAGCAGTTCGATAGTGTTGATAAACAGAACACCTCAATGCACTTCACACAATTTAATAATTCTTTTACAGCAGCTGGGCTGACCTGAAAATACAGAGCCATATGCTATCCATGTAAGTGTACATACATAAACACTACTATCAAATCACATCCTGAAAAATATATTCATATGCATATATACATACACATACATGCATGCATGCATATTTTCCTCCTATTCAATGGATTATTAGGACTTTGAAGATAGAGTTGAACCCTCCAAATTTAGCACCTGGATCCTCCACTCAAAAAACACACCTTACAAGCCACCGCCCAACTCATCTTGCATTTTCCCCCTCACCAGTTCTCCAGAGGATAAAATCCATTCAAAGCAAAGGCATTTAATGAAATACCATAATAGGAAGTCACGGCCAAACATTCCTCCCATAATTCTAGGTGCACATACTCCCACATATACACAAACCATCAGGGAGAAGAGTGGGCACACATAGTCATCATGCATTGGGGAGCACATCTCTGGAGGAGCAACTCATGTTTCTGATGCTGCATGATCACCTACTTCTAGTTATATCATTGTACTGTTGCCAGGTGACATCTCCACTGTGTGGGTTACTGAGCTGGTCCTGCTGGGGTACCTGGTGATTTCTGGGCATGTGGGTGCTGCTGCATGTGGGTCACTAGTGGTCACATGCTGGCTCCTGGACAGGTGATCTTTGCTGGGAGTTTTTCCCTTTACCATCTCTTCGACTTAGCCCCATCTTCAGGGCTACATTCAGGCTATTTTAAATTCAGTCTGCTATAGTATGGTTGCTAGAAACTCCCTGGTAAGGGCAGTTTGGTAGTCATAGTCACCACATTCGGATAACAAAAGCTAACTCAAGCGTCCCTAGACTAAGATGAAGTCTTTTATTTTCCAGATTTATGCCTGGGCTGAGATTATAGACAATTAACTTAGGGTAAGACATTTCCAACATCCTCACAATTTAGCATGAAAATAAATTTGATCCAGAACCAAAAGTAAGCTAAGAAAGAGGCAAAGTCATTGTCTTTCACCTATCTAGACCACATTCCTGATGGCAATGCAATATTTTGACCCATGGTACTATCTCCAGGCATAAAAATAAACAAACAAAAAAACACAAACAAAAAAATTATTAATCATGAGGAGTAAGAACTGCGTTTTATGAAAAAATGTTTATTGTCTGCAGTAATTTAAATATTTATCATTTCCTTTCTGTGAGGGCTCAGCTTTCCATGCTTCATTGGCATAGACCACATCATCTTCACATTTTGGTGGGGCAGGAATGAATGAATGAATGGATGAATAAAAATTATTAAGCATCGTGTGCTAAGTTTAAAAAAAATAAAATAAAGCAAATTATCTTAGGAACAATTATTCAGTAATTTCAGGAGACAAGGACAAGGATAGCAACAGAGACTGAAATTTAGATAGGTAGCTAGGTGGTGTAGTTAATAGAGCATCATACTTAGAGGCAGAAAGTCCTGAGTTCAAATTCAGCTATGTGATCCTGAGGAAGCCACTTGACTTCTGCCTGCCTCAGTTTCCTTATATGAAAATGGGGATATAATAATAGCACCTCCCTGCCAGGGTTGTTGTGAAGAAGCAGTGAGATAACATTAGTAAATGATTTTTGCTAACCTTAAGGTTCTATGTAAATGTTAACTATTGTTGTTGTTAGAGTGAAGTCCTCTGCCCCAAAGAGCAAAACTCACTTGGAGGTTATCACCCACTCTGTAGTGGATGATACAGGGGACAAGTCTATCAATTTGGATAATTAGCAGCTTGTAGAGAAAAACCAGATGCAGAATATAATCAAAGGAAAGGGACATCAAAGAAGGTGCAACTGTGTTACCTCCCTTTAATTATTCAGACTTTGCTTATTAGCAGGGTCAAGCATCTAGAGCAAAAGCAAGGATGCAGATTATGCTTAAAACATTAGAGACTCAGGAGGCTGCTTGCTGTCTCCCGAAGGCAAAGCTTAAGAATCAATTAGAGTTCTTTACATCTTTCATCAGTGCCAAGTGAGGACACAAATAATAATAAAGCAAGACAGTACTTGCCCCCAAGGAGTTTTCATTCTAATAGAAGAAAACAACATAACAACTGAAATGGTGGCTGGAGAGGGAGGGGGGTTCTATTTATTGTCACAAGAACGGTGAGTGGCATCAATTGATACGTACTTTCCAGGAGTACCAGAGGGAATCTGATCACTGTTCCCAGTACTAGAGGTCTAGAGTCTGGTAGGGGGATGTCATAGAGCGGTTGAGGGCAGCAGCAGTAATATTGAGGCACAGATGGAATAGTTGTGGCGAACACTAACCCATCACAAGTGGGGATCTGGTAAGGTCAGAATGCCAGGCAGGAGGTGGAGTCTGGAGTACAGGGTCATGGAATGAAGATAGAGGGCAGCAGGATCCCGGTAATTTTACATTGGGCATCTTATGGTGAATGCTCATTATTCAGAAGTCAGGGGCCAAGGGAGGAGTAGCAATATTGGGTCGTAGGAGGAGACAAGCATATTAAGTCTGAGTCTGGCTAATTAATATAAAGGTATACCAATCAGAAGGCTAAGGGCAAAAAAGATCATGGTTGTGGTTTATGTAGCACTTTAATATTTGCAAAGTGTTTTACATATTATCTCTTTTGATCCTCACAACAGCATTTCAAGGCAGCTAGATGGTGTGGTGTATAGAGCTTAAAATCTAGAGTTAGGAAGAATTGAGTTCAAACAGACACTTACAGGGTGGGTAGGTGGCGCAGTGAATAGAACACCAACCCTGGAGTCAGGAGGACCTGAGTTCAAATCGGCCTCAGACACTTAACACTTACTAGCCGTGAGATCTCGGGCAAGTCACTTAACCATAACTGCCCTGCCCTCCCCCCTCCAAAAAGCAAAACAAACAAACCAACAAACAAAAAAACCCACAGACGCTTGCTAGTTGTGTGACCTGGGCAGATCTTATAAACTCTCTATGCCTTGATTTCTTCATCTGGGAATAATAATAGCACTTACCTCCTAGAAATGGCATGAGGATCAAATGAGATAATATTTGTAAAGAGTTTAGCACAGTGACAGGCATATAGTAGGTGCATAATAAATGCTTGTTTCCTTCCTTCCCTCCTTTCTTCCTTCCTTCCTTCCTTCTTTCCTTCCTTCTTTCCCCAGAACCAATCTAATCCCTCTCTCACCTGGACATTCTTGATTTGAAACTCATAAAAATGCAAAACATCATTAAATGGGGGAAATCAACACATAAAAAGGAGTGGAAGGAGGGAATATGCATTCATAAAACCCCTACTATGTGCCAGGCATTGTGCTAAGCGCTTTACAAATATTCTCTCCCTCAATGAATGTTTACTATCCATCGATTGACTTTCACACATCACAGATGTGTTTCCAGCTCTTTGCTACAACAAAAAGCACTGCTTTCAATATTTTTGTTTTAACTTTTCTATCTTTGATCTTCTGCAGGAAACAGATCTAGTAGTCATATCCTCATGTGTAAAATGAGGTCTCAGTGGCCTCTAAAGTTCCTCCCGGCTACAAATCTCTGATCCCATAATCCTATAATCTCTACAGATCTAAATATAGGATGTTAGGATCCTCTCATCCCTGTGTTTAGACTAAGGGCAAGCAGGCACAGATCAGTGAGAGCCTGTAGCCCTATGTAGAGAAGAAGGATATTTGTACTTGGGGCAAAGGCTGTTAACATCATTAAGTCTGTCCTTAACAGGCAGCTGGTAGAAGCAACTTTCTTGCTTACCATCCATTCTCGATTTAAAGAGTTAATAAGAATATGATGACTTAAGACAAAAGATCTTTTAAAAATGCCATCTCAAAACTAAAAATGAATAATGCTGAAAAAATAAAAAATAATTTAAAAAATCAGATTGCGTGCCATCTTGGGGAAGGGGAAAGGGAAGGGGAAAGGGAAAGGGGGAAGTTAGAACTCAAAATCTTATAAAAATGAATGTTGAAAACTAAAAATGAACAAATAAATAAATTTTTAAAATAAAAATGCCATCCCGGACTAATCTGTATTATGTAATATTGGATTGTAAGTTCCATAAGGCAAAGACCACATCTTATCTTTTTTTTTTTTTTGCCTCTTTCTAGTGGCTGGCACAGTTCCCTACAGATAGTAGGAACATAAAACATGTTAAATGAATGTAGATAAATATAATTTATTAATCATAGTTTATATCTAGATATATGAATATATACATATATGCATATTCATCAATGTAGTAAATAAAAACTATGTGAGGGAAATACCTTATAATATTATGAGATATAAAATTAAAACAATAAGGAATAACCACACAAAATGCCACTCTGAATATCTCAAGGGCTGAGGTAACCACTGTGGGCAGTACTTCTGTTGAACAGCTTTCATATTGTTTGTGATCTGTTATATCTCTAGAATATTTATTTACATTCCAGCTCCCATGAGATAATGGAAAGAGTGTGAGGTCTGGAGTCAGAGGACTTTCTGAATCCCAACTCGGCCACTTGCTCCTTGTAGGTTACTTTGCTGTGTCTCTGAGTTGCAATATTCTACTTTGTAAAATGAAGAGATTGAACCAGACAACTCTAAGGTTCCTCCTGACTCTGTGTCTGTGTTCCTAGGATCCTGTTACACTGCAGGAAACATAACATAGCAGAAAGAGCATGAAATTTCTGTTCAAAAGACATGGGTTATGGTTAGAATTCTGCAGCTAATTGCAAGGAAGGTATTAATATTCATATCACTTACCACATTTCTACTATGTAAATATGAGCCATTGTTGGGGCAGCTAGGTGGTACAGTGGGTAGAGTACTGGGCCTGGAGTCAGGAAGACTCATCTTCATAAATTCAAATCTGACTTCAGACACTTACTATCTGTGTGACTCTGGGCAAGTCACTTAACCTTGTTTGCCTCAGTTTCCTCATCTGTAAAATGAGCTGGAGAAGGAAATGGTAAACCACTCCAGTATCTTTGCCAAGAAAACCCCAAATGGGACATGACTGAGAAACTACTAGAAAACAGCATGACCTTCGTTATCTTACCACTTCAAATTTCACATGATTTTTTTCTCCTTTCAAGAAAAGCTCAGATTCAGTTATTTTTAGGTTTTAATTTCTTTAATTCTGAGCTTAACAAACACCAAATAAAATAAGCATTTCATATACGAAGTAGAACAGAAAAAGAGGATTGTTCACAAAACTGCTAAATTCCATCAGATATAGATTGTTTTTACTTTTCTGTGTCAAATAAATGTAACATGTAACTTTCCTCTTTTCTTGTCCTGCTGTTTTGAAAACAAGCACTTTCTGCCTCAGCTTCCCAAACTAATTATGTTCAAAAGTAGCTGTTGTTGTTTTGGGTCCTTTCCAGGCATGTCCAGCTCTTCATGACCTCATTTGGGTTGGTTTGTTTGGGTTTTTTTGCAAAGATACTAGAGAGATTTGCCATTTCCTTCTCCAACTAATTTTGCAGATGGAGAAACTGAGACAAACAAGGTTACTTTACCTTGAGTAACTTGCCCATGGTCACATAACTAGCAAGTGTCTGAAGCCATATTTGAACTCAGGAAGATGATTTTTCCTGAATCTGGGCCCAGCACTATATTCACTGTAGCACTTGGCTGACATTCAGAAATTGGAATCAATCAATGACTGTCTATGTTCCAGAATTGGCCTTTAAAAATTAAAAAAGATTATTTCAATTTAATGCTGTCAGTTTGGATATGTAGACTCAGCAACATTTTTTTTTTCAAATGTCAATACTCCCCTGGGTAAATTATGGAGAAATGAGATCATTGTGAAGAATGACACCAATCTTTTATCTGAAATACAGAAAGGCAAAGGGCAAAATTATTGTTCAAGACATAAGCACGGATGCTCTTTGCCAAATGTCACTGGTTTTACTAGTGATGTGTAAGTGTCTTTCAAGGGGTGCAGAGAGGTCCATTTCAGAAAGACGTTCCCATAATTGGAAGCCACTGAAGCCGACAAGGCCCTGTCAATACTAGATGACATTTTGTCTACTAATAAACTAAAAACAAGGAATCTCTGTGCAGAGTAGCCGTGGTTGGTTTTATCATATACACATTACTTCAAGGCATCCAGCTTCCCAGATACAGGTTTAAAGGTTAAAGTAACAGTGGTTGGTGATGCTAATGTTCTCTGAAAATGTTCTCATTTAAAAATCAGTCTCCTCTGATCTTTCACCTGAGCCTCAAGGTTTCCCAAATTCATAATGCAGAGAGATGAAAAAAGGAAATGGAAGACACGACCACCTACTTTGATGAACCATGGGTTTATTCCTGATATACTGAGAAAATGCATAAAATGCTCACAGTTTTGTTGACTGCAGTTACCAAATATAAAAATATACTTGACAAATATATAACTTAAATAAACAGCACTAATATAGTTTTGTGCTCAAACAGAGTTTGTTAAGAACACCTTTGAGAGTACGTAATATAGAATGAGAAAAATAGCAGGCCACTCTTAATTACCAGATTTGTAGGAATAAGAATGCATGGTATTTCAAAAGGTATAAAAAAGTAAGTGCTCTATTATAGAACATATTAAACTCAGTCACCTGATGTACTCATGGGGTGTCTTTACATTTCAAATAAACCAAGGAAAAGCCTGAGAAACAACCATGAAATTTAATGTTAATGTACACTGCATACCAAAGCAATACCCAGTGGACATTTTCATTCAACAGGAATATACACTTAGCATCTACTATATGCAAGGCACCAGATTTGATACTATTATGAGGAAATTTTAAAAAATGTGAAAGAACACTCTTTTCTTTCATTGTGTTTACAATATATGTATCTCAGGTAATGGTTTTGGCTAAACATCTTTTTGGAATTCCAACCTTACCCATTTCACTAACGTGGCTCTGACTTTGCTCACCTGCCCCCCTCTTATTGGTGCCTTTTTGTTTTAAGGAGGAATTTGCAAACCAGAGATGGAGGAGATGATCTGTGCTTCTTTAGTTGGCATAGTCTGTTGAAGGCTTTCTTAAAATAGTTTGTGGAATGGATGGATATGGCTAACTCTGATATAGAAACTCTTGAAGCCACAGAGTTTTTTCACAGTAAGCTATTCATAAACACCTATCACCACCACTATCAAAATGGAAAAGAAAGCTTTGCTTCTATTGGGATTCCTAAGAGATGCTATTTAAAGATGTGAATTGGAGATCATGAATCCTTCTTGTGGCAATTCTAGGAAGGATTTGCTAATCACGTTTAAACTACATAAATAATCACAGCAGCAGAAATTGCATTTGTCTGACATTGTTCACAGTATGATTTGTTCTGTTTTGCATAATTTATTTTAGTATTCTATGTGATAGGAAGACTTTCTAAAGCATTGGCATATGGGTTATAAAAAAAAGATTTAGCAAAACTGGCAATAGACCTTTTATTTCTATTGCATAAATTGCTATTTTTAAGAGCATTAAGTAATGTTGTCCTCACTTGATGGACACAAAAAGATATGCAAACACACACACACATACACACACCAAATAAAATCATCTTAACAAAAATATATTGAAGACATTTGTTTTCCCTTTGGAGGCTCCTTACAAGCCAAGTGTGTTGTCTTAGAATGAAATATTTCAATTGGTTGGAAACATTTTTAGAGCTGAACAGATTCCTACAATTAAGGCTACATTAAAAGTTATATTCAAAAGTTAGGGAAATAGCTAAGTGGTTTTGAAGACTACTTAGCATGGCAAACCAAGAAGTCAATTCGGTTAAATTGTGGTCAGTATAGTAGAAAAAAAATAGTAAGTGAAACCGGTTGTTTGATCAAGTTGATTTGTTGACTGGCTAAACTACTTCATTCATCTATCCACCCATTGATCCATTCAACAAACATTTATTAGGCACTGATGATATAGAATACCCTATAAGAAATGCAAAGATAAATAAGACAGGGTCTCTGTTCCAGGAGTGCACAATCTAATATCCAGTTTAAAAAAAATGACATCCCTGTATAGGTTTAGCTAGTCAACTTCCTAACATTTTAAGTTGCAGAAAAGGTGCCAAACTACATTGGTAGAAGGTGTTTTCTCCCCTGGGAGTTCCCTACACCAATGAAATCACAGTTCAAGTCCCTATCCCTATCCATAATAATAAGGGAAGAGGGAGTATCTTTTACTAGAAATAGGTGAAAGTATTTCTGAAGATCATTTTGACTGAAAAAAGGAATACTGTTTTCTCTGCTTACATACTCTAGCTGGTGAGGATACTGCTTTTCAAAAGTATTCACCACCTTTTAATAGGTGGCACCAGAAGTACTTTTGGTATAGGACCAGAATATCACCTCTTGTGGCTTTTCCAGAACATTTGATATCCCTTTTAGAGAAGCCTGGGCCTTTCATCTATGAGAAAAGTAGCCCCTTTAAGAAAACATAATTGCTTCATGCAGCTAAGTCTTATTTGGAAAACTACACTTTATCTGTTAAACTAAAGAGGGAGGGGGCTGAAAACACTAAAACACTTTTTTAAAAAAGGAATTGATTAAGACTTTCTCATCAGATCAGGTCCCTCCATTTGTGGAGAGTGAGCCATTAATATCTATAACTCATTGATGAAATAGCCCCAGATCTGTTTGCTTACTTTCAATGTCTGGCTCTGGAGTCAAAGAATCCAGTTTTAAATCCTACCCCTGGTGTTTACCTTAACAGACAGATCAATTATAATATGCATTTAAGAGAATCTTGAGTTATTTTTTACAACCATGGGCAAGCCATTTCACCTTTGTTGGCTGGGAGTATTTGAGGGCCTGTATGAGAGGTTCATAACCTGGAGTCCACAAATCTTCTCCCAGGGAACCTTTGGTAGATTTCAAGGGGAAAATATCAAAAAATATTTTGAGAACTATAGTTCATTAGAATGGATTTTCTTTGTAATTCTTTGTACTCTATTTTACATATTTATAAACATTTATAAACATTATTTATAAACATTATTCTGAGCAGTCCCAAGGCTTCTCCAGATATTCTGAAAAGAGTTAAGAACCCCTTGCCCTAGACTGATGACATTGAAAACTGGCCACCATCCAGAGAAGTACAACAGGATGATAGAATGAGAAATAAGAGTTTTGATTTAAGGAGAAGTTAAAGGAGCTAATTATAGTTTGGATAAATGATTACTGAGATTCCTTATGATAGTCTCCTAACATTTGATAGCTGGGAAGCACCAGGAAACAGTGATTACAAGCAGTGCATAAACAGGCAAGTGCACACATACCAAGTGAGGCAACATCTTACTTACTATGATAAGCACATAATGAGTCTTAATGAAAATACATAAAATTGGACTGAATATCAAAGAAACACTTTTTTTTCCCCACAAAACAGATCAACTAGAGGATGTATTTAGTATCTTCAGGGGAGTAGTGAAGTATTTGTTGCTAGGGAAATTTAAAATTAGACAGGTATATTGGAGGAAGATATTTCTTTTTTTTATGGACCAGACTAAAAAAAACCCATTTGTTCTGTTTTTAGTTGTCACAACTCTCTTTCTGCCTCTCAGATCTGACTCAAAATCTGAGCTTTATTTGCCATCACAGACTGGAGATGGAGGAAAGTTATATGACTTCAATTCTTTGTTTATACTTCTTCCCCAGGCTCAGATGACTTGATATTAAGCAATTAGCAGGCTTTTCGAGGTTCTGGACTTTATGAGGCTGTAGTTATATCAGACTGAATCATATACATATGTATTTATATATATATATATAAAACTAGTATGCTGTTTCCCTTTCTCAAACTTAATTGAAAAACATTAGTTTAAATGTGATGGATTCTTCATGTTAATTGGAACATTCAGTTTATAGAAGAAAATCCATTGTCTTTCCATGCATTAATGTATTTTAGAAAAAGCAATATTAGATTGGAGGCACCACGGCCTAATAGAAGGAAGAGACAGGAAGACTTGCCTCTGACAGATACCTATGTGATGCTGGGCAAATCACTTTAACCTCTTAGCTCCTGAAGCAATTTTCTAAAACTAGGAGGTTATAGATGAATTTGGGGATCTGTATAAGTGAAGGGAGTGCTCACCAAGAATTTACTATCAGGATGAAATCCCAGGCATGCACTAAAAAAAAAAAGTTAGCTTAAGATTCCAGATCATAACATTCTTGGAAAAACACGTGGTAGAGTGCGAGGCCTAAAGTCAGGAAAACTCATCTTCCTGAGTTCAAATCTGGCCTTAGACACTTACTAACTACGTGACCCTGGGTAAGTCACCTAACCCCTTTTGCCTCAGTTTCCTCATCTGTAAAGTAAGCTGGAGAAGGAAATGGCGAACCACTCCTGTATCCTTGCCAAGAAAATCCCAAATTGGGTCCTGAAGAGTTGCACATGACTGAAATAACAACATTTAGTGGTGGCTCAAAACCATCTACTTAATGAAACCCTGAACACTCTGTTTCCTGTTCCTCTTTATCTTTTCACTTACTCTCATATACTCACACTTCCTTCCCTATTTCCCATTGTCCTGATAACAGTGTCACAACATAATGCAGCCTTGAATGTAGGCCAATTAAAGATGAATTGTGAAATCTCCATAACCCTATGTTAATAGGGCCCTTAATCCTTCAATTCATTTTAATATTTATCTAATTACTCCTTCCAATGTGGCCAACTTGTTCCCTGACATGAACTACAAATTACTGTGGAAGACTTTTCTTAGCTGTGTGTCCATTTATATAAACAGAGCCTTCTCATCCCTTGAAGCGCTTTGACAATGATTCACACGGTGATACTGACAAACTAGAAGGCAGGGGGCATACAAAGTAATCTGTGAATAGAGCAAAAGTCCCCCAACTCTCTTCAGAAAGAGATGGAGACACACACACAGAATAGGAGGGAGGGATGTAAGAATGGTAAGGGCAGAGAAAGGGAGAGAAAGAGTCTCAGAGAGAAGAGAGAGAGAGAGAGAGAGAGAGAGAGAGAATTGGTCATGATCCTGATAAAAATGTTTCCTCGTTTTATGGGATTTGTTGCAGTAAAAATAATAAGATAGAATTATTGAAAACTAAGATGAGGACTTTGCATATTATATAGAGATAATTTCATGCTATAAAATATACTCTTATGTAGTTTGTTACTGTACTACCCTGCTTCATTTGTAGTGGATAACCCTCCATAAGATATACATCATTTGGCATACAAGTGTCAATTGGAATTATGGATTAAACATGGCACTTGTGGTCATTTCTATGAAAAGTTGGCAGCAGGTCTTAGGTCTCAAATGTAACCCCTTCCTCTCTTCCCCCTGCTTCCATTGTAACATTGTTTACTTGAGGAAAATCAGATTAAATTGACATCATTCTGATTTAAAGCACCTTTTCTAGGAATATAACTCCCTGTAAATCAGAGGACTACCTGAATGTACATATAAACATTCAAACATGACCATAACAGATAAAAGGGGGTTGCCTGTCGATAGTCACCCTCTTATATGAACACTTTTTGTATAGATGCACACTGATATCTATAACCTCGAGATGAAATAGCCCCCAGTGGTGTCTACACTATTCTTTCAAGCCTCTGGGGTCACTGAGTTTTTAGGAGATGGTTTACTGAGGGCATTTTTCTGTACATGTGGAATTCTGCTTTTGCTCGGAGCAGCAACCATTAAAAATCTTCAACATTTTGGATTAAGACCCTCTCTGTAAATGGGTCTTTATCTTTATACAGACACAGAAGTGGCCATTGGGGAATTATTGGTGGGGGCCAGGGGAGCCATAGCTGGTAAAAGAGTTCTGCTGATGCTCCCTATTGGGTAGCTAAGATGTTGGCAACGTGTAAGCCTGATTAATCTTCTCATCTAGTATTTCTCATTATGTAGACTTGGGTTCAGATGGCTCAAACGAACAATTTTCCTCTTAGGTTGCCATCCACTCTGAGATTTTTCTAATTCTTTGAATACCAAACAAGTAAAGGACACACCCCCAAAGATTGCCCCTGGACATTAAGGGACAATGAAAAAGCCAACACAGACATTCCACCAATGCTCCTGTCATACAGGTTAAAACCATTTATGTAGAACAATTTATAAAAACTTTGGGATGGAAAAATAGTATTATCTGAAGCTTAATATTAAACATAGTGAAAAATACATATTTACAGAAGAATATCACAAAATACAAATTATGTACAATAATAACCATTACACTTAAATTACATAGATTCTTTTAAAATTTACTAGACTAATAAATTATACACAATATGAACAGAAATATCTGGCACCTCTCTAGGATATGGAGTTGAACAAAAACAATCACACAGTGAATGGGGTTGATCCAAAGAGATCTCTGCTACATTCTTAATGCCTTGAATAGACAGCATCTGAAAAGAAGATGACAAATTGTCATTAGAGTAGATAGCAGGTAGCTTTGTTATTTCTTCCCCATGAAAATCAAAAGCTATTTAAGAAAAAAGATGAATAGAACTAATGAAGTATGCTTGTATGCCAAGCGTGGTTGGCAGCTAGGTACTATTTCCCACTACAGTCTGGCTTTTGGAGCAGCAGTGTGATGAAGCCAGAGAGTGTTAGACCTAGAACCAGGGAGACCTGACTGAATTCTACCTCTGGCACTTGCTGTGTAACCACAGATAAGGAGCTTAATCTCTTTTGAATGTCATTTGCAAACTGGGAATGATTTGAAAAAAAATCATAGTGCCTACTTCACTGGATTGTTGTAAGGATCAAATAGAATTTTATATATAGATATAGATATGTATATAGATGTATGTATACATGTGTTTACACATATATGTGTATACATACATATATAAAAAGAAAGAATACATATATTATATATAATACGAAAATATTACATAATATAGAAATATTATATAATATATTATATATTAAATAATATATAATACATGATATATAATATATAAATATTATTAAAATATAAATATTACATAACATATAAAGTATAAATGAGATGTATATATATATATATATATATATAAAGTAAAAATGAGATAATATATATAGATATAGATATAAGTAACATAAATTAAGTACAAATCTTTAGCATAACCCAGGGAGTCCCTAAAGTTTTAGTGCAGTCACACTTCAAAAGGATGCTCTAATTTACAAAGGAATCTCTTTAAATAGCAGGTCCCCCCAGTACATTTATACTTTTTATATACCATTAACTATTTAATTTTCTGCTAAAGTTCTGAAGTGAGGCCACACTATGGCTGTGAATCCTCAGAGATTATGGTAATAGAGTATACATGCTTGAAGCTCCTGCCGTGTCTAAAAGACTTAACACACAGGGCAGTGGATGGGCCTTGAGTTGGAACAGATAATTGGGGGGGCTCATTCTTCTTAGTAGAATGTAGGCTCCTTGAGGCCATTTCATTTCTGTCATTGTGTCCCCAGGACCTGACACATAGTAGGCACAACAAATATTTTTTGAATTGTTGAACCAATTGGGAAGTTGGGAAGAAGGTGCTCCCTGCAGGAAGGGATACAATCATTCAGGAAAACTATACAGAGTAAGGTGTTAAGGAACACAGGGAGGAAATATAGAAACCATTCAGAGTCATGGCCATTGGAAAGCCAATCAAAAATGATGATAGCATAGTTTTGACACTAATCTGTAAATCACTGAGCATATAGTTTGATTTTTAACAAAATTCTATAAACACAGATTTTCAAGAAAACTTTTTTTTGCATTCTGTGAAATATTCTGGTCCCCAGCTCTTTTTTTTACAGACATATCCTAATCCAAGGAATAATGCTTCCAAGTCCCATACTACCATGGCCTTGGGCAAATATGTGATGGAGACAAAGAGAATGTGTGGCCTACACACTCCTGTAACTCCTGCCTTGTGTCTCCTGTCTTTAGTATAAATCCCCTTCTCTTCATCCCTTGATACCCTACTGCTTGTCTTTTGCTCTCTGTTCAAGCCCTTCCAATTGCCCACTGAAGCAAAGTTTCTCACAACTACATCTCCCCCATCTTCTACCAGCTAAAACATAACCTTCCCTGTGTGCTCAAAGGCCAGGCTCTCTTTGCCTTTCAAGGCATCGCTAAAGAAAGCTATATTAAAATGTCAGTGTGAGAGAGCTAAGCGGCCACCCTTTACTTCCAGACAAAGCATCATTTTGACAGTGGTCCGTGGGATGCTATATTGGGTGGAAGACCTCAGTTCAATTCTTCTGACATGTACTGCCTCTGCGACCCTAGGCAATCCTCTAAGATTTTAAATTGCTGAGAAAGTGCTGACCTGCATTGGTAGAGGAAATTTCCTCACCTGAGCGTTTCCTGTATCAATTCAATCACAGGCCCAGCCCATTCCCTATCCCCATCCCTATCTCCACTAAGTGCGTAAAGATAACATCATGGACAAACATGTATGATTGGATATAGAGATGGATTCCTCATTTAGTAAGAATGAAAGAAACTAGATGGGAATCTAATATGTTAAAAGACCTAGATCAGGCCTTCTTAACTTGGGATTCATGGAGAGATTTCCCAGGGTCTATAAAGACCATTGAGGAAAAAAATGGTGATTTTTCACTACTTACTGAAATTTAGCATTTCCTTTTAATCATTTAAAAATATTATTCTGAGAAGAGTCCATTGACTTCACCAGACTGCCAAAGGGGTCTGTGTCACAAGAAAAAAGGTGGCCTAGATGATGGCATTCCAGTATGTTGGGTAGATCGTCTTGGGGAGGACTGAAGGAAGGATTTGTATCAGAATCACAGGGGATGAAAAGTAAGAATGGATTCTGACTAGTGGAGGATGTAGATGAGATGAATGGATGAATGGATGAGATGGCCGAGATCAATTGGATATGGAATTGACATAGCTTGAAACATAAGAGTGAAATGGAAGCCATGAAAAACCCTTGAAATCAGGACCCTACCTCTGTGATACTCTGGATTCACATTTTCATAGATTGGAAATAAAGGGTTTTCTTGTTCACTACGAAGCTTCCTGGCTCTTAAGACGTCTCTCACACACTGGTGTAGATATACATATTGGCACTGCAAAAGAAAAAAAAAAAAAGGAAAGATGTCACAAAGGGGGCCAGGCTTGGAGAAACAGATAAAATCCTCAGGAAACACCGATAGGCTTCTTGGTGGTTGGCAAATCAGATCATTAGTTCATCCAAAATCCCTGGGGCAGAGGATGCTTCTTGACACACCATTGATTTTGAAATAAGGAACCTTCACTTAGAATAGGAGGGAATTTCATTTAGGCTTCATCTCAAGGTGAAAAAGCAGCTAGCTGGTATAGGCAATAGCATCCTGGATCTGTAGCTAGGAAGATCTGAGTTCAAATCAGGCCTCAAGTACTTTATTAGCTGTATGATCCTCCATAAGTCACTTAACTTCTGCCTCAGTTTCCTTATCCCGTAAAGTAGTAATAATAAACAATAACACCTTGCCTCCAAGGAAGGTTTTGAGCATCAAATGAGATATTTGTGAAAGTGCTTTGTAAACCTTAAAGCACTTTATTTAAATGCTGTTATTATTATTTATTTTTGAGGCAATTGGAGTTAAGTGACTTGCCCAGGGTCACACAACTAGTAAGTGTCTGAGGCTGGATTTAAATGTCCTGATTCCAGGGTTGGTGCTCTATCCTCTGCACTACCTGGCTGCCTCTAAATGCTATTATTATTATTATTAATATTAAAGTGACATGTAGAGCACATAATTCCAGTTCTGCTTCTAGGATTCTATTTTAACTCCACTGCTGAGTGGGTGAACACCATTCTAGAACATTTTCATCTTTACAGAGTCCCCCTTTCCTTACGGAGGATTGACCTGTCCCTACTTCCTGAACCTTAGGTCAGACTGAAAGGTTATATCTATATGACTGCTCAAAAGTAATTTGGAAACTAGAAAAAAAGAAACAAAACCAAAACATAAGCATCATAGAGTGAGAGGAGGCGGTTATTTAAACACCCCAAAGGTTTTCACAGAAAACAGATACATGTAGTTAGTCTTTTTCCCCACTTAGACCAGTGGTGTCAAACTCAGATAGAAACATATGCCTGTAGACCATGTATTGACTTAGAAAACTACAAATTACCATTACCTATGTTGTATTGTATTTTTATCTATTTTGTTAAACATTTCCTAATTACATTTGAATCTGGTGTTGTGGGGGCAGCTAGGTGGCGGAGTTGGATAGGAAGACTCATCTTCCTGAGTTCATGTCTGGCTTCAGACACACTAGCTGTGGGACCCTGGGAAAGTCACTTCCTCATCTATAAATGATCTGGGAAAGGAAATGACAAACCACTCCGGTATCTTTGCCAAGAAAACCCCAACTGGGGTCACAAAGAGTCAGACATGACTGAACAAGAGTGCTGCCGACTGCATTTGACACTTCTGTTCTAGGCTAACCCACATACTATCTGATTGTCCAGGGGGTGAAACATACAGGAGTGGAACTTCCCATTGACATTGCTTTTTATACATGGCAGCTTTTGGCTATGGAAATACAGCACCTTGAGCACACTCCCATCTTTCTCTCTATTATCTCACTAGGCGATTTCCTCAGCTCCTCTCAGTTTAATTCATCATCTACATGCAGATGATGCCCAGATTGATCTACCTAACCCTACTCTCTTTCCTGAGTTGTAGTCTTGAATCACTTCTCAGATATCTCGAATTGGGTGCCCTTCGGGTATCTCAAACTCAACATGTTCAAAACAAGACTTACCCTCCTCTAAACTTCTCTACAATTATCAAGAACACTGCTATCCTTCCAGTTACCTTGGTGTCATCTCCAACTCATCTCATTATTTCTCATTCCTCATACCCAACGTGTTGCCAAATCTTATCGAATCTGCCTTCACAACATCTCTCCTGTACACACCTTTCTCTTCTCTGAAATTGTCACTAGTCTGATGCAAGCCCTCCTCACCCCACTCCTGGACTATCTCTCCAGCCTGCTGGTTTAGTCCCTTCCCATTGCATCCCTCCTCCACTCAGCTGTGAAACTGATCTTCCTCAGATGCAAGTCTGACCATTTCATCCCCCTATTCAGTAAACTCCAGTGGTTCCTTACTACTTCCAGGATAAATATGAAATACTCTGTTTTTTTAGAGCTCTTCACAACCCGGCTCTTTCTCACCTTTCTTTCTATTCACTGGCCTCCACATACTCTATGATTAAACAGCTCTGGCCTTCTGCATGATACTGGTCTTCTATATCTCCCACGCTTTTCATCAGCTGCCCCGTGTCCAGAACGCTTTCTCTTCTCACTTCCATTTCCATTCCCTGCCTTCCCTGGTTTAATGGCAGATTCACCCTAAATCCTACCTGCTACAAGAGAAACTCCCTACTCCTCTCCCCCACAGCTACCACCTTCCCAACTGGATCATTAACACTTTATTTCTAGTGTATGCATATAATCATTTGCATATTATCTCCTTCATTAAAATGTGAAGTCTTTGAGGGCAGAAACTGAGTTCTTTGCCTTTTTTCCTACCTCCAACCTCACACTTAGTACACTGACACAGAGAATAGACTTAATAAAGGCTTATTGCTATTATTGTTGATTGCTATGGCCAAAGAAACTGGAAAACAGGGAAGAGGTGGTGCATCTTAGTGGAAAGAAAGAGAATAAGACTGGGTACTAGGAAGCCTGGGGTCCAGGCCCAGGTCACTAACTAGATGGGTTAACCCATCTGGGCCTGTTTCATCTTCTAGAAAATCAGGAGAATGAACTAGATGATATCAGAAGCACTTCCAAGTTATCTGATCACTGATGGTAACATTTGTATGCCTGTTGAAATGCATTCATAGGGTTATAGATTTAGAATTGGAAAGGAGCTCTGAGATTATGCAGCTCAATCCCCTAATTTAAGAAAAATGAGAACACTGAGGTTTCCGATTCCAAGTCTAGCACCATTCTCAACTTTAAAGTATTTCTGGTGCTGACATGTTGATGGGAGCTGAAAAAAAAAAACTTTTTGACTCATATGTCTGAGTGGTATAGAAAACCCACTGGAATTATGAGAAGCTGCAAAATCCCCTTCCAGAATACACACTCAGCTCTATGGGAATTTTTTAATGCTTGGTTCCTGCCTGGAAGTTAGGCCTGGCTTTCCTAGCTATTTCATAAGTCAGGCCATGGTACAATAATTAGCTCAGGATGTTTTTCTAACAAATCATTCACAAAGTCATATGCATTAATTTTAATTATAACACCATGCATTTCCTCTTCCAAATCACTTTTCGCCAGTGATGCGTGCTTCACTCCCCACTCTGCCTAGAAATTAGAGGAGGGAATTTCACAGAGAATAGTTTCTAGCATATGACAGTCTCCTGTTACTAATTTGAGAAGCTCTTCCTCATCCGACCCCCACCCCCAATCTTGAAGTTACAAAATGACTTTTCTTTTAATGACTCATATTTTTAATTTTATGTAGGAAATTGAGTTACTCTGGGACTACCAAAGTCACCCGTGAACGAGGCTGGTAATTTTACAGCCCATCAATATATAGCTTTCATAAAGGAGGCATTAGTAGGGAATATGGGCAGTTAGTTGGCACATTGGATAGAGTGCTAGGCCTAAAGCCAGAAAGACTCATCTTCCTGAGATCAAATCGAGCCTCAGACACTTAGTTGCTGTATGACCCTGGGCAAGTCACTTAACCCTGTTTGCCTCAGTTCCTCATCTGTAAAATGAGCTGGAGTAGGAAATAACAAACCATTTTAGTATCCCTGCCAAGAAAACCCCAAATAGGGTGGCAAAGAGTCAGACGTGACTGAAAAATGACTGAGCAACCACAAGTATGAGTATGTACCAAGGTGCTTTGTCTTAAATATAAACTCTTCTTTTCTCCTGAGAATATATCTTGGAAAAGGATGCCTACTGAAATGTTCTGCAGGGATGAATATTCTTCCCATTTATTCTTAATAAAAAAAACTTGAACAATTAGAGATGAAATATATCTCATTAGAAATACTATTCTTGCCTAATTTCCTAATTAAGCTTTTGGTGTTAGCTACACAGAAATAGTGCATGGGGCAGCTAGGTGGTGCAGTGGACAGCACTCTGGAAATGGAGTCATGAAGACCTGGGTTTAAATCCAACCTCAGACACTTACTTGCTATGTGGCTTTGGCCAAGTTACTTGATTTCAACTGTAAAATGGGGATGGGGATCATACTAGCACCTATTTTGGAGGGTGTCGTAAATATCAAATGAGACAATATTTGTACAGCACTTAGCACAGTTCCTAGCAATATGAAAAATAATAAATTCATCTCTCTTCTTTTTCTGAAGGGATAATTGATTCTTCCTAGCCCTCCCCCCACCAGATTATAAGATTTCACCATCTTTTAGACACGTCTATTTGCTCAAATCTTTTTACCTTTCTTAGTTTTTCTTGACTTCTGTTTGTTTTCCAAAGTTCCTGTTCAGTTGTGGTCTTTTCATTAGGAATGTTTGAAAGTCTTTTATTCTTTCAAAATTCCTTTCCCCTCCACCTCCCCTGTAGATTCATATTCAGTTTTCTAGGGTAAGTTTATTCTTGGTTGTAAACCTTTCTCTTTTGACTTCTGGAAGAGAACATGCTAAGACTTTCTCTTCTTTTCCCAAATTTTGCTATATAATCTTGACACTGGTTCCTTAGCACCAGAACTTTTTTCTTACAGACTTTTTTTTTCTTCAATTTGGATGCTTTGGAGTTGGGCTGTAATACTCAGTTTGGGGTTTCTTTCAAAGCGATAATCATTGGATTTTTTTTTTTTCATTTTCACTTGGTCCTCTGGTCAGATTAGATTTGCACAGTTTTATGACTTCTTGAAATATAGTGTCCAGACCTTTTTATTTTTAAATTCAGTTATGGTTTTCAGGAAGTTTGAGGATTTTTAATTTACCTCTTTTTGACCTTTTTCCAGGTTAGTTGTTTTAGTATTTCTTGTCATTTTATAAGGAGTTCTATTTGCTCCAGTCTATTTTTCAGGAAGTCAATGAGTTAGTTAAGTTTTTCTGTCTTCTGTTCTAACTAAATTATTTGTTCTCCTTTCAATTATTTTCCCTTTTCAATTCTAATTTAATTTATTCTTTCACTTTCTACTTCTGCTTTATTTCTTCTAGTTATTTTTACAGAGCTTGTAGTCAAGTCATTTTTTATTTGTTTGTTTTTCTCTCTGAGGTTTTATTTGTAGTTGTGAAATTTACTTTCTTAATCTGGGTTATTCCTTTTAGACTTCTCATAACTCAGGTAATTTCTTCAGTGTTTAGTATTTTCTTTTCTTTTCTCCTACTTCTAGCCTCAGGGGCTAGATTAGAACTTTGTGTGAGGCTGGTGCCCTCTGGTAATTTTGGATTGATTGGGTACTCTCTCTAATCTAAGTTCCAAAGTCATTGGCTCTAGGCCTCACCTTTCACATCAGTCTCTGACATCTTTTTTTCAGGTTCCTAGTTGTCCACTGGAGGGTCAGTCTTAATGAACTCCAGTTTCCCTTCTTCCACAACCTCCAGTTGTGAGCTTTTTCATCCCTTGGTCTGGGGCCTTGACTGGCCATAGTGACATAATGGAGATCATGCTGGAGAAATCATCATAGGCCCGTGCCATGCATTCCCACCCCTGAGTTGGCCTCTTAGTATTCTAAGAAGTCTGTAGCTGAACCTGTTCTCCCTATGTAGTGACCTATGAGGCCTGACTCTGTCCCATGCTTCTGTTTTGACAGGCTGGGACTAGGATTTGGCTTCAGGATCCCCACTAGATGAGCACAAGTTGCCTTGAAACTCCCCAGTCAGAGTAATGACTCTCCCAGATTCCTTTGGCTTCTGGCAGTTTTGTTTTATTTTTGTGCTGTTTTGGGTTGGATCAAGGAGCTTACTTTTTTTTTCTTTATTATTGTTCTGGGCCTCTTTTCATATATTTGCTGCAATTTATGTGGGAGAACTGGGTTCCTTTATGACCTTTGACATTGTCATCTCAACTGTAACTGAAGTCAAATAGTGACTGCTCAGTAACATGATGACAGTGTTGTCAGCCTAAATTCTCCAAATCATGAATGCTAAATAGCATTCTCTACTTGTTACTTCTATACAGGCCTCTCAATTAGAATGGGCTTAAGGGCCAATAAAAATGGAAGAGAAGGATGGATTGCTATATATGGAAAATTTACTTGCTTACAATGGATAACAAAGAGAGATGACTGGAGGGAAGACAAACAAGTGCCAGGACGTGAGCCATTCACCTTAGAGGCTGACTGTATTCTCTGGGCAGGGATCTAGGATGTGACAAAGAACCTTCCAATGTTTGTCAAACCAGATGACTGCTTTCTATTTCTGGTAATTCTTGTGGGAATAAATGATGCTTTAAGAATGTAATCTTTAGCAATGCTTTCTAGATTAAAAGTCTGAGGCAAGAAACTGAAGGCTTTAGGGGCCCAGATGGAGTTTCCATGATTGCAACCAAGCAAAGATAGGATCTGATGAAAAAGGCAGGTCTGAGAAGTGATCAGCTGATTAAGAAGGAAGCATCTGAGAAGATTATCTCTGATTTCTGAACCACAGTTTAAAATATAGGAATAATAGGCTGGGGATGGAATGTACCTAAAAATGGCTGACAAATGTTTGCTGGGAATCTTGCAAATCTGATTGAAAGGGTTCTCAACTGAAAAGGAAGAAAGAAAGAGAAAACTCAGGGTATGTCCGAGCTAAAGTGACTCTACAACGTGGGAAGAAGAGAGGCAGCTGAGATGCCAAGACCTTTATGGGAGACAACAACCAAGAAAGGAGCCGTCAATGGCCTCAGATTGTCTATAAATAAATGTGCTAAGGTTGAGGAAAACTCAAGGTAAATTAATGAACCTCACGCAAGAGGGAAAAATTTAGCCTCATATTTATCATTGATATTTAGTAGGATGAAATCCAGGACTAGAATATATAAATATATTAAACTATTAATATTAAACATAATATAACTACAAAATATTCTTAAAAGGATAGGGTTGAGGCAGGGGGTCTAGTAGCACTATCTATCAATAGATATCAAGAAATCTAGGAACCTGGAAGGAACCGGGAAAGGGAAGCATGATGAGAATCAATGGATTCAGAAACAGAAGCCATGTTGCCACTGGCCTATAATACAAGCCTCATAAACAGAGATCAGAAATAGATGAAGAGTTTGGGAAACATATCATAAATCTGGAATAGGAGAATGGTAGAGGAATATTTCCACAGGTAGGGAGGACTTCAAATATGGAAGCCATAATCCATGTGCTGAAGCACAGAGCATTTCTTAATTTGCCTTAATTGTAATTTTAACTTTTGAAGGTAGAAGAAAGGAGGAGCAGAACCTGTTCTGGATCTGAAGAAATCAGTTGCTAGCATGGAAATGACTGAGAAGATCAGTGACAGTGCCCACTCCATCTTAGAATGTGTGGTAGAGGATAGGAAATGATATCGTGGTTTGACAAATACCTCAGGTTTTAAGAGAGCACATATTAAAAGAGTTCAGAGAAAGGATAGGTTGACCTTTATGGATTACAGTTCTATAGGGGAAGTCAACAGAAGAGAGATCAGAAGTTCTCAAGAATGAAATCCTAAGGACACAATTCTAATTAGGAGAAAAAAAGGGGGGAGAGGTTCTAAAGAGATTGTAACTACATAGGGAATTCATCAAACAACTTATTATTAAAAAAAATAAAGATATGAACCAAAGATAGAAAGATATGGGCAAGCAACAAAGGGTGAATTCAAAAGCATTGAATATTAGAACAGCATGGAGAATGCTAAAACCTGGAATAAACTGAGGATGGCCAGGAATAAAAAAAACCCATATAGCAAGTATAGAAAAAGGGGTTATATTTGTTTTAGCAATATTAGTGCAAAGAAGAGGACCAAGGAAGGGACCAGAACACTCTTCAGGGTGGAAAAGACAATGATAACAGATGACAGAAAGACGTCCAAAGTCAGAACCACTCAACTTTGGTTTCATGTCTGTGGTTTTTTTGTTTGATTTGTTTGTTTTTCCTACCAAGAAGCATGACCTTTGAATTGGAAAGGACAGAATAAAAATGGCTAATGGGGAGTTGAAAGCCAAGCTAAATAGAGAGAAGGGTGCTTAAACATGTAGCTGCCATTGATTGGACAGAATATAAGACTAGAGTTAAGAAGAGCTGCTGTCAAGTCTGGCTTCAGACACTTACTAGATATGGGACTCTGGGCAAGTCCATTTGTGTATATCCATTTGCCTCAGTTTCCTCATCTGTAGAATGGGGATAATAATAATACTTGCCTTCCAGGGTGTCATGAGGATAAAATGAGAGAATATTTCTAAAGTGCTCAGCCCACAGTAGGTACTATATAAATGTTAGTTACAATTATGATTGTTGCTGTTATTCTTCCTGGCAGAGTACAGCAGTAACTGGGGCTATTTTTTGTTTAGCTTAAATCTTGATGTCAGTACATGCTTATGGATGTCTTGTGTTTCGCTTAGGAAATAAGTAGTTTTCTCATATCTGATTTAAATGTAATATACTGCATATATTTTATTCTCCCCACCCTTTGGGGGAGACATAGACATGAGCCCAATATAAGTAAATCTTTTCTTTTCTAGGTTTAGCTCCCACAGAGCTAAACCTGATCTGGGAGCCATGTATGGGTCCAAACAAGGGAGATCTCTTAGTGGAGAAGGGAAAGAGGGGGAGTGTTGAATCCCCTGGGGCCTAGCAGCTGTTATCAATGTTCACCACACTTACTGAGTGGGTGGATATTGCATTCCAAATCATCTATAATCTCTCCTGCACAAAACATGGATTAAAAACAATTCATTTTCCTACTCTCTAACATATGATATACACAGGCATCTAGAAAAGACAAGTGTTATTCAGAGGCCAACAGTATTGAAGCTGAAAAATAACAATCCCCCCAACCAATCCAAATGCAATTCTCTTTTTCTTATCCCTGTCTTTCTTCCTAATCCATTGAAATAGTCAAACTTTCTAAGTGCTCTACATAGCAAAGATTGTAATTCTTACCTCTGTCTGAACCATGTGAACCCTATGAAGTCTGAGATCATGCACCGCTCCATAAATGTCAACGGAGTCCTTGGAATCTAACTGTTGCAGGATGCGGTCCAGTGCAATGAAGGTTCCTGTCCTACCCACACCAGCACTGAAAAGATGAAGAACAGATGTGAACCATGAAACATTTTTTAAGGTCTCTGTCTTTATTTTAAATGTAACTTTTATTCTGTTTTACTTTTTTTTAGTTGACAAGCATTTCTTCTTTAATCTTTCTCTCTCTCTCTCTCTTTCTTTCTTTCTCTGTCTCTGTCTCTCTGTCTCTCTGTCTGTCTCTCTCTCCTCTCTACTTTCCCACTTTAAAAAAAAGAAGAGTAAAATTCTTCTAACAAGTAAGTCTAGTCAAAGAAAACAAACTCCTGCATTGGCCAAGTCTCATTTTATGTCTTGAGTTCAGGAAGTGAGTACCGTGTTTCATCAAGTATAGAGAGCATGTAGGTGCATTTGTAGTAGTATTTTTGCTCTTCCTACTATTTCTAGGAGAAATCTTGGAGTTCTTGTGTATGTTGTTTACAGGATTGAAGAGACCTTTTCCTTTGAGGGAAATTACTGAATCCTTAGTCCAGCAATAATTATTCAATGGCAGCACATTCCTCCGAAGCCAAAGTACTCTTTAGTAACTCATAGAATCATAGATTTAGAGATGGGGGAGACCTTTGAGGTCTCCTAATCCCTCTCATTTTACAAATCAGCTTGGCTAGTCAGAATGACTTCTAACTATTGGATTTCCCCATGCTTATGCCTTGATTTGAGTTCCTGAACATGACCCCGGAATGACTTCTCTTTGCTTAGAACTTGATATTGAAGCAAACTACTTTCTCTCTCTCTTTTGCTTTGTTTTGTTTCTTCTTTCTTGTTGTTCATTCCATTGGTTATATTCTTCTTTACAACTTGATTAATGTTTAATTTCAAGGTATCTGTATAACCTATATTGGATTGTATTCTGCCATGGTGGGGGGAGGGAGGAGGAAAGGGGAGGGGAGAAAATTTGGAACTCAAGGAATTGTGGAACTGAATGTTGTAAACTAAAAGTAAATGAATAAATAAATTTATTATTATTTTTTAAAGAATTTGATATTGATACCTACCTGCAGTGCACAATGGTGGGCCCAGCCCCTGGTGTTCTGTTAATATAATCCCTGACTGTCCTTACAAACTGGATCAGGGATTGGGTGGTCTCTGGAACTCCATGATCTGGCCAGACTGTGTAGTGAAAGTGACGGATGAGCCTGTTTGCATCAAGCTGTTCCTCCTGTCAGAGGTAAAGATAAGAAGAATAATGAACCAATGCAGACATCTGAACACCTCAATCACATTCAAGCAGGAAACAGTACATTTGATTAGCAGGATTGGAATTCCAGGTGTCCATCGGATAGAAATCAACAAGGAGCAGGATTAATGGACTCCATTCATTTTCACAGGCTTAGTTGTTCCAGATAAAGAAATAAATAAAAGTCAAATCAGGAAGCCCACCAACATACACTGCATATTTTAAATTCTCGGATTGTCCATTCTGACAGCACAGACTCTGAGAGCATCTGCACAATGAGGTCTCCATAATAGAGGGAATCTTGGTCTGCTGGCCAATAGTGATCACATTTTACCTACAGAAAAAGAGAAGGAGGCAAAAATGAGCCCTGGAATATGTGTCCCTGATGAATCTGCCCTTTTGGACCCTGAAAGAGCCTTTCTGAGTTAATTGTCTGCTATCAACTACTAGAGTAACGGAGTTGTTAGCCACCAGACTAAGCCCTCAGTGCAAACCCTTTCATGGTTAAGGCTCCAGTTATGGCTAGATCCACACAAATGAAGGAAAGAGGAAAAGTAAACAGAATTTCCAGATGACTTGGGGAAAGGCACCTCCCCCTTCTCCCCCTAGTACACACAACACCAACTCATTCTTTTGTTTCTGTTATCTTCCATTTCAAGGGCAATGTAAAGTGACTTGTGCTTTCTGGTCATTGTTTAGTTCACTTTCATCCCTAGACAAAAGCCTTAGAAGTGATTGGCCCCTCTGGAAATTGTGTTCAAAGGATGGAGTTGGATAGAGGAAGACACAAAGCTTTTTGACTTTGTCCCTTATTGAGAATGTATAACAATATTCCACCTCACTCCTCATTCCCCAATCTCAGCTTGGATTTAAGAATGTTTATTGGTTGGCAACTGTTTCTGATCAGATTGGGAAATCAATCTGCTTATACATACAACGAGAAGTAGAGAATTCAAGGTATTATTTGGATAAAACAAACAACAACAACAACAAAACTCTTCTGACCTCATATGGGCAGATAAGTGATTCACCCACAAGTTGTGTGCTCATTTAAATGCTTCAACTTTCCACTTTGCATTTGGGGACATAAATGAAAAGTGATAAAGTCCTTCTAGGTTGGGGACCCTTCTGTCCCTTACCATGTGTAGCAATGGGTCCAGTGGCTATGGCTATCACAAACCCAAGGGGAACATTTCTACCTTGCTTTGTGTTCTCAGGGCTTAGCATAGCTCATACGGTCTACCACCTTAGGCATTCTATTGGGGCTTTCCATTATAAAATTCTTTAAGGAAGTCCCCATAACAATTTCTGTCGAGCTCGGTTCCCCCTCTAACTTTTTTGACAATATTCCTTGCGATCAGGGATTGTTTTTGCATTTCTTTGTATTCCTAGCACTAAGCACATAGTAGGCATTTAATAAATGCTTATTGACCTGATTGTTGAGTTTTATCCAAGTGATACTTCTGAGAGAAGTGAAGGAGATTTTTTTTTTTTACTTACCCGACCCTTCTCAACACACTGGGTCACCATTACAATGTTGTGGACATTCTGTTCCCACGACATTTTCCAAAAGTCATCTTTGGTGCCAGGAAGGGGCCCCTGAGTAGCAATGTATTCTCTTCTGAAGTTGTTCCCCTGCAATAAATTTACAGTCTGTGAGTCCAGAAACAATAGACTCTTAAGAATTAAACAAAGGGCCAGACCTGTATGTAGATTGGATGATATGTTTATATCCTCTGAGAAAGAGGTAATAAAATGTTCCCCAAAGTCCCTGAGAAGTGCTTAGAAGAAGGAAGGATACAGATCAGAATGTTTAAGTATTGGTGGAACACAAGTTCCCCTTTTATCAATGAGCATTTATGAAATTTTAGGCGTTAGGGTTACAAAGACAAAAAAGAAGCAAGGATGTGTCTTGGATGAAAAAGAAGTGGAGAATTGAAGCAACCATCTAGAAAACATAGGCAGGGATCTTAGAATTTATTTTAGCCAACCCTACCATTTTACTTTTGAGGAAATTGATACCCAATGAGGTTAAGTGATGTGCCTAGGGTCATGTAGCTAGATAGCTCAAAAACAGAACTGTGAACTTCAGGCCTCTTTTTACTGTGTCAAGACAAATAACCCTTTCAACTCAATAATCTGTTTAACTATCTCAATGTATTCTTTTCCTCTGTGAATGAAGATACCATCTCACATCCATAATGCTTTGTCACAATTGTTTAAGCAAAAGCCCAGGCTGTTTAGATGGCTAAATTAATGCTGCCGGGAGTTAACAAGTAGAGAGTCTGAATCAGATCCTAAAGGGGAAACATGTCTTGAATTAAGAGTCTGAGAAATAAAAAAAATGCCTGTAGTTTTGTAGGATTGAATTGAAACAGGATGAGAGCAGAGTGGCTAGCCACACTAACAGACTGCGTCATGGCCTTCTTGGTGCCCTGCTCACTGGGCTGATGGCTAAGCTGGCGGGGTGGGGAGAGGGGGGGTGGAAGACAGAGACAGAGATAGAGAAAAAGAGAGAGACACAGAGAGAAAGTGACAGAGAGAGAGAAGAAGAGAAGAGAAGAGAAGAGAAGAGAAGAGAAGAGAAGAGAAGAGAAGAGGAGAGGAGAGGAGAGAAGAGAAGAAGAGAGGAAAGGAGAGTACAGGAGAAGAGAGGAGAGGAGAGAAGAGACAGAGAGGGAGAGAGAGAGGGAGAGTGAGAGGGAGAGCGACAGAGACAGAGAGAAGGAGGGAGGGAAAGAGAGAGAGGGATGGAAGGAGGGAGGGAGAGAGACAGATGGGGGAGGGAGAGAGGGAGGGAGGAAGAGAGACAGAAAGAGAGAGAGAGAGAGAGAGAGAGGGAGAGAGAGAGAGAGAGAGAGAGAGAGAGAGAGAGAGAGAGAGAGAGAGAGAGAGAAAATGACCTTTGGAAATGTGTCCTTGGCTCCTGATAACCATGATTTGATCTGATTACAGCAATCCCGGAAAGTGGGATTTAGCACTGATTGTATTGGACACCATTCATTTTATGGCAATCAGGCACTGTTAGTCAATCAGACATGGTCTTTAAGGAAAAATAAAACAGAGAAGATTCACAGACCATTAAAGGAGAACACTAAGCATGCCCGGAGGGGAAGGCTCTTTAAAGAAGGCTGTCCATCAAAGCTTTATCTTTGGGCAGAGTGACTCCAGGATGTGGGGTTATGTACTTACTGGTATGTAGCTGGCATTGATATAGTCAGAGCAAGGGTCATCATCGACATTAGAAAGCTTCACTCTTGTTGTATCATCTGGAAAGCAGGGTATGGAAAGAGTGAGGTAATAAGCATTTATTAAGTGCCTACTATATGCCAGGCATTGTGCTAAGCTCGAGGGATCCAAAGAAAAGCAAAGACAGTCCCTGTCCTCAAGAAGCTTACATTCTAATGGGGAAAGATGACCATATGGAAATAACTAGGTACATACAAGATATATTATAAAACACATAGAAGATTATCTCTAATCTCTTTTCCTCTGTGAATGAAGATGCTACCCCAGGCCCATGGCTTGTCTTGTTCAGCAAAAGCACAGGCTGTTTGATTGGTTAGGGTTGAATTCGTGCTGCTGAGAGTTAATGAGTGAGCAGTCAGAATCAGATGCTAAAGGTGAACATGTCTCAAGTTATGAGGAGGGGTTCTTAGAGTCTTTGTGTGCCATGGACCCCTTTGGCAATCTGCTGAAGTCTTTGAACCCCTCCTCAGAATAATGTTTTTAAATATATAAAATAAAACACACAAGATTGCGAAGGAATCCAATTTCACTGAAGTATAGTTATTAAGATATTTTAAATATTTATTATTTTTTAGTTTTCAACCTTCGCTTTGATAAGATTTTGAGTTCCAAATTTTTTACTTCCCTCCCTTCCTCCCCTCTCCCCTCAAGACGTCAAGCAGTCTGATGTAGGCAATACATGTATATTAAAAATATAAAAGATTTTTTAAAAGCATTCAGAGACCCAGGTAATGAATGTTTGATAGAAGTTTATCTTTGAATCCAGGGTTGACTTCTCTGTTCTTGGACAGGGCACACACATTTTAAAATGGTGAATGAAGGCCACTATCTCAGGGTCACCCTTCTGCAAAGCCATTACGTTCATTCTTTGGAATGACCCTAGTTCATAAAAGCCCCCCTGCCTTCAAGGCAGAGTAACAAATGCTATGTTCCATGGCTTCTGTTAGGGCTCTGAGTGGTATCAACTATGACAAGCCAGCTGAGCTACTGGAACAGCTGTAGCTTCTCATAATCAAAATGCCCATTATTCCTCATGTGCCGCCTCCGGTAGGAAGTGAAATAACCTGAAAGTCTGTCCATTTTCAAAGGCATAACTCTTCCATCCAGAACTCTGAGCACTAGCTGGACTGGGACTATTCATCGCCTCTTGGAGAGCAACCACTGCCTTTCCTCAGCCTCACTTGTTTTACAGAAAAAGAGGTGAAAATTGGATTGCGGGAGATAGTATTACATAAACCAACATAAAACTCACAGGGCAGTATATTGTTGTATCGATTTTTCCCTCTGTTTTCTGGCAAGAGGGCTGTGTCACATGATTGGTTTCGACCCACCTCTTTTAAATCCTGTTAGGACAGAAATAAAAGTTTCCAAGTGGAAAATTATTAAATGGTGTGAATATGAACTTCAAAGTACCCAAGTCATCTAAAACCGAGTAGAGAAGGATCTTTTTTTGGCTATTTAATTAAGTGGTCAAATGGTCAAATGAAGGATAGTATTGCTTACATCTGAAAGGAACACTCTGTGTTAAAAACAGGAGGCCCATTTGTTTTGGTTCCTTGGACTCCTACAATCTGCTCATCTCTTCCTGAAACCAAACTGTCAGCATACTGTGCCATAGACACAGGATCATAAGAAATAGAATTTAAAGCACGGGGGACCCTTAGAGGTTATCCAGTCCACAGATGAGGAAACTGAGGCAGCAGAGGGTGAGTGACTTGCCCAAGGGTATACGATTGGTAAGTGTCTGGGGCTGAACTTGCACTCAGATCTTCTAGACCTGACTCTAGACTCAGTGCTATCTCCAGTGGACCAAACAGCAGGGCTGGGGCATAAAGTCAAGTCTTCAGTTTCAAATATAATACTCAATATGAAGGTTACATGGATTGTAATAGTCTTGTTGGGATATTAAAACTCATCCTAACTCACAGCCAAAACAGAATCTGAGTCCAGATGAAAGGTTAAAGGGATTGGTAAACTATGGCCTTGGAAGTTGGAAGTTGGCTATTTGGCCTTGATTCCTACCTCATATTCTTTGGAGAGAAGGTAGTTGGAATCTGCTTGTAGTTTCATGAAGTATGCTTCAAACTGATTAACTTTTATGGGGCTGCCATTAAAGCAATAATAACAACAAATGATTATTGAGTCAAGGGACCAGATCTGAACAATCTTTCAAAAGCACACACTCTAATGGATGGGGAACTGTCTCACTCTGTCTCTGTCTCTCTCTATCTTCTCTGTCTCTCTGTTTCTGTCTCTTTGTTTCTCTCTGTCTCTCTCTGTCTCTCTGTCTGTCTCTCTATGTCTCTTTCTCTGGTCTCTCTGTCTGTTCTTTCTGTCTCTCTCCTTTCTCTTTTTCTCTCATTCCGTTTCTTTCCCTCATCCTCCACCTCTCTTTCTCT
>CM053585.1:346276229-346278729 GCA_028646515.1 Pseudochirops corinnae | reverse complement strand
TAAGACAGGGTCTGGAGAGGGGATTCTGTACCTACCTTACTTTCTGTCTACAGATAAATAAGGCAATGACCGCCACCAGCATACCAATTAGGAACAATCCAGCACTCACTCCTTCAATAACTCCAAACAAAGGCTCTACGAGAATCCAAATGAAACAAAACAAAGCCCAATGTGGAAATTACTTCAAGGAAAGCAGTAGAAAGCAATTCAATTCCTCTCCCCAGAGAGAATGTTGCATTTGAGATAAAGAGATTAGAAAATGTACCTGTACCCGTGGTTTAAACCTGTAAATATTGGGCAGATCTATGATTTCATGGCAGAAGCAGTTCCTAAGGTGGGAACTCCCTCTACCATTGCAGATCACAGTCTGTGGATGAATGAGATACATCCTAGAGAGCTTCTTAAGACACTGAGAGGTTATCATTTGCCCACAGTAACGCCGCTGGTAAGTCTCAGAGGCAAGATGTAACTGTGGCTTTCTGACCCCAATGCCAGCACTCTACCAACCATATAACACTTGTCTATGCGTCTAAACAAATAGATGCAAATGACTTATGCTAGCTACAGATGGGTCATTTTGCTTTTGAGGCTGGCTACAGATTTTTAAGTTTAGAAGCAGTGTGTGTTTGAACTTAGAGTTCCTTGGGATAAATGCCAACATGTAGTTTGTCACTTCCATAAAGACCTATTTTGGTGTTTTGCCATGCACATCACTTGGGTTCTTAAAGACTACCCCAGTGGAATGCAAATTCTGATGGGCTCCAAGCAAGCTAGAAAGACTTCAGTTACAGACCTGGTAATGAACTGCACACCTATTAGGGGCAGCTAGGTGATGAAGTGGATAGAGTGCTGGGTCTAGAGTCAGGAAGATCTGAGTACAAATCTGACTTCAGATACTTCCTAATTGTATGATCCTCAAGCAGGCCATTTTTGCTATTATCCTCAGCTATAAAATTGGGTTAAAAACAATATCGACCTCCCAAGGTTGTTATGAGGATCAATGAGGTATTTGTGAAAGTGCCTGGCACATTGTAGGGATATATGAATGTTTATTCCTCTCCCACCTCCTGTTATCCAAGGACTCATCAAACTAAGTAGGGAGTGACTTATCACTAGACTGGCCATAGGTTGTTGAATTTTTCAGCCATACCAACTCTCAAAGACCCTCTGACAAAGTTGTAGAGCAGTGGTTCTCAACCTTCCTAATGCGACCCTTTAATACTTGCATGTGGGAGTGTCTGCATGTGGGCGGACCCAACTGGAGATGGATAGAGGAGCGGTGTCTTGGTTTCTAAGACCATTGGAAATATGTCTTTTCCGATGGTCTTGGGCGACCCCTGTGACCCCTGTGAAAGGGTGGTTCAACCCCCAAAGGGGTCGTGACCCACAGGTTGAGAACCGCTGTTGTAAAGGTACCGGGATCAGTGCAGGAGGAAGGAGCAAATACACTGATGAAATTATTGGTCCTTGAAGGATTCTGAATTAAAGTATGCAAACTGCAAACATTAGAAAAGCAATTTAGTCATAATCTACAAATGAAAAGTGATGTATAGAAATAGCACTTTTGTAAACCTAGTAAATTGGGAGAGGACCCTTTCCCTCCGGTATAAACAAGCATTAAGAACAGCTTTGTGAATAATAACTTTTGAATAATGAATTATGAATAATAATTTTCAAAGTCAGTATTTATTTTAAGCCTTTGACTTTGTTTTTTTAAAATAATATTTGTCTTTTTAGTCTTCATAATAATAACTAACATTTCTTTGGTGCTTTTAGATTTAGCTTACATACAAAAGCATGTTCCCTTAAACCACTCTGTTAAGTTGGTAGGGAAGGTAATATTTGTCCCATTTCACAAATAGGGAACCTAAGGCTCCAGGTTATAAGTTAATGTCAAAGCCAAGCTTCTTTGTGTACACGTGATTTCTACTATCTTCATTTCCCAGACCATATGTGGTTTTTTATCAAATAAAAATGTTCCAAATAGGAAAAATGTATTTACAAAGTCCCTACTTAACATTAAATTATAGCAAACATGTCCAAATCCTCTTAGCTTCATTCTAATCCCCATGTAGAATTGAATAGTAAGGTGATTATCTTTGTATTTGGCATAAATAGCCACAAGGGCCTGTGATGCTGAGTCATTTTCTAAGGGTTATAAACAGAAAGAAACAACCTCTAATTGCAACAAGGGAGAACCAGGTTAGATGCTGAAAAGGACTTCCTGAATTAGTAATGTGAGACTGATTTCAGAGAGAAATTATAGCAATCCTCTTTCCTAATTTAAGATGAAGAATCAGACAATCATTTATGCAATTCATTCTGGATGTACTAGTTGATCTAAGGACTGAAATAAAAGCCTTCTTGAGCTCTCTTCTATCTCTGTGATGCTAGATCAAAAGGCAGGTCCAAATGCAAGAGTGGATAAAGGAATATAAGAAATACCACTTGGTCAGACCAGACCCATCTAGCCCATAATTCTGTCTCTGACCATGGTACT
>CM053585.1:346250940-346269580 GCA_028646515.1 Pseudochirops corinnae | reverse complement strand
ATTTTCATCCCAAATAACTGTAAGCTCCTTGAGAGCAGGGATTGTCTTTATACTTTCTTTGTATCCCTGATGCTCAGCATAGGGTCTGGCACATAGTAGGCACATATTAAATGCATACTGACTTACCCAAGACTGAGAGAGATTAATTAAGTGATTTGACCTTAGGAAATATAAAAGGACTCAAATCCAGGTCTCCTGACTCCAAGTGCACCATACCCCTCTGTTACTAAAGTAAACAAATCTAATTTTGAATTTGCCCTGATTTTAAGTGGAAAATAAGATGCATTTGAATTCATCAGTGAACTCAAATTAAAAATCAAATTAGGCTTATTTCCACTTTTAAAAATCTACAAACTCTTTTTTGTATGTGTGCAATCAGAAGCAGAAAGGAACAGAATGAATTTTTCCATTAAAATGTGAAGGATCGTAAGATCACAATTCTAGACTTGGAAGGAACCTCTTGTTGTTCGGTCATGTCTGACTCTTAGTGACCCCATTTGGGGCTTTCTTGGCAAAGAGACAGGAGTGGTTTGCCATTTCTTCCTCTGGCTCATTTTACAGATGAGGAAACTGAGGCAAGCAAGGTTAGGTGATTTCTGGGGTTGTCTTGGCAAAGGTATTGGAGTGGTTTGCATTTCCTTTTCCAGCTCATTTTATAGATGAGGAAACTGAGGCAAACATGGTGAAATGACTTGCCCAGGGTCACACAGCTGGTGTGTCAGAGGCTGGATTTGAACTCAGGTCTTCCTGACATCCAGACTCAGAGCTCTAGATACCCAAAAAGAATCTTTATCTAATAGATTCCCTTTATTTTTATAGGTGATGGACCTAAGACTCAGAGATATCTGATATCTTGCAGTCACACAGGTGATAAGAGGTCAGAGTCAGGCTTTGAACCTAGGTCTCCTAGACTCCCAATCCAACTCTGTAGCCCATGTGCCACAGTGCATTGGATTTGAAGGAAGAATGTAATCAGAGTGCTTGATTTTGCATAAAATGACTTGTACCATTCCTAGAATGCTGAAGGAGCTTAAGAGACAAGGCAAGGGCCAGGATTTTATATATTACCCCATAAAATTTAGAGAGCCCTTTGGCAGATTATTTATCTGCAACCACTCTAGCCCATTAGTTACCCAGCCAGCACAGCACCCAGTAAAATAATGCTCAGTATCTATGTCTCCTAAGCAAAATCACAGAGATCCATCTCACCTGTAGGCAGTGCGGGGCTTCAGGGGACCATCACAGAATTTTTGCTTATTTGAATCACATTTACCACCCAAGCTTTCCATCTCTGCTCCAAGTTTAATGTTAAAACTCTTTGAGTTGATCTCAGGACTTTCTGCACATTTGCTTGCAAAATAGTTGGTCTGATAGACTCGAATGGAGGCATTGTGGCGGTATTCAAAGTAGGAAGGTAGGGGGTGATGTTGCTCTGGCTTCAGCTCATCACTGCCTGGAAGTGGGAAATGCAGACAGGTTTTGCATTGAGAGAACAGAGCACAGTTTGGAGAAGTCTCTGAAGGGGTTAGTTGCACAGGTGAGTAATTTCAAATCCTGACCTTCCTACCTCCCCTTCCACCTCCTCCCAGTAACCCCAGAGGCAGAGCTATAACTAACACCTCTCACATCCTGGGCAAGCCGCATAAAAAGTATCAATAAAGCTTTTGAAATGGGAGAGAACTAAAGCCTTGGAAGACATATGACAATCAACTGAAGCTCCAGGGCTGCGGAAATTGCCTTTTGGAAGACAGAACTAGGCTAGCTCACTTGGGGTGTGGTTATATGGAGGAAGTGAGCCATCAACAGTAGCTTCCTATTTCAGTGAGCTCCATTGTTTCTACTAACTCAAGTTCCTGAAGTACCTTCTATATTTCCACACCCTGGAGCAAAGCTCTGCTTGCTCCACCCTAGGGTTCTGCCTGGAGCATGATAGATAGCTCCAGTGATCAACAAGAATTCTATGAAATTCTTCTCGTTTATTTTAATTCAATTTTCCTCAAATATAAAATAAATGCCAACTGTAGTTCTCGAAGTGGGATGAGAGATTATTGAATTCAAAATAATACCGATGGGGCTTCAACTCTAAAAAACTGAGAGTTACTGGTATATGTCAATGGCTCCTGCTAGCTATTAAGGAAACCCCTATGGTAAGGGAGACATTAAATGTTTTATGGGAAGGATTATACCTGTCACCAAAGATTCATGCCCATCTAGGGTCTTTCCTCCATACTACACCTCCCCCCCCCCCCCATGCAAGTAACACCCAGTCTTTAAATGATCAACTTTCAACTGTAAACTACAGAAAATTTAAATTCTTGCCCCAAGTCTTCCCACCATGCCCATTTTAAGCCAATCTCTTCAATAATCCCATCCCTCAGTGTTTTGTCAATGCAAACTTATTTTAATGTTAGCTTAACACTAGATAATTAATAAATGGCATTATATTTATGGATAGAGGTGGGTCCTGTGATTTCATTGTTATGAAACATTATGTTCAACTTCCAGGTGAACTAACTCCCTCCACCAATTCAGTTTCTGCAACTGATGGTCTTAGGGAGTTACCTAGAATATGGATTGATAGATTTAAATGCCTTGTCTTTATGTGTGAAATCTGAACTCAGGTCTTCCTGGCTTTGAGGCCAGTTCTCCACCTTCCATGCCACACTGCTCCTCTATGATATTATAATTAGGAGTGAGTAGGAGAGGTGAAAACTTCTCAACCTATATCCTAAAGTCTAGTAAGGTTTTTTTTGTGGGAACAGGCCTGAGTTTTGGTTTCACCCTTCCCTCTTCTTTACTTTCCCTGACATCAGCATTAAGCCCTTGCTTGCAACCTTTTCCCCTCCCTTGTCTTAGCATTTGCCAAATAACGACATAAACAATACCCTATTTCCCTGTTTGTGGCCTTTTTAGTGCAGAGACTGTAAGCCCACCTCCCAGCCAATAGTGGATAGTGGTGGGCTTCTTTGTTCTTTGCCATTGGAGAAGATTTCACACTCAGATTGTAAGCCTGCCTCCCAGCCAATGGGAGAAGAGACAGTGGTGGGAGGGGGCTTGACTGCATCAGGGTATAAATTCTTCCTCTGTCTTCTATAACACGCCTCATTCTGCTGGTTGGCACTGGTGGAAGGGATGCCCTCTTCTGGCAAGAACCAAATAAAACTTCCTGTTCTTTCCTCAAGACACCTCTAACTTTTAATTTTTTTGGGTAGGGGATTTTTGGGGTCCCTGTGTCCCACACAGGAGGATAAATGTGCATCTATATGGATGTGTAGATACACACAGAGATAATTATGCAAGTCAGATATTATTTATGGGGGAAGTTGATGGGGGAAGTGGGGAGATCCAAATGATTCTACTGGATGATTCTATAATTTTGTTGCATCAAAACTGTGTGCTATTAACAGGAGCTTAGAAAATAACTTTATTATATGTTAGTTAAAATGGGATTTGTCCCACAGAATGCAAACATTTATTAGGTTATACATATAGCTCTGAGTTTGCCTGAAGCTTTGGATTATTTGGATCATTGCTCTTCTCCGCTGACACAGATAACTTAGAGTTGACTATGGGAATTAAAATCCAGTTCTTAACAGTGGCAGTGTTGCAAGGACTGTGCTGATCGTGGGCTTTTTTTTCAAGCTTCTATTTTGTCAGGAACTCAGGAATTTAATGAATACATCAATAATATTAGGGCCTGACCAATATTATAGTACCTCTGCTAGGTGTAGTCTCCATCTACAATTATTTAGCTTAACAATAAAAAGATTCTTCTGAATTAAGGAATTTGGTTCCGAATGAGTCTAAAAATCTTCTTTAGCCCCAGACTTCTTTCAGAATCCTGGAGTCATAGATTTAGAAGTGGAAGGGAACTTGGAGGCCATTTAGTTAAAACTCTTCATTTTACAGATGAAGACTGAGACCCAGGGAAATTACATGATTGCCCAAGGCTAAACATGAATTAAGCCGCAGAAACAGGTTTGGGCTGCTGTCCTCTGACCAGATCCAATGTTCATTCCACTGTAGCAAGATGCCTCTCTACAGCCTCTCTGGTTTTCTTTCCCAATATTGGTCAAAGTCATGAGGAACGGTTAAGGAGTACACACAGAGGTAGAATAGCCTTGAGATAAGGAAAATTGGATATTTGATAGAATTTTCTCCCTCTGAAAAACAGCTTAGGTGAAGTGAGTATGTCTGTTGGAGAAAGAGCAGGAATCGGGGATAACTGCATGAATGAACTTATATAAAGCCAAAAAAAAAAAAGGAACATATTTAATGGACGGTCTGCTTAATTCTACACAAAGGAACTCCAGGTTGTCAATGACTGTTGTCCTTTTGGGAGTGGAATTTTTTAAAAATCAGTATGTTGCTCTTTTGCTAAAGTCCCATTCTGATGCTTAGCCCATGTTCTAGTGATTAACACAGTAGAGAATGGTATACAGTAGGCATTTAATAAATGATTATTTTCTGATATTTTATTATGCTGTGGGGGTTCTCAAAGACTATGCAAGTGGAGTACAAGCTGTGGTAGACTTTGGAAAGGCTTTGGGACTAGCGATGAATATCTTCTGTTCTTTAAGGACCAGTCAGTCAGTCAACAAGCATTTATAAAATATTGACCAAATCCTAAGCAATAAGGATATAAGGAAAAATAAAAACAGGGGCTCTGCCCTCAAAGAACTTATTTTCTAATGGTGGAGACAATATACAAAAAGTCACATATATACAGATAAATATAGTGTAAATAGGAGGTTATCAAAGGAGGTGGGCACTAGTATTGAGTGACAGGGAGGGGGAAGGGGCTCCTATAGAAAGAGAGATTTGAACTAAGTCTCTAAGGGATTCAAAGCTAGAGTCCCAAACTCACAAAACGAACTCATAAATGGGGTTCATCTCCCTTAGGTGATGATTTTAATTATTATTATTTTTTTAGCCACAGCAACTCATAAAAATGATCTACCAACAAACAGAAGGTTTACAATGTATGCCTGAGGAGGGAGTACTCACATGGATATTCTAAAGTATTTAACTAATTATTATGTTTCCAGAAATTGAATACCTAGGAACTATTTAGAGATTAAAGAGATTCTCTGTAGTACTCTGGTAGCTTCTCTCCCTTCCTCTCTCTCTCTCTCTCTCTCTCTCTCTCTCTCTCTCCGCCCCCCCCCATCTGTCTCTGTCTCTCTCTGTCTCTGTCTGTCTCTCTCTCCTGAGCAGAGAGGGATGAAGAATTTAATGCTCCTCCTCTAAAACACATCCATTAACAAGAGAAACTTTGAATGAACAAAGGATCATAGTAATTTTTTTTGACCTAGGATCTCATAAAGATTTTGTTTTAACCAACATAACAAAGCATATTATTTCTAGTGATCTATTGTAACATGGAAATAGCTTTGTTATTACACTACTCTTCATGACAATAGGATTTTCCCCATTTCTGACTGAACTGGACAAATTGGTGAGCAATGACATCTAAGTATTAAATTCAAAAAACAGTAGAAACATGGAGCTGGGAGCACCCTGTCCATGCCCCTGTCCCTAAAAGAGTTGTACCTAAGTACCCTGTCCCTAAAAAAAAAAAGAATAAAACTGTCTCCTTTTTCATTTAAAATCATCAGAGGAGAGTCTATAGTTTCCCTGGGAAAGCATTTCGGTGAATTGCATAATTCCTGACACTTACCATCAGCCTCTCTCACCACTACTGTAAAGTATTTCACGGCCCCATTGGTATCACTGAACCAGCTGCAGTTGAAAGTAAAGTTGATGGAAGACTTGCTAATTACCACATCCTTTTTATTCACACGAATATGTGGAGGTGGCGGAGGAGGGCCTGGATGAGGAATAAAGAGGGTGTGAGGACGCCATGAAGCAGCCTCTGAAATCAGCATCCCAGCCAATCCAGTCGAGCCCAGATTGTTTCAGTTCCTATGTTGTTTGCACTCACCAAACATCTACCCTCTCTTGTAGAAAAATGGGCAGGGGAAATGGTGCATTCCAGTGGTGCATTAAAGGGAACGAAAGAGGCAATTCCTCAGCAGGACTCCTTAGAGCTTCTTCTTTGAATGACACCCTGTAGGTCTTATCACATCTATAAAAGGGGTATTTTTCAGCAAAGCACCAATTCACACAGGTCTATTAAGATCACTCACCTTGCTTATGCTGAGCATGCCCTATAGAGAAAAACCTTCATACTTTAGTTCCAGGATATTGGCTCTGCCCTCTTCATTTTTCCCAAAGGGGCAATAAATCAGATTATTGAGAAGGTCCAACACAGTACAGACTTGGATGATCTTAGACAAGTCACTTGGTCTCTGAGGGCCCCAGTTTCCTCAATGGTATAATGAGAGGATGGGCTCTTAATGCTGTGAACCCTGTTGTTACTGTTGTTCAGTCATTTTAGTCCTGTCTGACTCTTTGTGACCCCATTTGGGGTTTTCTTGGCAGAGACACTGGAATGGTTTGCTATTTCCTTCTCCAGCTCTTTTACAGATAAGGAAACTGAGGCAAATAGGGTTAAGTGACTTGCCCAGGATCACTCTGAGGCCAGATTTGATCTCAAATCTTCTTGACTCCAGACACTCTTTCTACTGTGTTACCTAGCTGCCCCCAGCACTATGTGCTTGGCACAAAGTAGGTGTTTAATAAATTCTTGTTCCCTTTACCATTTCCTCTCTCATTATACCACAGTCAGATTCACTGTACGCTGATGTCATTTTGGTCCTTGTCTAGAACCAAGGACAACAAACAATCCAAAAATCAATGGATAGTGGCAAGAGTCTCCCCTTTGACTTTGGGAGAGGAGGCGGTGGTGTGGAGGTGAATACTTACGATCGATCATAGTAATCGTGGTCTCTTCCACAACCTCGCTGGTCATGCCCTCGGACTGCACCTTGATGGACACACGGTACTGCTTGTGGGGGACGAGGGTCATGATATTGAGAACGGATTTATCTTTGTCCAACCTTCGGGAGAACTCCACCTCCTCCGTGTCCACTTTCCTGCATTCAATGCTGTATCCATCAAAGTCAGAGTCAGGAGGGATCCAGGAACAGGCAATGGCTGTGGAATTCTGTGGACGGCAATGTAGGTTTTGTATCTTGTCTGGCCCTGGAGCAGGGAGGAATGGAAAGGGGTCAGAACTTGGCAGCGGGTGATTCATTTTGGAATATTTGCTTTCAGCTCATCTGGGCAAAACCAACTCTGACCTTGTCTTCCAAATAATAGCTGCCTCCCCTATACCTCAAAAGGAGGCATATATCTATATATACACACACACATACCTACATACCTACACACACATATATACACACACGTACACACACACATACACACACACATACACATACACACACACAAACACACATATATACCTAGGTATATACCTATACCTAGATCAGGGGTTCTTAACCCTTTTTGATGTCATGGACTCCTTTGTCAATCTAGTGAAGACTATAGACCCCTTCTCAAAATACTGTTTTTAAATGAAATGAAATTAATGCACAGGATCACAAAGGAATGGACTCCTTACCTTCCCTGCTCCCATCAAGTACTCTGTGACCCAGGGACACTAGCCACCTTGCTCCCCCTAAACAAAATGCTCCATTTCTAGGCATTTTCATTGACTGTCCCTGAATTCTCTTCCTCCTCATCTCTACTTCCTGGCTTTCCTGGCTTCCTTCAATTCTCAGTTTCTATGGCATGTAGCCTCCTCGTTCTTTTTTTTTTTTTTTTTTAGGCAATAGAGTTAAGTGACTTGTCCAGGGTCATGCAGCTAATAAGTGTCTGAGGTCTGGTTTGAGCTCAGATCCTCCTTACTCCAGAGCTGGAGCTCTATCCATTGTGCCACCTCACTGTCCCCCTCTCCTGGTCTCCCCTCTGAGATTATCTCCACTTTCCCCTCTTTTTAGCTTGGTTTTACCCAGCTGTTCATTTATTGTCTCCCCTATTAGGCTTGAGCTTCTTGGGAGCAGGGACTATTTTTTGCCTTTCTTTGTGTTCTCAGCACTTAGCAAGGTGCCTGATGCATGACAAGAGTTTAACCCATGTTTGTTGACTTGAGATACAATTATGAAAATATTTTTAAGGATTCATAGACTGCAGATTAAGAACCATTGTTCTAGGTCAGTGGTTTTCAAAATGTTGTATGGAGATCATCTCTGGAAGTACTTGAGACTCTCTCAGGAGTTTCCTGAGGTCAAAACAATGTTCGTAATAATACTAAGACGTTTTAGATTCTAATACAGAACATATAACTGGATATAACCCTTACAAAGATTCTTTGGGGTCCTCACTGGTTTTTAATTGTGTCAAGGGGTCCTGAGGCCAAAAAAATGGAGAACTGCTGATCTAGGATATTACATAAAAATAAATGACATTCGTAACACACACTTTTTATCTGCAGCTGTGATATTGTAAAAGGATGTGTGTGCGTGTGCGTGTGTGTGCGTGTGTGTGCGTGTGTTCATGTGTGTGCATGTGTGTGCGTGTATGTGCATGTGTGTGCGTGTGTGTATGTGTGTGTGCGTGTGTGTGTGCGTGCGTGTGCGTGTGTGTGTGTGTGATAAGACTGATATTAGAAAGCAATCCTATCCATAAGTCCAAGCAATTAACCAGGCAGCTAATCTGATGCTGTCCTTCCCCCTAGCCACCACTCTGTTCTGCCCTTAGGTTCCATGACCTGTGTGACAAAGAGAGAGAAACACAGGGCCATCCTGCTTACTTTGTGAGAGCTTATTAACCATTATGGGTAGATGTCGAAACATTCTGGTCTATAGATATCAATGATGACTAAATATGTCTATTTTTTTGGGGGGGAGGGTGGGGAGAAGCCATAGTCTATTCCCAGCCCCTTCACCCAGAAGATGGAATAATAATCCTTTTATTTATATTAAGAGGCACGAGACAGAGGAGCAAAGCTAATCTGACACCATTTCTTGGCTTCCTATCTGGGCCTCTGGCCTAACAGAGCTTCAAGGGACTAAGGCTAGACCTGTCTCTATTTCCCAAATGGAACGTCTGTGAGGACCAAGTCATAGATTCTAAATTACTGCAGCTGCTATGATTATGAGGGTTGCCGCCACTATGTCTGCCTGTGGTGTACAAGTATCTTTTCTGCTGTTTTCCACCAATCAGGCTTGATTTTCTCAGTTGTGGTCAGGTAGGTAAGCAATGAAAAGAGGTCCTGTGTGAGTGTAAGTATTCCAGTAGCATGTGAGAGGTAGCCTGGTGTATTAAAAGGAGAGCGTACCGAACTTGGAGTCAGAAAACCCGGAGTTCAAATCCCTCCTCAAATATTTATTAGCTGTGTGACCCAGGAAAAGTTACTTGACCTATTTTTGGCTGTTCCCTCGTCTATAGAGGGGGCTAAATCTTATGGATTCTAAGGGCTCCTTCCATCACGAAATCTGTGATCTGCTGCTCCTCTGTGTATAAGACTGCTTGTGTTCACTTTGGATGAGCATGGATCTGCCCATGAATATGAAGATGTTTGTATCAGACTCTAGGAAGAGAGAGAGCATGCTCATAATCCTAAAGCCAGGTATAAACGTATCACTGCCTCCGCTAAAGACTCCTCAGTGGTTTCCATGCTGCCTGGTAAGAATTTAATAAAAATACTTGCTCACTTGACTCAAAGATAAAATACAAACTCTTCTATTGACATTTCAAGCCCTCCATGATCAGGTTCACTGGTTACAAGTGAGTGGCTCTCACATACCCTCTCTTCCAGGCAAACTGGCTTATTTATTTTCAATACGTTATATCCTATCTGGATCTTTTTGTTTTTTTTCTCTTGAAATCCTAGGCTCTACTCAAGATTCACTTCAACTGCACCCACCTTCAGGTAGCAGGACTTCCTGACTCCCTCAGTTTTTAGATCCTCTGGAAATGACATTTTGTATTTTCTTATTGGTGCACAATTCTTGGTTTGTTGAACTGAATAATCACTCTGTGTGGGCAGTGGATGAAAACCATTGGCAATGTTGTTGTTGTTGTTCAGTAGTGTCTCACTCTTTATGACCCCATTTGGGGTTTTCTTGGCAAAGATACTCGAGTGGTTTGCCATTTTCTTCTCCAGATGAGGAAATTGAGGCAAACAGGGTTAGGTGACTTGCCCAGGGTCACACAGCTAAAGTGTCTGAAGCTGAATCTGAACTTAGCAAGATGAGTCTTTGCTGCCCCACCAGCAATGTAGGTGACTATAACATTTTGTTCTACTCCCAGACATGAATCCCTAGACCCAGTCAGGGTGGAGCAGTAGACAGAGCTCTGGTTTTGGAGGTATGAACATCTAAGTTTAAATCTTGCCTTAGGAACTTCCTGGCAGTGTTAGCCTGTATAAGTCACTTAACCTCTCTGTCCCTCAGTTTCCTCATATGTAAAATGAGATGGTTGGGTTCAGTAGCCTTTTTGGTCCCTTCTAACCTTAGACCTATAATTTTATAATCTTTCTCCTCTCCCCCCATCACTGTACATGTTCAGTCATCCTGCATCTTTCAGAACATTCTCAGGGGAGTAAAACATTTCCCCTAGATTAGCAACCCCTGTAAACAATACTACTTGCAAAGAGAATATGTTCTCTGTTCCAATATCCAAGTGACTGAAAAAACATTGAGTCTGGGACCTATTCTGTAAAACACAGAGGTGTCAAACACACTGCCCACTATACTCCCGAGTACCACCCAAACCAGATTAAAATGTAATTGGAAAATATTTAACAGAAAAAATAAAAAACATATATAATGAAGTGTAGATAACATCAGTACATAGGTTTCTAAGTCAATATGCAGCCCAGCCTGCAGAAATCCTTATGTACGATTTAGCCTTCATTTCTATTTGAATTTGAAACCACTGTTGGAAAATACTATCTTTTAGCTTCTTCTCTCGACCTGTTGCCCATACCCTTCAGCCCTAGCGGCATTAAAAGCCATTCTCCATCACATCCAAAGACCTTTCAGTTACTAGTCCCCTCACTATTCACTGACTGTACAAATTACTTTCCAATACTTCATGGGTCAAAGGTCTTGAAAATGTCTAAGTAAAAAGAGTAGAAGCTTTGCTTCTATAAAAATGTGCTTGACACCCCTCCCTGCCCTAACAATTCCCAGATTCCATTCTTACCTTTCTCAACTAACCAGACAATCAATACTTAGCATGCAATATACTCTGGGGGTACAGTAGAGATAGGACACAGTCATTGACATCAAGGGCAGAGAACAGGAAGCAAATAGAAGGGGCTTCACTACTGTCTCCATTTTCCCCATTGACATGAATGAATGGATGATTCTAAAAAGGTCATAAGTAATAAAACTAGTGGCAGAACTTTAATGCACTGTGGTTAGGTGAGTTTTTAGTGTCCCAGAAGATACATTATATAGGTGACTATTTACTTTCTCTAGGGGCTGATTCTCTTGTTTTTCTCTGTCTCTGTCTATCTCTCTCTGTCTCTATATGTCTCTCTTTGCCTCTATCTTTGTTTCTCTGTCTCTCTGTCTATCTCTGTCTCTCTGTCTCTGTCTCTCTCCTCCCAGGGTCAGGAGGTTACCTACTAAGTGAAACATCATAGAGCTGAAAGGGACCTTAGTAGACACTGATGCCAGCTTCTTCATTTTATAGATGAGGAAACCAAGACCCAGAGAGGTTAAGCAACTTGCCCAGGGTCACACAGATAGTAAATTATACTAGTGGAATTTGAACTAAGGTCCTCTGACTCAGAATCCTCTTTCCCTGCATTGAGTGGCCTCTTATTCATTGGGTCATGATGTTGAATATGTCTCATGAATTCATTATATTCTATGAAATTAACCACCATTCCAAGAAACAAAGATAAGAAAGACAAGCATTTTGTTGAAAAGAAAGAAGAAAGGAAAGAAGGAAGGAAGATAGGAAAGAAGGAAGGAAGGGAGAAAAAAGAAAAAGAAAGAAAAGAAGGAAGGAAGGAAGGAAGGAAAAAAGGAAGAAAAGAAAAAAGAAAGAAAAGATAGAAAGAAAGAAGAAAGCATTTGAGAAAAATTTCTCTTAAAGAAAGCAGATGCCAATGTTTTACAAAGCCCCTATCAGTCTTTCAAGGATTCTGATCACTGAGTGGATTATTTTTAGTATCATGGTAGATATAAAAAGAGACAGGTCTATAACTCACATTGTTTTCCACATGACTTCAAAGCCAATCCTCCATAAACCAAACAGGAGATTTAGAGTACGCACCACTGAAATGATCAATGGCACCTCTACTGCCTATGCCCACCTCCTGAGAAACTCTGGTCCCCCAAACGACATACTTGTCCTCACTGTTCCAGAAATGGGTTGGCTGTAGGTTTTCCAGGATTCACCACTGACGGTCCTGATGCTGAATTGATAGAAACGTCCTGGATGAAGACCGTACACGATACGCCCCTTTGATTTTCTGTTACTGTAGGGGTTGAAGATGGTGAGTTGGTCCCTTGGAAACCATTGCAGCTCAAAGTCATCATAATCTGTCCAATCTGGTGGACCCAGCCAGGTGATGGCTAGGGAGGTGTTTGCCACATCAGCAAAAGACAAAGTACTGGGAGGCCTTGGTGCTGCATAGAAAAGAAAGTGGCGAGTTGGGTGGGTTTCATAAGTTACATATTGGATCTAATTAACACAAAATACGACTTTTCATGTAGGTCTCCTAGTATGCCTCATGTTTACAATCCTATTCTGACAAGGAAGTGAACATTTAATTTGTTTCCAGAAGCAGTTACTAATATTAATTGATATTGACATTTCAGCTTCTTTTTTTTTTGTCTCCTCCATCAGATCGTGAACTCCTCAAAGTTATTGTCTCATTCTTTTTTTTGCATCACCAGCACTTAACATAGTTCCTGGCACATAGTAGGTACTTAATAAATGTTTATTGGCTTGACTCTACTATTGAAAAGTGGTATGAGACTAGAAATTGAACCATGCCCTCTAGTGGCTTACATTGTACACTTAACACAGGTGAGTAAGTACAAGATAATATTAGGAGGAAAAAAAAATACTAGCTAGTAGAGGGAACCAGGAAAGGCTTCCTGTAGGAGGTAGCATCTGACCTGAACCTTAAAGAAAGCTAACGATTCCAAGAGGTCGAAGTGAGGAAGAAACAGATTAGTTTATGGGGTTGCTGTTCTTCCTTCATTCTTAAAGAGGACCATGACATCAGGGAGGTGATGTCATGACTTGCAAGTGAATTGGAATTAAGTGAGGGAGGGCTGAGCAAAGTCACCAGCCTCACTTCCTCCTCCAGAGCCATCTGGATCCAGTGGACAGATATAGGTCAGGATGACTGGAGAAGGCTCATGTAGTGGGAGATCTTGACCTTTTCAAGCTAAGGTCTTTAATAGGTCTCAGAATGACTAAAGCAACACCCATTCAGGGATTAAGGCTTAAAAAGAAATGAGCCAGAAAATGGCCTCTTAAAAAAAGAAAAAAATCAATCTGGGAGGGGAAGACCCGCAGGGTTTCTGGTCAAAACAAAAACAATTGCTATTTACATGACGGGATATAGCCAGCACAAAGGTAGTAAGATGGGAAGTGGCCAATTCTTCTGGAATATAGTGTATAATTATAGGAAGTAATGAGAAATAAGTCTAGAAAGGTAAACTGGCACTAGACAGTGCAGTACTGGTAGCATCAAAAAGTAAACTGGGTTGATTCTGAGTAGTGTACCCATGATTTTCGTGTTTGTAGAGCTTTAAATTAAAATTTAATGAGAGGCTATGGGGAGTAGCATGTAAATAGTTAGTCTCAGTGTCAGGAAGACCTAGATTCAAGTCAAGTCTTTGATACATACTGCTGTGACTCTTGGTAAATCACTTAAGTTGTTAGTACCTAAGACAACTATGTAAGATCAGAAGAGAAGGTGCCAGTCTGCCCTGGAAGAGGGAATTTCTTGATCTAGGGGTTCCCCATGCCATTGAAATCACAGGTTCAGTCTTTATCTCTCTAAGTGTTCATATGATCACAATCCTATCTCCAAAGAACCCCCAAATGTCTCATATGATGGTCTATTTTAGACAGCTGGATGCCTGGACCATGCCAACTGAGCATCTTACCTGTTCTGCTCTCGGCATTGATGGTATTGGTGAGATCACCACTATGAGTAATCACACTCAGTGTATACTTTCTCCCAGGAACAAGGCTATGGAAATGCTTCTCTGTGAGGTCTTTTGCTTTCGAATTTTCCTTCTGTGTGCCATTGGGGTTGTAAAGAATCACTTCATAAGAATCTAGGTCTCCAGGGGCAGGGTTCCACGTGAACCAGAGGCTGTCTGTCATGTTCTGGTTGAATCCCTTGAGATTGTTCACTGGGGCTGGGACTGGGGCAAACAAAAGGAAAAATCATTACTGAGTGTACAACAGTGATGAACAAAGGCTTCTGGGACCACATGCAGCAAGGTTAGCTTGAGTGGCAGACATCCTGATCTTTTCTCCTCATCTCGGAGTTTAGTACATATGGGTATACTGAGAGAAGAATCATAACCTCTAAACATAGTACAAGTTCATTGACTTTACTTGGCATCTGAACTGTTTAAACCTATTAAGCTAAATTTTCAGACAGGGTCTACCCAAGAGAGAAATATGCTGCAAATGAGGTTTGTCTTTATTTCTTCAGTTTTCCCTTTCTGGGTTCCCTTCAAATTTAGCTACTCTTCAGACACTCAGGGATTACTGAGCTCTTTTCCATACTCAGTCCCTTATCAAAATCTGTTATCAGCTCAACAGTCAGGACTGGGCTTATTATCGGTCATTTATACCCAAGTGAGAATGCATCACCTTTCCCAGGGGCATTTATACTTCATAATTATCACTGATTGCAGAAATGAAAGGCTTTCCCTCTCTTTGAGCAAAACATCTGGTTAATTCAGTGAAATAAAAACCATATATCAACTGAGTGAAATTAAAAATTAAAAATAGCCCCACCAATTTATCTTTCAGCAAAGGAACATAATGATTTCCTACCCACCTCCACATCCTTTTCAAATTTAGAAGAGAAATTTCCACAGGGGAACTTTTTTGGGGGGACCCTTTTACAAGCATCTGAAGTCACAACAGATGAACTATTACCTACATAAATGAAGGATGAGGAAATAATCTTCTTTATAGACCTTACCCTGCTTCAGGCACTATTCTCAGTGCTTTACAACTATTATCTAATTTAATTCTCACAACAACCCTGTTAGGTAAGTGCTGTTATTACCCTCATTTTCCAGTTGAGGAAACTGAGGTAAAGACAGGTTGTGACTTACCCAGGGTCATACAGCTAGTAACTATCTGCAGTTGGATTTGAACCAAGGTTTTCCTGACTCTAGTCCTAGTTCTATCCACTGTGCCACTTAGCTGCCCCTAAGATGAGGTCAGTCTCCTGCTTTCACACCCCCAAATATAGGAGGGGGGATAGAGGTAGCAAAGGAAAAGATAATGAATCAGTATGGTACCCCCAATTGGGATATATGGGTAGAGTCAGTCTTTGTTAGTTAGTATATTACAAGATAAACAGATCCTCTAACAAAACATGAGAAGATATCCTGTACATCCGCGTCTCTTAAAGCTCCTCAATTACATAAGCATCCTTAGTCACCAGGTTGTTTCAGATCCTCATTTTTGGCCTTCCCAGGTTGTATCCCCACTTCTCTTGGTTTCCCTCCTCTCTGCCTATTTTACATAGTGTCTGTGCTGAAGGAAAATGGGAAAGAAGATACAGGGGAAAGGGAGGGGCCTGGTAACAGTGAATCAGATAGTCCCTGAGAATATCAGTAAAGATGAATTCATTTTAAACTAAAATACTGGAGTGGCAACCAGCTAGAGTCAGAAAGACTGGGAGAGTGCCCAAAAAAAGGATCTATCTATCTATCTATCTATCTATCTATCTATCTATCTATCTATATCTCTGTGTGTATATACACACACACACACACACATACACATATACTATATATATATATATATATATATTATATGTCGATATCTAGCTAACTAGCTATATCTCTATATGTGTGTATATATGTCACATATATATACACACATATAGAGATACAGCTAGCTTTTCTTCAATGGCATATATTTTAGAACTCAGAGATCATTTATTTGATGACATTATAGTATATATACATATATACATATATGTATTGTGTATGTGTGTGTATATGTGTGTATACACACACACACACACACATATATATGTATAGTGTGTATGTATGGGTGTTTAAAGAAAAAGACAAATGATTCTTTTCCCCAACCCTGAATATAGCTATAATATGGCTTTTGGGATTTTGGGGTGGGCAGAGCTGTGATTTCATTGGCAGAAGAATTCCCAGTGAAGAAGCTCTTTCCACCAATGCACACTTGTAACTGTTCTGCCCTTATTTTCACAGCCAATGTGTGTCTCTGTTGCTAATGCTGTTGTTCAGTTGTTTTTCAGTCATGTCCGACTCTTGGGTTTTCTTGGCAAAGATACTGGAGCGTTGGCCATTTTCTTCTCCCACTCATTTTACAGATGAGGATAACATTACTTATAGTATGTTGCTGCTTTGGCATGGGGGAGCGAGGGGGTCCTTACCTGTTCTACCAAATATAAATGACTCATTGGAAAGCTCCCCACTATGAGTCACAATCACCATTTTGTACTTCCTGCCTTGCATCAGGTTCTGAAAAGCACAGGACTGAACTCCAGGGTCCACCTTGGCTCTCTCCTGAAGAGTCTTGTCTGGGTTGTACAGGAATATGTTGTACCAGTTTAGTTCTCCCTCAGAGGTCGTCCAGGTGAATGCTAGATGGCTGGTGGAGTTCTCCGTGATCCTCAGGTTGGTCACAGCTGCTGGGACTGGAACCATGAATTAGAAAGATTGTTAGAATACTAAAGTCATAAATACCCATTGGGAGTTAGGGTGGTGATAGAGAAGACAAAGTGAGCTTTGAGGCCAGAAAGACCAACCCCTAACCCTGATATCAATTACTAGTGAGTGGCAATCATTGAAGATCCACACAATGACCTTGTAGGTGTGGGCATTTCCTTCATAGATAAAACGTGAGAAGACATCCTGCACATTCCTGTCTCCTAAAGCTCTTCAATTACATATGCATCCTAAGTTACCAGGTTGTTTCAGACACTCATTCCTGACCTTCCCATGTTATACCTTTACACCTTCCTTGGTGGTCTTCAAGAGTTGCAAGGGACCGAAATATCAATCCATTGCAACCAAACTTGGTTTAAGAGGGGATAGATATTGGCATAGACCGTGTGACCTTGGGCAAGTCACTTAAACTCAATTGCCCTGCCTTCATCCCTCCAAAAAAAAGCAAAAAAACAAAAAAAGAGGGATAGACACTGGGTCTCTGAATTTTCAACGAGAGAGAAAAGTCCTGGATAATTTGTCCCTCCACAAATGCATTCTTTGCAACTTACAGTCTCGGGGAGCGGTCTAGAGCTTTGAGAGGTTAAGTTGACTTCCTCAGCGTCATACAGCCAGTATGTTTCAGAGGCTAGACTTGAACCCATATCTTCCTGGCATGAAGATTGAATCTCTAGTCACTACTCAATGAACAATTTTAATTTTAGAAATGTGTCATTGAGGGCCTTAAACTCTGGTCTTCCTTACTCTCAGAGTAGGATGAAAAAAGATCGTTATTATTCAGTCATGTCTGACTCTTCATGACCCTATTTAGGTTTTTCTTGGCAAAGATACTGGAGTGGTTTGCCATTTCCTTCTCCAGTTCATTTTACAGAAGGGGAAACTGAGGCAAACAGGGTTAAGTGACTTGCCCAGGGTCACACAGCTCGTAAGTTTCTGAGGCCAGATTTGGACTCAGGAAGAGGAGTCTTCCTAACTCCAGGCCCAGAGCTCTGTGCACTATGCCACATAGCTGCCCTGTTTTAATTACCTGTCCGGCCTTCGGTTTCAGCCCTGACACTGAAAAGACCTCCACTGACAGTCAGTAATTGTATCTTGTACTTTTTTCCTGGTATTAAATCTTCAAATTTGTGTTGCTTTACTGAAGCCAGCTCGGATTTGTTGCTCAGGAGGGTCCCTTCCTCATTTAGAAGCAGGATGTCGTATCTCTCTGCCATACCAGCCGCTGCTTGCCAATTCACTATCAGTGAGTGGCTACTGTAGGCATTATCTGCGTACAATCCCTGGACAGATGCAGGCACTGCAAACACCAACAACAAAATGGAAGGGAACCAAGTCAGGTTAGAACTTACAGGGCATGATAATTCATGGAGAAAAAAATTTTGACTGGCTAGATGAACAAACAAAAAAAACAATGTGTCTGCTCACATGGTACTTTAAAATGATAAACCATTTCCCCCATAAACAATCCTGTGAAGTATCTACGCATGAGAAGGGCTTTAGAGAAAGTAGCTCTGGGCCCAAATTACCCAGATAACTCCTTCAATTCTCCATTTCACTCTGTGTCTAGACTACTGATATACAGATGAGAAAAAAAGAGAATGGAGCTGATAAAAACTGGAGAACTGGTGAAAAAAGCTGGGGCCTGAAGGTCCTTGAGACTCTAGAATTCTACCTAGAATCTCTAGGTTCTAACTGGAGTTTAACTCTAGCTATGAATAATTAGTAAGTTACTATTTCAAGTGTATTGAAGGAATGAATGAATTGTACTTCTTGTTACACTTCTATTC
>CM053585.1:346187824-346250440 GCA_028646515.1 Pseudochirops corinnae | reverse complement strand
TTCACAACTCCACCAACAATGCATTAGTGTTCCAATTTTCCCACATCCTCTCCAGCATTTGACTGACTATTAACTTTAACAAGAAAGTAATTAAACTAGGGGCACCTAGGTAGCACAGTGGCTAGAGTACTGGACCTAGAGTCAGGAAGACTCAATTTCCTGAGTTCAAATCTGACCTCAGGCACTTACTAGCTGTATGACCCTGGGCAAGTCACATAATCCTGCTTGCCTCAGTTTTCTCATCTGTAAAATGAGCTAGAGAAGGAAATGGCAAACCACTCCAGTATCTTTGCCAAGAAAACCCTAAATGGGGTCATAAAGAGTCAGAGAAGACTAAAATGACTGAACAACAGTAACAACAACAAAAATAGTGGCTAGGATTTATATAGCACTCTAAGATTTGCAAAATGCTTTGCATATATTATCTTATCTGATGCTCTTAGCCTCAGCTTGTAGGTATAGCAGGACAGAAAGGATCAGGATTCTTAGAGAGGGAAGGGAAGGTATATATATATATATATATACACATACACACACACACACACACACACATATATATAGCAAAGCACCATGATAAGTGCTTTATAAGTATTATCTCACTTGACTCCAGGCACATTTATGATATTCCCAAGGGGAACTCTGTTGGGGAGATGAATTAAAGATTATTAGTGCTGAGAAGCCCCCAAAGATTGAGCCCAGTCCATGAACTCAGAACCAAAACTCTGAGCCAGAGCTTTCCCAGTTAATGAACTTACTCGTTCTCTTATTCATCCGCTCACTGGCTTCATAATTTCCACTCTTGGTACTAACAGTGACACTGTAGAGACGCCCGGGGACAAGATTTCCAAAGGTACATTCGTTTTCAGTTTTGGGGATGATTTTTGTTTGGACGGAATTGTTCTTGTTGGTGATAACAACCACGTAATGGTCAAAGTCTCCAGTGGCATGCAGCCAGGACACTTTCAAATGATCACTCATGGCTGAGTTGCTAATAGTAAGTCCCTGGACTTTGGAAGGCACTGAAAGAGAATGAGAATTGTTAGAAGGTTGGGGCTTCTGAAAAGAAAGAAATTACACATAAGGGTCTACTGTGCATTTGTCCTGCTGTGCGTTTCTGTCCTGGGTCGTTCAGTCCATACAATGAAGAGGCTTGGATAGGGGACCTCTATTAGGTAGCTTTCAGCCCTTAATTTCCTATTAGTGATGAATGTACGCAACTAGAAGATGTGAATTGTTACAGGCATAGTGACACTTGAATAAAATTAGCACTGATCATAGAAATCTATGAGGCAGAAACATATTGTGTAAAATCCTCATTGAGGTGAGAAAACAAACTTAGAGACATTAAGTGATTTACCCAAGGTGACAGAGAGACAGCAGAGAAAGAGCTGAGTTAGGAAGGAGCAGGCATTATGAGTAGAGAGTTAGGGCACCCAGGGCAACCATGGTGGTTGTGGGACAGCAACGTTGCTTTGAATAGAGTTTTTCTTTTTCCATTTTTTTGGAGAGGGGAAAGCAAGGCAATTGGGGTTAAATGACTTGCTCAAGGTCACACAGCTTGTAAGTGTCAAGTGTCTGAGGCTGGATTTGAACTCAGGTCCTCCTGACTCCAGAGCTGGTGCTCTATTCACTGCACCACCTAGCTGCCCCTTGCTTTCAGTAGAGTTAAGTAGACCCTAGTAGGTGTAGGTATTGGTGTAGGTGTAGGTGTAGGTGTAGGCATAGGTGCAGGTGTACGTGTAGGTGTAGGTATAGGTGCAGGTGTAGGTGTAACTGTTGGTCTAGGTCTACAGGGGGGCAGCAAGGAAATGCTGCTTTTCCCCTAAAACCCTGAAGTCTATTCTCCAAGTGCTGAATTTTGAGTTAGCAGGGAATAATACCCAGACCTTGAGACGGGGCAGTAGTAAGGGGCAGAACCAGGATTTGGACCCAGACCACGTGACTCTTTCTAATGCTCCAAGTCAGTTTAATTGCTTGTTTGCCCACATTGTTTGTTTCAATAGTCCCCATGTGATTCCTATCAAAATACCACACATGTGAATGAATATTAAAATTCCTAATTGGTGATTAATATTAATGAAAATGATGGTGATGAAAACTCTAGGATCTCAATGGATCTAAATCTGGCAACTGGTAACTCATGGTTACTAGACTCTATTGCTTTACAATAGGGCATCTGTCTAGCTGAGACATGTTGTTACAATATTAAAGCTATTATAATTTTATGTTTAGAACTAGAAAAAAACATTCAGTCATAGACTATTATAAATGAATATTTTTAAATATGTTGTCATTACAAATGGTTAAAAGGAGGTAAGAGTACTGAGGAGTATGAAGCCAGATTTGTTGCATTAAGATCTAATCCACGTGAGGGCATTTAACGATTTTCCATCTTCCTTACTATGTGTTGAGTGTGTGTTGAACATTTAGGACAGGGACAGGCATTCTTTCCTCTGAATATTTGGGTACTTCTCATATCCCATCTTTTAGACTGTAAACTCCTTGAGGGAAAGGACTGTATCATTCTGTCCCTTCCTGCCCTTCACCCCATGTGTTTTCTTTTCCCATTAGAATGTAAGCTCTGTGAAAGCAGGGATTGATTTGATTTTGTTTTGTTTTGCTTGTATTTTCATCCCTTGCCCTCATCACAGTGCGTGGCATTAGTAAATGTTTATCACCTGCCCACCTTGCCTTTGTGTCCCTAGCACATAAGATAATGTTGACCATATAATGCCATGGGGTGGAAAAAAGTGATAAATTCGAAGTCAGAAGACCCTGATGCCATGTGTTGTTGTGGAGATGAGCTGCCCAGTGAAAGGGTTGACAGCTTGTAGGCTCCTTTTGACGAAGAATATCTTAAAAAAAAACTGAACTTGAGCTCTATACCCTAGATCCTGCCATTTCTCTCTGTGAATACCTGTAGCACCCATAGTATCCAATTAGCACTTAATATATGATGTCAATTAATCAATGAAGAAGTATTTATTAGGCACCTACAATCTGCCAGACTCTGTGCCACATACTGGAGATACAAAGACAAAAGCAAAACAGGCTTTGCCTTCAAAGAGCTAATACTCTAATGAAGAAGACAATCCGAACATTTGTATGAACATAAAAATAACTTGTAATTTAACTTTATTATCATTTTATCTTTTCTATATTGTAAGCTCAGTACCATATCTTCCACATCTTTATAAACTTGCATATTGAACATTGTAGGTACTCAATAAAGATTATTAATGAATTCTAGGGCTCTTGATCCTATGGAGAAAGCACAATATTTGTTTTATGAAGGATTGACCTACATTTCGGGAAGAAAGATTTTATGCAAAATTGATGCCAACTTAGGAAGATCATTTATGCAATGTACTAATTACAGATGATTAAAGCAAAGCCACATTGCCAAGGAGAATGAGCCTAGATTTGGCATACTAAGCTCTCAGCTAAGTGTGGCCATATCATCAGTCTGAATCTCCTTCTCTATATTTGGTATATGCTGAGAGAAGGGACATGGGGGCAAGGGATAGGTATCTCTTCTTCAAAACGTATGTGTAGATGCTACACATTACTTTCTTAAATGGTAAATTTCTTGAAGTCAAGGACTATGTTGTTTTGTATCTCTGTTTCCTGGAGAGTTAGTGTAGCGTATAAAATGATGCTTAATTTTCTTTTCTCTGTGTGTGGTTGGAGACCACATATAGTACCACAGATTTAGAACTGGAAGAGACCATTTCATCCAATTTCTTCATTTTTACAAATCAGGAAACTCAGGCAGAAAGTGGTTAAGTGATTTGCTCAAGGTTACCCAGGGGAGTAAGTTGACAATCACTTAGCTCTTCGATTCTCCTTTCAATGAACCAGGAGTTCTAAGAAGTTGCCCTTGTTTCCAGACTACAAAATATTTTTGTCAAAATGTCATCTTGACATCTGTATGACTTGACTATTTTATATTACTTGTATGACCCTGAGGAAGTGACTTAGCTGATTTGTACTCTAGGCAACTCTAAACTATGAGTTTCCAAGAAGATGCCTACCTACATTGATAATTTCCTAATCTGGGAGTTCCATATGACTTTCCAACTCTGCAGTAAAATGACTTAACCAGTTCCCATCCCCATCCCTATCCCCATCTACCTGCCCATTCCTATCCTCATCCCTATAGTCATCCTCATCCCTATGCCCATTCCTATCTTCATCCCCATGCTCATCACCATTTCCATACCCTTCTTTATCCCATTCCCATTCCCATCCTTACCCCATCCTCATCCCCATAGCCATGCCCATTCCTCTCCTCATCCCTATCCCTATGCCCTTCCCCATTCCCATTCCTATCCCTATCCCAACCTCCATCCCCATCCCTGTCCCTATTCCCCAACTCCATTCCCATTCCTATCCCCACCCCCATCCCCATCCCCATTCCCATCCTCATCCCTATCCTTATTCCTATGCCCAACTCCATTCCCATTCCTATCCCCACCCCCATCTTTAAAACCACCCCACCCCCATCCCCATCCCCATTCCTATCCCCAACTCCATTCCCATTCCTATCCCCATCCTCCTCTCTATGCCCATCCCCATTCTCATTCCTCTTTCTATGGAAAGGGAAGTATAAAGTCTTCAGAACTTCAGAAGAAATCCCTGGACACCACTTAATGATAATGGAAGTTTATACACTTGAAGGAAGACACAGTACTTGGCACCAGTCTGTGTCTGTGTCTGTGATCCTTCTAAGTGGGGAAGGTAATAGATGTTTGCCCACATAAGGAGTTTCTGAGGTCAAAAGGATTTTCAGAATCACCATAGCTTAGAGTTGGAGAGGACCTCAGAGCCCATCTCATCTAATTATTAGAACTTTTCCCCTTATACCAAACCTCTTTGTAACTTCTTTTCACTGCATCTACTTCTTTCCCTATGGGGATAAACAGAAAAGTACAATAATCATGCTTCTACATGGCTACCCTTAAAATACTTGAGAACAGATCACCCCTAAGGTTTTTTTCCCTCCAGAATAAACATTCTTCACCTGGCCTAATTACAGTTTTGTGACTTCAGCTGCTGTTAGTCCCACAATGACACTGCCACAGAACTCTTCCAGGATCAGAGCCCTGGGAACGACCTGAATAACTAGATTCAGGTAGAGCATCTGTGTCTGTGCACGTTCTCACCTGTGCGCTCCTGGCCAAAGGAATGGTTCTCATACTTCCCACTTCTTGTTGTTATGGTCACGTTGAACAGCCGGCCAGGAGTAAGGGAACTGAAGGAGCATTCGCTGGTGGATTTTGCAATAGCAAGAGACTGAACAATCTTATCACCATGAGAGAGAGTCACAGAGTAGCTATCTACATCTCCAGGAGCTGGTAGCCAGGAAATGCTGACGTAATCACTCCGACCAGAATTATTCAATGTTACTCCACTAACAGCAGCAGGGACTGGGACAAGAGAGAGAGAGAAAGAGAGAGAGAGAGAGAGAGAGAGAGCAGAGCAGGATCAGCGATACATCATTGTCATCAAACAATAGGAATTCCTGGTATCTAATCTGATCACATAAGAATTAAAGGAAAAGTTAAGATTCCACATAATCTTTTAGAACACTGGAGCTCTTTATATCAATCACAAGGTCAAGTCAGATAAAGCCCAGGAATCCTTAATAATAGCAGCATTTATTTAGCACCTTAAGGTTTGCCAAGCTCTTAACAAATGTTATCTCATTTGATCCTTAAGACAACTCTGAGTAGTGGGTACTATTATTATTATCCCCAATTTACAGATAAGGAAACTGAGGCAGACAGAGGTTAAGTGGATAAACCCAGAGTTATATAACTAGTTAAGTGTCTGAGATTGGATTTGAGCTAAAATCTTTCTAACTCTATGGATAGAACACTATCCATAGAGATATCTAAGTGTCTCTACCTGCCCTTTGGTTTGACATACTCCCACTGTGTAAATAAAATACTGTCACTTCTGCCATTTTTTTAATGGAGCAGCTGTTTTTCTGCTTCTGCTTTAAAGTGTTCCAAGAATGGAGTTTTTTTTTTTTAATTTTAATTTTTTTTTTTTTTTTAGAAATGTGCTTTGCTCATAAGGGAACAGTTTAGCAAACCAGAATAACAGATAACAGGAAGATATTGTCTGTGGTAAAGTGTGAGAAGTGAATGGCTTTTCTCAAAATCCTTCCACATCAGTGCACTGTGAAGTTCATGATCTCTGGTTATACATCATTAGGAGGTATCAGTAATCCTTACTGCTATGGGACCCATTGAAACCCATCACAAAAGCATGTCCTGCCCCCTAGCGGTAGGAAGAAAGTCCAAAATCTTAAGCGGGTCACACATAGGATGCTGGTAGTAGGGCATGGTAAGTTTCCATATTCGTATTTCTAAATAAGGGCCGATTCTTGTCAGATGATGTAATTACAGTCCCAGCTATATTCTTATGGTCAATAGATATTGACAGAATATGGTCAATCGTTTGTTTCAACAGAGTATCCCTAGTTTATTATGGTCATCATTGCTTGTCAGAAAAAGTCAGTTTAAATTTCCCCAAGCATATTTGAAAAGCAGACTTGTATTTCTCAGAAAGAATCTGGATGTTTTTGATATTTACAAGAAATGAAACTGTCATTATTGTAGTACAAGGTGTCAATTCAACCAATAAGTGTTTGTAGGAATTGGGGACTGGACTTCTAATTTCATTAATATTAGACGAGAAAGCTCACTGTACCAATACAGGTCTGAAGTTTTCTCTGCAATTTATAGTCTAAGCGAGTTGCCCAGAATACTAAGGCTAAGTGACTTGTCCAGGGTCACTCAGTCTGTATCAAGGGCCATATTACCATAGATTTAGAGTTGGAAGGGACCTTGGAAGAGGTCACAAATTCCAATTCTTTCATTTTATAGATGAGAACACTGAGGCCTAGGGAGGTTAAGTGATTTTCCAGGGTCACACAGTCGATATGTATCCTAGGCATGAGCATCAGCTGGAGCCACCTGGCACTATTTTGAGGGTTCCTATTGCTACATTTTCAGCACAAGCATTTATACTTCAGAAATCAGCAAATGCAAATCAGGGCTTGATTTATTGTTTTGTTGATCATTCAAATTTGAGAAAGTAATGGAGAAAACATTAATAATGAAAATTAAACTTTAAAATATATTGAACATATATTTCCTCCCCCCCCACCAAGAGCTGGTTGTTAAACATTTATAAGGACACAATTGCCTAGGTACAACTTGAACACAGGTCTTTGATTCAACTGCCTATCCACTACACCACAGTTACCCATCTAACAAATGTTTGCATTTCCCCTCAAAAGTTACAAAATAGACCCTTATTAATGATTTTTCTATGAGTTGTTTGCTTTTAGAGAAATGAGTCTACTTTGCTCCTTAGGCCTAATATCAACATATACAGAAAGTTGTTTGCACTGCTTTGAGTTATGAGTTGGGAAATGAACACACAGTTTTATAACTTAAATAGGTAAGGGTGACCTCCTATCCTCTCTTGTGATGCAGGAAGGTGTCTATGCATGAAATGTCATTGACGATGTCAATATCTATTTCTTCTAAAATTTTTTAAAATTTTTATTTTTTACTTTTTGGAGAGGGGGAAGGCAGGCAATTGGGGTTAAGTGACTTGCCCAAGGTCACATGGCTAGTAAGTGTTAAGAGTCTGAGGCTGGATTTGAACTCAGGTTCTCCTGATTCTAGGGCCGGTGCTCTATTCACTGTACCACCTAGCCACCCAATATCTATTTCTATATCTATTTTTGTGTAAATGAATTTTCCTAACACTCTGGAATTCTTTTTCATGTATTACATTCTAATTGGCCTTTTTTTACTCTCAGGCATCAGAATTGGATTTTATTTCATCGTTGTCTTCCTCATACGTGGAAAGATGCATGGTAGGTATAAGTAGATTATACACTGTCACCATTGGTGATTTGTACACACGAAGTATCATAAAAGACATTACTAAGGGCAGTTGTGAATGGAAAATAAGGTGGATCGAATATGTTGCATGATATAATGATAACTACTTCTATGCCCCTGTGCAAGTAACATCACCACTGCGTTCCTCAGTTTCCTAATCTGTAAAATGATGGAGCTGGACCGAGCGGCTCCGATTCTAAATCCTTGATTCTATGATCTCATGAATGACTACTCACCTTGCCAATGACAGAAAGATGGGAGGAACAGAAAATGTGTTGAATAAAAGAATCAAGGTTTGAAAAGCTCCTAAAAGGATGGGGAAACAGAACTAAAGTGACAAGGTGAATTATAATAGGGATAAATATGAAGTTCATCAATAAAGCTTAAAATAATCATTTGTACTAGTATAAAGTGGAGGCGCTGGGCTTAAAAAAGTTGGTTTGAAACAGGCCTGAAGGTTTTTGTTAACTGAAATCTCAACATAAGTCAGTAGTACGACAACCTACCAAGAAAAGTAAATGCAACATTGACAAATACATCAGTAGTTGTATAGCGTTTAGGACAAGGGAGGGTGTTCTGAACCTAGCTCTAGAAGTGCTTGTCCAGGATCATAGAGCTAAGTAATAATACAGCTGGAATTAAAGGGTAGGTCTTCTGAATCACAGTCCGATCTTTTTTTCCACTCGACAAAGTATGATGACCTGGAAGCTGAGGAAAGAGAGGGTTTGAAGAAAAGGGGTGGGGGTGGCTGGGTGGTACAGTGAGTAGAGCACAGGCCCTGGAATCAGGAGGACCTGAGTTCAAATCTGGCCTCAGACACTTGACACTTAACTAGATGTGTGACCTTGGGCAAGTCACTTTATCCTAATTGCCCTGCCTTCCTCCCCTCCAAGAAAAAAGAAAAGGGGTGGAATCCATGGTGCCATGTGTTGTAAACTATGCAAAGACCATTGGATTAGATGCCTGGGTGTAAATGAATGGGTCTACTTCTGATCAGAGACAAAATATTCTGAATTGGCTTAGTTTAATGTCTTGGGAGAGTTAATAGCTACTCATTTGATTCATCAAGAATATGTTGCTTAAGTGAGATGAACTGAACCAGGAGAACACTGTACACAGTAACAGTAATACTGTATGATGATCAAATGTGAATGACAAAGATAATACAATGATCCAAGGTGGTTCTGAAGAATTTATGATGAAAAATGCTATCCACCTCCAGAAAAAGAGTTGGTACAGTCTGAATGCAGATCAAAACATACTTTTTAAAAACTTTGTTTTTCTTGTTTTTTTGGTTCTGTGTTATCTTTCACAACATGAGTAACATGGAAATATGCTTTGCATGACTATACATGTGTAACCTATATCAAATTACTTGCCTTCTCAATGAGGGGGGAAGGGAAGGAGTGAGGGAAAGAATTTGGAATGCAGAATTTTTAAACAAATGTGAAAAATTGTTTTTCCATGTAATTGGGGAAAAATAAAACATCAAATTAAAAAAGAATATGTTGTTTATATTCTTAGGGCTGGGATATATTTTCAATATATGTGTTGCTGTCATGCCAAGATTGACTGTAATAGTTATGAAAGGATTTGGCTGATTTTCATTTCTCCCACATAAAGGAACGAAAAAAAAAGCAGAGATATGAGGGTGTATGTCCATGAAAAGTTCTGAGAAGTGATTCTATGAGAGTCAGCCACAAGGGAGGGCAGGTCATGCTTTTGTACTGTGACTATGCAGAAGGAATGTGGTCTTTGTGTCCATCTGGAAGAGGAATAAGTGTATGGAGAGCTATAGTGAAAGACAGAGACACCAGAAGTAGATGCTAGGTATGGATTGGAAGGGATTGCCCTGAGTGACAGGGGTGGAGAAACTTTGGCCTTGAGGCCACACGTGGCCTTCTGACTGAGTCCAAATTTTACAGAACAAATCCCTTCAATAAGAGAATTTGTTCTGTGAAGTTAGGGGTCAATCAAAGGGCTGCACTTGACGACCTAGAGGGCCACATGTGGCCCACACTATGGGATCCATGTAGAGTATAGAAGAGCTAAAAGACCAAGATGAGAGACGAGGACAAAGGCTTCTCCTACAAAGAGTGTAGGAGAAAGGAGGTGCACAGACCTATAACAGGATAAGAAATCAGGTGACAGGGAGGCAAATATATTGAATCAGTACTGGACTTCCTAAGAGTAGTGCTTAAGAAAGAAACTCACCTGACTGATGCTGTGAGTTAGCAGGAACTTGAACTGATCCTCTGAGGAACAGGATGGAGAATTCAGAAAAGGGGATTATAACTAGTGATTTCCTAACAGTGCTTGAATAAGTGTCTATTTTCTGTACTTTGTTCAGTCGTTTCAGCCATATTCTACTCTTCGTGACCCTATTTGGGGTTTTCTTGGCAAAGATACTGGAGTGGTTTCCATCTCCTTCTTCAACTCATTTTAGAGATGAGGAAACTGAGGCAAACAGGATTGAGTGACTTGTCCAGGGTTACCCAGCTCCTAGTCTGAGGTCAGATTTGAACTCAGGAAGATGAGTCTTCCTGATTCCAAGCCTGACATCCTATCTACTTTAATAAGCTTGTTCTGTGTTTAAATGCTTATTGTAAGCCTGAAACTTGTAGAGGTAATGAAATGTCTGGTACCAACCTTAAAATGAGCCACTTCCAAATGTTATAAGGGCTTGACCTATTGTTGTTGAGAAATCTTTAAGAATGAATCTGGACAATGATTCACAAAGCAATTGATTATCTCTGTTGCTGGTGACTGTAAGAATGTTTGAAAGGCTGAAGGATAGTGATTAAAGTTGTATAAACCTAAAATATCCTGACTTTTATAGGGAAGGGAAGCAGAGATGGAGTTGAGGGGCAGGAGAGTGTATGTAGTATAACTGGATGTGATACATTATTAAAAATCTAAGCAAATTAATTCTCCCCAAAGGGGTGTTGATTTTTTTTGTTTACTAAATAAACCAGAACACAAATCCCTAAGTTATTCAAGCATTGTTTTGAATCTCTGAGATTGGTTCTATTCTATGAATAGTGCAGAAAAATATATGTAAATGTGTGCAAATTTTGAATTTTACTGATAGTACTTCTGGCCAAATATGATGGAGAAAAACCTTCCTTTCCACATTATTGCCATGGAAGAATACTGAACAACCAGGAAGATACTTTTCCTAAGAGTGGGCTTTTCATCTCATTACATGTGTAACCTTGGCAATTGGGGGGTGTTTGAACCCAACTCTCCTGACAGTTGAAACATAAATAGTTCAAAGGAAAGAAGCTGGATGTGGATTACTTACAGCAGCAAGTGGTTATCAAAGCCTCACAAAAGGTTTCTGGCACTTTTCTTAGCAGCTTTAGTCAATTCACTCTGTATTCCTCTCCCCTCCTCTCCTCTTTTATGTTGTTGTTCAGTTGTTTACAGTCATGTCTGACTCTTTATGACCCCACTTGGGGTTTTCTTGGCAAAACTACTGGACTAGTTTGCCATTTCCTCCTCCAGTTCATTTTAGAGATGAGGAAACTGAGGCAAACAGGATTAAGTGACTTGCCCAAGGTCACACAGCTAATAAGTATCTGAGGCTGGATTTGAACTCAGGAAGATGAGTCTTCCTGGCTCCAAGTTTGGCACTCTATCCACTGAGTCACCTAGTTGCCCTTCCTCCTTGATGGTTTCCTTTAATGAAAATGGTAGAAATAGTACTTATATAGTACAATTAGATAGCACTTACTGTGCGCTGAACTCTTTACAAATGTCTTTTTAGATCCTCCCAACAATCCTGGGAGGCAGGTGCTATTGTTATCCCCATTTTATGTTGAGGAAACCGAAGCAAGCATGGGTCAAATGACTTGCTCAAGGTCACACAGCTAACAACTATCTAAGGATGGCTTGAAACTCAGGTCTTCCTGACTCCAGGGCCAAAATTCTATCTACTGCACCATCTCACTGACAACTAGCTTGTTTAAGGTCCACAGATTTCTCTTGGATAGTTCTGGTACCAGCTCAAGGATATCATCATTATCATCATCATCATCATTGTCATCATCATCATCATCATCATCACCATCACCATCGCCATCATCACCATCACCATCATCACCATCACCATCACCATCATCATCATCACCATCATCACCATCATCACCATTACCATCACCATCATCATCATCACCATCATCATCATCATCATCATCATCACCATCATCACCATCATCATCACCAGTATCATCATCATCATCACCATCATCATCATCATCATCATCACCATAATCATCATCACCATCATCATCATCATCACCATCACCACCACCATCATCATCATCATCATCATTTTTCAGAGACTGTGGGACAATGGTAGTATTTTTGACGAATTTCAAGATTTTAACTGTATGTTTCTTTACTATGATAGTTTCTCTTTGATCCTGTGAGTTCAGATATGTATAGGTCAAAAACATTTTTTTCCTTCTCTTACCTGTCTGTCCCTCTCCCACCATTTGTCGGGAAGAGATCCCTCCACTGAATGTTGTAACCACCACCGAATAGAGGCCACCAGGCTTGAGGGAATGGAAGCTGTAGCCACTGGTCTCACTGGACACACTCTCATTTTTAATAACAACATTTTCATGAATTAGTAAGACTTGGTAGAACTCAATATCTCCTTGTGCTCTGGTCCAGTTGGTGAATAAACTATTGGTCGTTCCTTGATTGAACACATTCAGACCGGTCACCTGGGCAGGCACTAAAACAAATGAAAATATTCCACAAAACAAAGAGAAGACAAAATAAATGTTAGTCACCCCCAAGGAAATCCAACAACAACAAAAAAATGAGTCAAAATTGGAGACCAACTTGAAAGCGCTAAAAATAAATTCTTTGCTCTAGAATCCTAGCTTCACTTCCTGTGGCATATGGAAAGCCAGCTCTGACACAGAAGGCTCTTCTGCTTCTGAATGTTGCTTATATTAGGTGAAATCAAAATGATTTAAGATAAAAAAACTAGGATGTGCATTTCTTATGAGTGACTTAAAAATTACAGTCAGAACTTAAGTAGTGAAAGGCTACCACTTATGAGCAAACCTCCACAACCCATCAACCCAAATCAATCTAAAAAAGTATTTTTTAGGCATCTGCTATCTACAAAGCACTGTAGAAGACCCTGGGGATGCAAAGAAAAAATAGAAAACAACCCCTGCTCCCAAGGAATTAATGTATTCTTTTGGGGGGATCCAACACAGAGATAGTCAAGTATAGACATGATGATTTGAGCAGAGAAAGTGATATTTCTTCCCATTTCTTGTCATAGTAGAACTCATAACCACTCAGAGCTGTATTATGAACCAAAATGAATGAAGTTCTCCCCATTTGAAATTTGGAGGACTCTCTTCATCTAAGGAATTATTGGTTTGTTTTTTTTTTTGAGGCAATCAAGGTTAAGGGTCACATAGCTAGTAAGTGTTTGAGGTCACATTTGAACTCAGGTCCTCCTCACTCTAGAGTCAATGCTCTATATACTGGGCCACATAGCTGCCCCCAGGAATTATTGTTTATGTCAGCAACCTATGGTGTGATAGAAAGTATTTCTTTGGTATGTGGGCTAGTTGCTGCCATGTTAGTCCACACCTAAAATAGAGTTGACAGTTATTATAGGCTCATAACATCTCCTCAAGTCTGTATTCCTATTCTATTAATTAGCACCTATCAATAAACACCCTTCCTATATGAGATGGAAATGACTTGACATCTTAGCACATTCCTTTCCAACGATAAGGAGCCTTGGTAGAATGTTTATAAGAGTATTACCATTGTGTACAGAGTGGCACAAAGATTTTCTTAAAAATCCTACACTCTTCCTCAAATAAGTGATCTGGATCTCTACTTCCAAAGTGAAAATCTATACATTTGATAGAATTTAGCCTATTTAATTTATACAGTAGCAAGACCTGGATTCAAATCCTACCCCAGACATTGACAGCTGTGTGATACTGGCAATCACTTAGCATGTCTGGGTCTGTTTCCTCACCTATAAAAATGACTGTATTGGAGTAGAGGGTCTCCAAGGTCCCTTATAGCACTAAATCTGTGGTTCTATGAACTGAGGATGGGAGGAACCTTAATGAAAATGGTTTTTTTGGCTCAAGCAACTACAGTTCATCTCTATGGTAGAGTCTACCATAGGCTCCTGAAAGTTGTAGAGCAAGAATGGACCTTATACATTGGCTAGTACAACACTTTCATTGAATAGATGAGGAAACTGGAGGTCTAGTGAGAATAAATGACTTATTTGAGGTTGCACAGTTGGTTTGTGGTGAAACCAGCACTAGAGATGAAGAACACAGAATTTGAAGGAATCTTACTGGCCGTCCAGTCTAGTCCACTTGTACCTGACTGACGATGCCTTCTACAACATTTCCAACAAGTGGTCATTCAAGTTTTACCTGAAGACCTCCAATGAGGGGAAACTCACTGCCTCTTGAGGCAGTTAATTTCACTGTTGAATAGTTGTAATTCCTAGAAAAAAATTTCTTCCATCAAGATTAAATTTGACTAAGGTAAAGTGGAGTGAACGAAATCAGGAGAATGATTTATACAAAAGACAAACTACTTTGGAAGACTTAAGAACTTTGATCAATATCAATAACCAAGCAGGATTTCAGAGGGCTAATGATGGGACATGCCATCTGCCTCATGGGAGAGATACATACTGAGGTGTATATACACATATATGTAATATATACATACATGACATGGCTCATGCAGGAATTAGTTTTGCTTTACTATACATGTTTGCAATGGGTTTTGTTTTTCTTGCTTTCTCATTTAGTAGTTGGGGAGAGAAGGGGAAGATGGAAGGGAGAGAATGCAGAGATAAAAATAAAATAAAACTGAATTAAATTTAAAAAATTAAAAAGACCAAATTTGTCTTTTTGCAACTTCTATTAATGGCTCCTGATAATGACTTTTGTTGCTCATCTTTTCAGTTGTATCTAACTCTTCATTATCCCATTTGGGGTTTCCTTGGCAAAGATAATGGATTAGTTTGCCATTTCCTTCTCTGGCTCATTTTACAGATGAGGGAACTGAGGCAAATAGAGTTAAGTGACTTGCCCAGGGTCAAACAGTTAGAAGGGTTTGATGCCAGATTTGAATTTAGGAAGATAAGCCTTCCTGACTCCGGACCTGGCATTCTATCCATGGCTCCACCTCGCTGCCCAATAATAACCTTTGGAACCAAATAAAAGCCTAGTGTCTATTCCATATGAAAGCTGTAATGCTTGCTAAGTTTTCACTTCTCCAGGCTAAACAACCAAGGTTCCTTCAACTGATTCTCACATGGCACAATTTAAAGTCTCTTTACCACTCTGCTTCCTTCTAGATTATTGATACTCTCTTATAATGTGGCACCTGGAACTGAACACAACACTTTGGCAAAAGAGTTCTGATCAGGACAGCCTAGAGTAATGTCACCTTCTTGGGCCCAGACACTGGTTATGATATCACACCTTTGACTGACATTTTGACATTGACCCACAATCCATGAAGACCCCCAAATCTTCATAAGATGAACTTCTATTTTGTATTGCTTCATCAACAGGATATCTAATCGGTATGTAGCACATACATCATTGGGCTTTAGATTCCTCAAAGGCAAAAAAAAATGTGGGTTATTTGGTTTTCTCTGAATTGAACGAAAATATATTGGAGAAAAATACCTGTTCTTCCTTCTACCCATGATGAGTTTCTCAAATCTCCACTGATGCTGGTGACTGTAGCAACATACTTTCTTCCAGGCACTAGGTCTGTGAAAGTGAATTCTTTGGCTTCTTTGGATAATGCCTTGTGGATGAGTATGAGATCCCTGTCTGCTAGGGAAATGACGTATTTGTCCCATTCTGCTACAGGGGTGAGCCACATGACGCTCAGAGAGGATTCATTGGCATGCTTTACTCGGAGCTGCACAACAGGCTGGGGGGCTGTGGAAAAAGCAAAGGATAACCATATTGGTCAGTGGCACTCATGAAGTGATGAGAAGGTGATAGGCTGCTCAAGTCTGTGCACTATTTTCTTCTATCTACAAGAATATTCCAATTCAGCAAGCTAGTATGGGGTTGATCTTCAGTGAAAGCATAAACTTTTTTTGTGGGATAGTCATTTAAGTCATTTTGGACACTTGTGAACTCATCTAGGGTTTTCTTAGCAGAGATACTGGAATGGTTTGCCATTTCCTTTTCCAGTTCATTATACAGAGAAGAAAACTGGGGCAAATGAGGTTAAGTGACTTGCTCAGGGTCACAAAGCAAGTAAGGGTCTGAAGTTAGATTTGAACATAGGAAGATGAGTCTTCCTGACTCCAGACCTGGCACTCTATCCACTGTACTACCTAGCTGCCCCTGTGGTCTGGATAGAAATGTAGAATTTATACCTAAGTCACAGACATTTGAAATGCAAATATAGTTAGGATACTTCAACCTGCATTATATATTTGAATGTGGCCTTTGGGAAAAATCTGTGAAGTAAATCAGTATGCTTAAATGTTTTTTTTATCCTTTGGAATTCTAAGTCATTTGGTTGGAGGTGGGAATGGGGGGGGGATGGGTACCCCAAAATCCTTGTCCTGTGAAATATTGAAAAACAGCCTTGCATAGTGGTCATCAGAAAGAATGACTAGCATCCAACTGGTTGCCCCTGTCATCTTGCCACTCTTCTCAGAAGGGCACAAAATCAATGAACTTGTTACAGTTCTTTCCTTTTGTCCAGGCCTGATTTAGGAAATCTGATCATTTTTCATTGCATTCCATGTCTGGAGAACTTCCCTGTCATTGCTTACTTGTTCGACCTTGGCAACGAGCGGTGTTCTTTAGGCCTCCACTCTCAACAGTGACCTCTACCTCATACTGTCTTCCAGGTATGAGCCCTAGGTCATGGAAGTCAAAGACTTTTGCATCTTTCCCCACGGTAGTGTTGAGTAGCACTGAAGAACCATTGAATAATACAATGCGGTACAATTCCCAGTCTCCAGTAGGAGGCAACCAACCCACTCTTAGGGATCTCATCCAACCATTACTGATTGGCTTCAACTTTGTAACTTTCTCAGGCACTGAAATGTGAAAAGAGGAAAAAAAAAAAAGTAAGGAATCCATTTGGGAGAGGGAAAAAAGTAGGAAACATTGGAGGAATAATATAAAAATATAAAATAAGAACAATATAAAATGGAGGTATAATGTAAAATAATATAAAAATAATATAAAATTTTTAATATGCTTTTCTCCTATTAATGGATTGTAAGCCAATGTAGACTAGCTATCCATACAGAAAATCACTCATTTTTGAAAATTTAATGCTTAAGCAACTTATTTTTTATCAGCTCTTGTAATTGAATATGCAAATGATCTGTATTGTTACGGGTGGAGTCTGTAGTAACTCCTTTTATCAATACAGATCCCTGACTTGGTAGGTAAGTACTAGCTGATTGATGGACACAAAAGTTAGTAGTGGCTTGACCAGATGGTGTCTGAAGAAGATCTGAACCCATATTTTCCTAATTCTAAGTCTTGAACTCTAGGAGAATATTACCACAACATTGGTTATTATCTAGTGAAATGTTCATTACTGATCAAATACTGGACCCTGAAACCACATGAACATTATTTCTAGCATGAATATGTTGCCAAAGATAGCATCTTATAGAGGAGATCCTGAATGCTTGTGGTCATTAAAAGTTCTTTCCCTCTTGACTCCCAGGGGAATTCAATAATTTATTGAAACCACTGCAGCAATCAACCTTGATGTCCCTGTTCATTATCTCATCTCCAGTAATGAGGAGATAACATTGTTAAAAATGTATAATAAAGAAACAATTAATTACAAAAAGTCACATCTTTGCAGCCCAAAAGGGACAAGAAATCATCTTGATAATTCAAGTTTTCTTAAATTATTCAGATAGATGATATAATCTTCCATTTTTCTCTGAACATTAAGACCTGGCTTAAATATATACTTTTTCTATTCCATGGAAAATGAACTTACCTTCCAAAGTAGTAACCAGGTCTGATTAAAAAAAAAATAGGCAATCAAATTCCATTTTTGAAGTTCAAAGTTTACCTGTTCTCCCCATTGCTGTTTTCTGAGCAGATAGTTCACCACTGATGGTAGAGACAGTAATCTGATATAGGCGTCCTGGGGTCAAGCCCTCAAAGCGGACTTCAGTCATCCATGCTTCTACAGTTCTGAATTCTTTAACATTTCCTTGATGAGACAATGTAATATTATAATAATCCAGGTTTCCTGGTGGTCTTTTCCATTTGACTTTGAGAGAAATACAGCTATCTTCATTAGTCACCATCAGATTTGAGACTTCCACTGGGGCTAGCGAGAATGAAGAGAACCAAAAGTTAGAATTTGTTTTTTATGGTTTATATTGTTCTCTATCTAATTAGCTTATTAATCTAATTAGTATTTTGTTATATTTATTATAAAAACAAAAATGACACATGATTATAAAATGACTGATAAATACTTCATTCTTGTAGAGAAAATCCTACTTAACGTATTGAGAGTTAGGTTTAAAAAAATAAACCATGCAGTTTTGAATTCATTCATGAGTTTGACAGCTGTGAAATCATTTCACCAGAGCAATATGGTGAAATCTCACAGTTACTTTCCTCCATTTCTTAATCTGTGGTATACTTTTGGACCTAACTGATGTCTTAAAATCAAAACAGATACAAATTAGGAAGATAATTTTATCCTGGTTTGCCAATGGGACAGGGATTTCTAGATACCTTGTCCTCTTAATGTATAGAAATAACTTTTAAGGCTTATGTTTATATTTTACATAGAGGTGTCCTTACACCATTGTTAATGTCTAACTTTGATGCCTTGGGTTCATGGACTATGTCAAGACTATGTCAAAAGATCACAGCTAGTCCTTCCAATCTGACAGTTCAAGAATAAGCCTGTCATCTGAAAACCATCCCTCCTAAATTCCCACAGGCTCATAACCAAGTTGTCTACACTGTGATAATTTTTTTTGGGAGGTCACAGCAACAATGTGCTCAGAGTCTGTCTTATCAGTTCACAAAGGGCTTGTGATCAGAATTAGTGTTTATTGACAAAATCACAGATTCTTGAAATAATTGAAAAAAGTGTCTCCTCTGCACATGGGCAGAGATACTTATGTAGCATGATTTATTGGGGGTACCCAAACACCCATCAACCCCCAAATATCTTTCCCACCAACTGAGAATCTACCATGATGTATCTACCATAACTACATTAGTTACTGCTAAGTCATTTTATCTCTTGGGGGGTTTCTTTAAAATAGGGGTTCTTAATCTTTTTTTTTTTGTATCATGGATCCCATCGACAATCTGGTAAAGCCTATGGACACCTTCTCAGAAGAATGTTTTTAAATGTATACACTAAAATACATAGTATTATAAATGAAACCAAAGCTTGGAAAAATTAAGATGTAATTTTTATCCCATCCAAGTTCACAGACTCCTTGAGATCTATATATGTACCTTTTGGGGGTCCATGGACCCCAAGTCAAGAGTCTCTGCCTTAGAATATGCATTTATTTAAGAAAGGTATTTTCAGAGAACAGGGCAATAAGTTAGATGAAAACCAGATGAAAAAGTGGAATGCTATAGGGGAGGACCCTGGGTCATCCCAGAAGCAACATGAGGTGATTGGGTACTTCTGGAGCGGATGTTGAAAGCTGAAATAAGGCTGCTGAAAGAGCAGGAAGAGGAGGAGACTGTGATGAAAACTGACACATTAGATGGGTTCATGTAAAAAACACAAAATTTCATCTAAAATTTTATCTTGCCTTTAGAGATATTAAAATCAACAAGTATTTATTTGATATCTACTGTATACTAGGATCTAGGAATACAAGAAAAAAACAAAATAGTTCCTCCTCTCAAGATGAAAACTAAGGGAAACAGTAGGTATACTGATAGGTAAATAGAAAGTAATTTCAGTAGGTATGGACTAACAGCTGGGAAGGGGGGAGGATATAGGAAGGTGTAGAATGAGCATTTGATTAGAAGCTTAAAGGGATATGGAGATTCTGAGAGGCTGAGGTGAGAAGGGAGAACATTCTAGGCAGGCCTCCAAAGTCTAGGAGTTTGGAAGGGGAATATCACGTATAGGGAACAGAAATAGGCTAGTTTTCAGATGAGGAAGAGTAATGGGAGTTACTTCTTTGCTTCAGGGATATCAGTTTTGCAGTTATGTGTAGGATACATTAGAAAGGGGAGAGACTGGAGCATTGGGGAAACCTAATGAAAGGGGTGGTATGTAATAAATATTTGTTGATTGAGAGAATTTGGGGGTCTCTAGTAGCATTAGTCAATTTCATTCTGTGGTATCCTTCCTAAGTTAATTCATCAGAGAACATCATCACACTTTCTGAGTATGAGTTTTTAACTTCCTAAGTTAATTCATCAGAGAATGTCATCACACTTTCTTGGTATGAGTTTTTGAGTAGCCTGGGTGGACTTACCTGTCCTGATTAATTTAGATTTGTAATTCCGTAGCCCTGCTGCTTCAGTTACAATTGTGAGGTTGTAGAGATGGCCTGGAGTCAGTCCACGAAAAGTGTGTGTAGTAACGTGCTTTTCTGCACTGATGTCATGGATTGCTCTCCCCTTATCCAGTAACATCACCCTATATTGATCCACATTCCCAGAACCTGAGGACCAGGAAACCTGGAGAGTATCAGTCTTGGTGGAGGCTTGGATAGCTTTCACTGGGAATGGTACTGGTGGAATAAAAGGCAGGTACAAAGTGTCAGAAGTCATCATTTCCATGAACAATATACATATACATATACATATACATATACATATACATATACATATACATATACATATACATATACATATGCATATAAATATAAACACATGCATTTATTTATGCTTGCCTGAGATCTCAACTGTGCAACATTGTAGAGTAACTGAATAATTTAGGAATTTCAGCAAGAAAGTAGCACTTAAGAGTTGGGACACTGCTGTGAATCTCATCTGTAACACTAACTTCATGCCTATGGAGCTTTAGTTTCCACATCTGTAAAATGGGGATAATACTATTTGCACTATACATTTCATAGTTATTCAAGAGAATCCATTTTATGAATCTAAAAGTACTACAGAAATATGAATTATTCATATTGTTAATAAATCCTGCTATAATGAGACATGGAACAACCTTATAAATGATATCACCCTCTTATGTAGGTTTACAAAGAGCTAAGTCTTGGATGGGGTCCAAGGAAAGATTTGCCTTATATTGAAATCTTTTCTACATAAAATCATGTTAACATATACTCAAGTACTCGAATGGATTTATGATCCTATTGATTTCAAAGTTCCTTCCAACAAAATGGATCACAACCCATTCATGCTGGCTAATCTTCTGCAATTCTTGTCCATGTCTTCCCATAAACATGCTATGGGGGCAGTTAACCCAACATGCTAGAGGTCTTTCTTGAGTTTTCCTGACATTGCAAGGGTACCGATGGAGTACCCTGGCTGTCTTTTGTTTTTATCCCTCACACATGCTACATGACCAGTCTATCTTTTCTTCTTGTCACACCATTAATTCCTTGATGACATGGTTTATTCCTGTTTTCCTTCAAAGTTATTCATTGTTCATGTATTTCAGCCTGCTGTGTGTCCTCCCACTACCATCTGTCTGATGTTCACTTACCATTCTTCAGAGACTATTCAATTCTGTAGCTTACAGCATATAGTAATACTATTAGAATGTTGGCTTAAAAAAAAAAAACATGAGCCTTTGCTTTCTCGGGAAACTTGGGGTCAGTAGAGAGGATTTGCAGTTTTTCAAGGGCAGTTCAACCCTACCTCTTCTTCTTGTTCAAATCTGTGCCAAGCTCATTGTCCATTTATATTCTTTAGCCCAGATACACATGTTGATGGACAAGCTCTCTGGGCTAACTATCCAAAGGCATTTTGTACTCTAGGTAAGCAGTCTTCATCCACTTGGTCTCTCCTGTGTGGATGAGCAAGTCAAACTCTTGAGTGGTTGGAGATGTCTTCTAGGAGCCTCTGCAAAGTTTGGGGGCTCAATGCAATCAGATCAATGTCAAACTCAGACACAAGTATCTGGAGGACCTCCAAATCTATTAGAAATTCTTCTTCAACTTGGATTCTGTACTGGAACTCTTCCATCAAAGTGGCAAATATTTGGTAAGGATACACTTCCTCATTTTATGACTTGTCTTACCATTTATGATTAGGGAATCATTCATTGAACAAGGTTATTTATATTGTTACATTTATATTGTTATGTATTCCAAGGGATCTTAGATGATTTTAATGTATAAACATAAATTATGGGAGCCACCTTGCTGAAAAAAAAGTTGATCTTTAGATTGGGATTTTCTCTACCTTATCATATTATTTTTCACTCAATAGACAATAATTATAATCTTACATTCATTACTCTTTCATTCAATTGTGAAATGTAAAAGATATGGCCTACTGTTGAATATTGCTCATAAAAGCATCTTTTCTCCTTATAGAGGATGCCTTTGATTTGTGTATAAATAACTTCCATAAAGGTTTTGTACAAAAGGGAAGTAGGCATGTATGAGTGAGTAATTATTGATGTTCTCTTGACTTTTTGGTGGTATTGACAGTCAGACATCTTTTTTTAAATTTTTACACATTTTGCATTCTGCACTCTTTAAATACTGTATATCTCAATCTCTGAAGGTCTTTATAATTGTCTTGTCTCCAACTCAAATATCTTGTGTGTGTGTATGTATACACACACACACACACACACACACACACACATATATATGTACTTTGTCCTTTTAAGTTACATTTTCTATTTCTGTGATGGAGGGTTCAAATGCAATGGTTTCACCAATTCTTGATGAAGAAAACAATTTGTTATAATGATTTTACAAATATTTTCTGTTTTTCTTCTTTTCATTGTCCATCCATCTTCATCTTTTAAGTCACTTTTGTTAGTTGAATGTATTGCCAGGCTTTCCTGAACTGATTTTACTCTTTACTTCTCACTGTTCTGTGAGATGATATTGCTCAGAATCATCTGTCCTCCTCTGTCATAAGATTTTACAGATGAGTTTCCATTCTATCTTGGTGTTACCCTTGGCAGCCATCTCTTTTTGGCAAGTAAGTCAGTGTCAAAATGCTTGCTGCCTGAGGTAGTTTCTAAGATCTCTTGATTTCCTTTATTACTGCAAGTAATTTATATTGGTTAATTTTTTTAAAAAGTCTATTATAATTGTTGTCAATGTGATTTTGTTTCCATTTCCCAATTTTGATTGTCAATGACCTGTTCTAATGGTTCCAGATTGAGTTGTTTCAATTGTATGCCATATATTTTTCCTCATTTTTCTTCCTTTTTACTAACTGTGATATTAACTCTGACAAGACGATGGTCTGACTTTACCTGAACAGCTAATTCAAGGACATCTCCTACATCAATAACAAGTCCTTTCCCTCCTGTCAAAATATAATCTATTTCGTTCTTTATGGTATTATTTTGTACTCATCATGTTCAAAGCCTACCAATTATTTTCCTGAAGAAAACACTGATGATTCAAAGGTATGAGGCTTCTGTGGAAACTACAAGTCTTTGGTCTCTCTCATTTCATCTTCCTGAGTCATGCTTTCCCATATATTTCTCCCTATCTTCATTTTTTCCTCCCTTGCATTAATGTAACAAAATTGTTGAAATTTGTTTGTTATCTGAAGTGTCTTGTCCAAGATCTTTATAGAATTTCCCTACCTCTTAATCTTTAGCAATGGGTAATGATGCATAAGCTTCTTGCAAATATTAATCATTAGTATTGTGATTTAGGATGACCAAATATCCCATGAAACAATGTTTCTTGTTGCCTTTGGGTTTATGTTAAAAAAGCAGAGGTGGAAGTCTACATGCTGTAGACTGATGGACGGATGAAGATGTAGTGGGGTAAGGGCTTTGAGTAGGGTATCTATTAGTCCAGTTTGGCCAAGTAGACAGCATAGAGTTAATTAATTTGAGATAAAGCTAGAAAAATCAGGTGGTCCCAAAGTATTGAGGAAATCCCTTAGAAGAACTTGGAGACTACTGTGTCTTGAGTACTTATCTGTTCCACTGATCTACCACTCTATTCCCCAACCGGTACCAAGTAGTTTTGATGACTGTTGCTTTATAATACATTTTAAAACTTGGTACAGCTAGGGCACCTTCCCCAGCATTTCTTTTTATTAATTCCCTTGCTACTCTGGACCTTGTGTTCTTCCAGATGAATTTTGTAACTATTTTTTCTAGCCCTATAAAATAATTTTTGGTGGTTTGATTGGTATGGTATTGGTAATTTAGGCTAACTTGTCAATTTTATTATATTAGCTCAGCCTAACCATGAGCAACTGATGTTTTTCCAATTATTTAGATGTTGACTTTATTTGTGTGAAAAGCGTTTTGTAATTGTGTTCATAAAGTTCTTGGGTTTGTTATGGCCGGTAGATCAATGGAATAGAATAGGTACTCAAGACACAGCAGTCAATGATTACAGCAATCTACTCTTTGATAAATGCAAAGACTCCAACTTCTGGGATAGGAACTCACTATTTGACAAAAACTGCTGGGAAAACTGGAAAAATAGCATGGCAGAAACTGGGCATAGACCATTATCAAACACTGTATACCAAAACCAAGTATAAATGGGTTCATGATTCAGATATGAAGGCTGATGCTCTAAGTAATCTGGGAGAGCAAGGAAAAGTTTTCCTGTCAGGTTTATGGAGAAGGGAAGAATTTGTGACCAAACAAGAGATAGAGAGCATTACAAAATGCAAAATGTATATTTTTGATTACATTAAATTGAAAAGTTTTCATACAAACAAAGGCCACGTAACCAAGATTAGGAGGGAAGCAGAAAATTGGGAAAGAATTTTTACAACCAGAGTCTCTGATAAAGGCCTCGTTTCTAAAACATACAGAGAACCGAGTCAAAGTCATAAGAATACAAATCATTTTCCAATTGATAAATAGTCAAAGGATATAAATAGGCAATTTTCACAGGAAGAAATTAAACATATCTATAAACATATGAAAAATGCTCTAATTCACAATTAATTGGAGAAATGCAAATCAAACAACTCTTAGTTACCACTTTCCATGGCATGTCATATTGTCTAACATGACAAAACAGGAAAATGATAAATGCTGGAGAAGATGTGGGAAAATTGGAACACTAATGCATTGTTGGTGGAGTTGTGAACTGATCCAAACATTCTGGAAAGCAATTTAGAACAATGCCCAAAGGGCTATATAAATGTGCATACCCTTTGACTCAGCAACACCACTTCTAGGGCTGTATCCCAAAGAGATCATACAAGTGGGAAAAGGACCTGTATGTACAAAAATATTTATAGCAGCTCTTTTTGTCGTGGCAAAGAATTGGAAATCAAAGGGATGCCCATCAATTGGGGAATGGCTAAACAAGTTGTGGCATATGAATGTAGTGAAATACTACTGTGCTGTAAGAAATGAGGAGCAGATGGGCTTCATAATAACCTGAAGAAACTTATACAAACTGATACTGAGTGAGTAGAGCAGAACCAGGAGAAATTTGTACACAATTACAGACACATCATGTCTGTGATGACTGACTTTGATAGACTGAGTTCCTCTCAGCAAAGACAACTCCAAAGGACTCGTGATGGAAAGGGCTATCCATATCCAGAGAAAGAATTACAAGGTCTGAATGCAGGTTGAAGCAAACTACTTGCTCTCTCTCTTTTTTGTTTCATTTTGTTTTGTTTCTTCTTCTTCATTATTCATTCCTTTGGTTATAATTATTCTTTACAACTTGACTAATGTTTAATGTGAAGGTATATGTAGAACCTATATCTGATTGCATGCTGCCTTGGGTGGGGGGAAGAGGAGTGAGAAAATTTGGAACTCAAAAACTTGTGGAATTGAATGTTATAAACTAATAATAAATAAATAATTAAGTAAAAAAAAAAAAAGCCTGGAGACTTAAATGATCAAATTCTAGCTCTTAAAAGCTTATGGGAGTCCTGGGAAATCAACTTCTCTTTGGAGAGCATCAACAATCTCTGCCAACTTCTTTCTCTCTCTCTCCAAGGAGTACATATGAACCAGCCTTCCATTGAACTTCAACTTACTTCTTTTTTTAGGTTTCATTTATGGCAAAAATTTTTAGATCCTACAGCATGTCTATTGGACAAGGGGCTAACATTTAGCATACCATGAGGCAAATTGTTTATGGTTGGCCCAGGACATCCAGAACTGGAAGGGGTCATCTAGGACTAAAAGACATTTTATCATTTGTCTTTGTTTTATGGATTGCCATGGCCAAAGAATTCATCAATAAATGACTACTCTATTGGTGATAGGCCTGTCCTTAGTTGCTTGGTTAGTCCGTAGAGCAAAGATCCCCTTTAATACTGGGGTCATACTTGAACTATTTTTAGGATTGTAAAACCTGACAGAGATTGTGCCCTGTTGGTATGACCATTAAAAATCCATGATCACTTCCACGAGGTTGGTGGAAGCATCATAGTAAGACTTCGCGTTGACACTCTAGACATTTCCTACTTATGCCCACTTTAGCTATTACTCAGCTAGACTAATTTTTAATATAAACTACTGTTCTTCCATCATTTTAATGGCAGCAATTTAGGAGGCCTCTGTTGAATTTTTATGTGTTTTGTGTGAATATGCTAAAAATTTTTTTTAAACATTGCAAGAAGCTTTCTAAAGTTACAGTCATAAATATAGTAAAATCATTTTTTATAGGAAATATGAAACTGAGGAATAGTTATGAAAGGCAAGCGTAAACAGGAACTGGAAGAAAGGGGAAGAAGGAATAAAGTAGGGACATAGCAGAAGGGGAAAAAAAGGGAATGAGGGAAAGTAAATGAGGGAAAGAAAAAAGAAAAGGAAAGAGGTCCATACAGTAGAAAGTACAAGAGTACCAACAATAACCACCTCAAGTTTCATCAGTATTTTGGTTCCCAACTACCAGTCAACAAGAGCAGAAAGAATAAGATTCAGGATCACGCCAAGCTAATGTCAGGCAAAAATGAGTAAGGAAGAAAATAATTAAGAATAAATGCATTTTAGGGTATAAATTCAGAAAATAAGGTAGATCAACAGCATTCCATTTTAAGTATATAGGATGATAGAGTTGATCAGCAACTTAGAGATTGTTTATTTAAATCCATTTTATATATGAGAGAAAAATGGTAACTCCAGGGAAGTTACGAGGCCAGGGCAAGGTCATATAGAAAAATGGGACTAGAACTCAGGCCTTCCAACTCAGTGATTTTTTTCATGATCCCAAATTGCTTTCCAAGTGATATTGGGGTGAGGGAGATGTAGGGAAGTTTTTGTGCTTTGGGGAATGACACATCTAGGATCTCTAGAACTGGGAATGAATATGACGTAGAAAGGACAATTCAAATGGGAATCATGAGACTGGGATTCTAACATCAGCTCTGGTACTAATTAAATTTTACTAGTTTTAGAGGTTAACAAGTAACTGATCAAAACATTTATGAGGGGGGCGGCTAAGTAGCACAGTGAACAGAGCACCGGCCCTGGAGTCAGGAGGACCTGAGTTCAAATCCAGCTTCAGACACTTAACACTTACTAGCCTATGACCTCGGGCAAGTCACTTAATCCCAATTGCCCTGCCCTCCCCCCTCCAAAAAGAAAAAAAAAGAATAAAACATAATAGTCAATAAATATTTGTACATTGAATGACAGAATAGTTTCAATTTAAAAAAAAACATTTATGAGGGCATGATCCCCAAGATAAAATGAGATAATGTATGTAAAGTATTTTGAAAACCTTAAAGTGATATATAAATGATAACTATTATTATTGTTAATGGATGATAGGGGACAGTATAAATAATTAACATTCAAAATAATATATGATTTGCTCATAAGACCAGTGCAGCTAAAGTGTTATGTGAGGTCTGAAGTGAAGATCATCACTTGTTGGAGGAGAGCAGGGAAGGTGGAAAAGGTGGCCGACTGAGTACCAGAGAGACAAGAATTTAGTAGGTAGGGAGTAGGTGGAAGGGGAGAGAAGAGGAGATAGGAACCATCTCACCTAGGAGGTAGCACATTAGATAAAATATTGGACTTGAGAATTAGAAAGACCTGAGTTCAAATCCTTCCTCAATCATTTACTGTAGTGACCCTGGGCAAGTCATTTAACCTCTGTCTTAGCTTCCTCATTTGTAAAATGGGACAAAAAATAATGCTAACCTCCCAAGCTGTTGTTTGGATCAAAAGTAACATTGAAGTTTCAAACACATGAGATTGGATATTATAACAAAGAGCTGGTATTGGGACGGAGGGCAAGATGTCAAACTAGGATTTTGGATGTGTTAAATTTGAGGCATCAGTGAAGGTTCCCTGTAGGCAGCTGGAGATACAGGGTTGGATTTTGGGAGAAAGGTCAGAGCTAGGGCCATAGGTCATACTAACTGGAAGGATGACCTTGTACAACATGCTTAGTGTCCTTTTGCTTCAGCTACTTTCTCTGTAAATGATGGGAATGGGTTAGATGACCTCTCCCACTTCTATCAACTCTAATGTTCCATGATTCTGAGTGCTTAATATTTAATAATATAGAGAGAGGTCTTACCAGTAGATCCATTGACATGAACTACAGTGCTGCTTTTATTTCCAGAAATAGCTTGAATGGCAAAATAGTATTTGCTCCCAGCAGTGAGGTTGGAAAACGTATTTTCATTTTGCAAAGTACTTTCTGGAATTACAGTCCCCTGGATCTTCTGGTCCTTGTCGTTGAACAACTGCAGCTCATACGAATCGACCTTTCCCAAAGACGGGTCCCACCACACATGCAAGCTTGTGGAAGTAGTCTTGTCCACATCAACTTCAAACTTTGTGGGAGGTAAAGGGTCTGTGAAGAAAGTAACAAAGAAGAGACTGAGATCCACAGGGTTGTGCTAATATAGTAGTGGTTATTAACTTAGGGTCTGTGAACATGTTTTTAAAACAAAAATCTTGCAGTGAATAGAGCACTGGCCCTGGAGTCAGGAGGACCTGAGTTCAAATCCAGCTTCAGATACTTAACACTTACAAGCTGTGTGACCTTGGGCAAGTCTCTTAACCCCAACTGCCCTGCCTTCCCCCCTCCAAAAAAAAGCAAAAAACAAAACAAAACAAAAAACCCCCGCAATATCTTGATAGCTGTATTTCAGTATAATTGGTTTCCTTTGTTACTTGATGCATTTTAGTATAATCACATGAAAATGTGGACATCCAGGTAGTGCAGTGGATAAAGTGGGAAGCGTCGAATCAGGAAGACTTATCTTCCTGTGTTCAAATCTGATCTCAGACCCTTACTAGCTGGTGACCTTGGGCAAGTCACTTCATTCTTGCCTCAGTTTCCTTATCTGGAAAATGAGCAGGAGAAGAAAATGGTGAATCATTGTAGTCATCTTTGCTAAGAAAACCCTAAATGGAGTCACAAATATTTGGACACGACTGAAAAACAACGGCACACGCCACACACACACACACACACACACACATTCTGAGAAGGAATAGGCTTTGCCAGAATGTCAGAAGGGTACATGACATACAAAAAGGTTAAGGATTCCTACAGTGCAGGACTTCTCTGCATTACTGTTCAGATGTATTTAGAACAGATATCATAATATGGCTTCTAGAAAGAGCTTTGGGGATGGGAATGGGAAAACTTGGTGATAGAAGCCTTGGATTTGAAATCTGGCTGATCTGATCACTTTCACTAAACTGGTCCTCAATTTCCCCTTCTATGAAACAAGTTGTTTGGATCAGATAACCTCTAAGGTTCCTTAGAGTGTTAAATTTTATGAACTCCTATGTTCCCTTGCAAATGACAGTAACCAGAATAAATCTGCCAGTTCATTAAAACATTGATATAAACACCCATCGTGTATATTTCTTCAAATATTCAAAAAAATCTTACTTCATCAATGACAGTAGGCCCTCTACCAACACAAATTCTAGGCTCCCTTGTGTTTTATTAATATCCTGGTGATCAGTCCTTTGGTGATATGAATCTCCAAACTTAGAAAATGTAAGCCTCAGAAAAGGGATATACAGGCTGGAACTTGGAGTCTTTTCATTTTTCTCAGACCTGGCAAACCTTATAAATTGTTGGCATAACCTGGAAGGACTCAAATTCACCTCCACGCCATGATGTGGTCCTCAGAATAGGGGTGTTAATAGAAGACACAAATTGGCATTTCTAATGAATAAAATATTTTATTTGACTCTTTTTAGTTACGCCCTTGGAGTTCCAACTGAAGCGGTCTTTGTTTCTCTCTGTATTTGTTTCTCTTCTCTCTCTCTCTCTCTCTCTCTCTCTCTCTGTTTCTGTCTCTCCCCCTGCCACACCCCCAGTGTTTAACATAGTGCTTGAAACATAATAAGTACTCAACTGCCTTAAATGTTTTTCGCTCAAGTCCAAGACTGTCCATACAAGGCCAAATATCTGGACAGACCCTGAAAAGCTTGGTTAAAAGTTTGATTTTTTTGCTTACTTAATGAGAAACATTCAACATTAAGAAACTTATGTATGTTTTAAATAGAATTTCTCCCATTACTACAGCCAGTTTTTATCTCAGCATTTGGTACCATGTAAACATAGCCAAAGAGAGCAATACTATAGCTAAAGAATCTTCGTCATGGCCACATGCCCAATCTGAATTCATATGCCAACAACATGATCCAGGTTATCCAACAACACATAAACTCAACTTCAGTCCAGGGGATGAGATAGAGGAGACTTTCAACCCTACGCTTAAGTACCCCAAGATAAGAGAAGGGTTTGGAAAAGAACAGGGGGAGATAGAATAGGGAAACAGTATAGCAAAGCATGGATGCTTTTGATGTAGTTCAAGGTTCCAGAGCTCTGAAACAACTTAGGGAAACTTGGTCCCCTCTTCTATAGAGTGGACTCCCCAGATTGGCCAGTCCTCAGTCCAAGTGAGTTGACTGAACTATTATGGAACCCCCAAGAGGTCTAGAGTTAACTCAACATGGATTGGTGCTTTGTAAGCTTTAATAGTAGTCCAATGACATTTAGTGAGCACTTTGTATAACAAAGCTCTTTTATGGTGTTGTGGAGATGTCAGAGAAACATAATACATCAGTCAAAGCAGGACAGAGTTGCATAAAACCATATTTTCCTACCATTTTAGGGTTCCAAAAGTTTGGAGACCATCTGATCATGGTATCCTAGTCATTAAGGGCTCACCAGGGCAAGTGTAGCTATCTTTTTCTATGGAAATAGAAAGGGATCTATCTTAGTCCTTAGAATGCAATGTGAATTGGAATTACAGCTGACCCACAGGGAAATTCTAGGGACCTTGGAAGAGAAAGAGTCTACTGCAGTCAATGTAACTAAAGTAAAGATAAAGTGATGTTGTGTTCAAAATAACTGTATTTTATTTTTAAGTCTTGTTGTTTTGGAAAGGCAACATAGTGTACTAGATAGATGTCCTTAGAGTTATAAAGAGCTGAGTTCAGGTCTTGCCTCTTACACTTTCTGGGCAAAACAATTAAGCTCTTAGTACTCTCAGAGAATCTCTAAGACTACAAGTTACAGAGATGGTATTAACCTGCATTGGGGAAGGTTTACTTTATTAATGAGATTAGAAGTCCAGGGTCTATCCCTGTGGTTTTGGAGTGATTTTTGATAAAGTGTGGCTTAGTGGTTAAAGAGTTGACTTTGAAGGCAAGAAAACATAGGTTCACATCTTGACTTTGACAAATACAGACTGTGTGACCTTGGGCAGGTCTTTTCAGTTTTTAGCTCTAGGCGACCCTCTAAGATTCTAAGATATAGAGCAGGGACAGATAGAGGGATGGTCCTTTATTAATGAAACCAGAGATCTTCCCCCTATCCCTATTTTACTAAATTTTCACTTAGTTTTTAAAATTTTTATTTCTTTAATTTTTAAAATTGTATTTATTTTATTCTGAACTTAAGAAATAAAACAAGCATTTCCATAACATAGTAGAAGAGAAATAAAAGATGATTGTACATGAAACTGCAAATCTATTATGTACAACTTGCTATTCCTTTTAAATATATGATAAAGTTTTCATTAAACTTTCTTTTTTCCCCCTTTTTTCTTTCTTCCCACCCCTTCCCCCAGATGGCTACCATTAGACCCAAATATGTGTATATACACACACACATATGTAAAACCATTCTATACATACTTCTATTTATCAGTTCTTTTTCTGGATGTAGACAGTGTTTCCTTCATATGTCCTTTATAGTTAATTTGGGAACTTTCTTTTAATGTCTACTCTTCCCCATCTCCTGACACCTCAGAGAAAAACACCAAGATAATTTTATGAGCAGGTCTACCTCGCTGCTGAATTTATAGCTAATGCATTCAGCTGTAAGAATTTCACGCTCTATTCCATATGAATAGATAACACTCGGTCAACAAGTAAAGAAGTTACATAACATTTTATTGTTGTCAGTCTCTGAAAATTAGCCACAAAAGTGTCAAGTGGTCAATGATGGATGAACGCAAATCTAAAGGAGTAAAGTGACATTCTCAAAGCGATAGCGAAATGAACTGACTTTAGGGATGAATTCTGAAGGGCCACTGTCCCATTTCATCAGTTGCAATACTCTAATTCCCCATCCAAGAGAGCAAAAGCCCATAAAGTGAACAATAAAAACAAAAACAACTTTCCTCCAAATTGCTGAGATATTGCAAATCAAACCATTCAATCCTCCTCTCCACTTCATTTTGAATTATCTTGAGAACGACCTCAATTTTTTCCATCCTAGATTTAAAAAAATCTTAATAAAATATGATCAGCTCATTCCCAGGGGAAAGCTTTCCAGCTGGTAGAACTGAATCAGAAGCTTCTGAGAGGATTCTTCATTCTCTTTGTAAATAAGCAATTTTCTTTAGTAGCATTGAGGGGGCAGTGGGACACAGTGGGAACATTGTTGGATCTGGAATGCAAGGACCTGTACTCATAACTTAGGTTGGCTACTTACTCCTTATGGAATCTTGGATAAGCCATTTGACTTTCTCTCTCTCTCTCTCTCTCTCTCTCTATCTGTCTTTCTCTGTCTCTCTATCTTTCTCTGTCTCTCTGTTTCTCTCTCTGTCTCTGTCTCTGTCTCTGTCTCTGTGTGTGTCTCTCTCTGTTTCTACTTATGCACACTATATATAATATAATATATTAATAATTATATAATATATATTTATGCACACACATATATTCTATATTTATATATACTCTTCCTCATCTATAAAAGAAGGAGGTTGGAGTGGCTGGCCTCTGAGATGCCCTCCAACTTTAAATCTATGATCCCATTTACTTTTAGGATGGAGATTGTAACAACAACTACAAAACAATGACAATAATATTATATAACACTTCCTATGTGCCATTTTATTGTTTTTGTTGTTTCTGACTCTTCATGACTCCATGGACCATAGTATACCAGGTTTTCCTGCCCTCCACTATTACTGTGTGCAAGGTCCTTTACAAATACTTTCTCATTTGATCCTCACAACAACCCTGAGAGGTAGGGGCTATTATTATCATTCTATTTTATGGAGGAGGAAACAGGTTAAGTGACTTGCCTAGGGTCACACAGCTAGTATGTGTCAGAAGAAGCTTGAAATCAGGTATTCCTAGCTTGCTGGTTGACTTTCTAGTCACTCACTATGACACATTGCTATTTACCTTATTGTAAATAATTGCCCAGAAATCAGATTATGGAGGCCAAAATTCATGAACACATCATTGTTACTAATTTTTATGGTGGCTTTTGTTTTCATATCATTTTCATTTGCAAATTACCCTTATCCCTTCCTCACCTATCCAGCTGGACATCCCTTCTAACAGAGATTTTTAAAAGAAATAGAAGGGCCAGGTAGGTGGTGTAGTGGATAGAGCATCTCCCTGAAGTCAGGACAGACCTAAGTTCAAATCCAGCCTCAGACACTTAACACTTAACTAGTTGTGTGACCTTGAGCAAATCACTTAACCCCTTGCCTTCACCTCTCCAAAAAGAAAGAAATAGAGGGGGGGAAAGTAAGGAAGAACACAAATTTTAAAATGATGCTTCTAATTCAGAAAACTTTTCCTTTGGGGTTTTAGATAAAGACTATACTATCCTGAATTCTGATAGACCCCCAAACTCAAGAACGATGAATTCACCGGGATCATATCAGGTGATAACTGAAAAGACTCTTGACTCAAGACCAAGATGAGTATCAACTCATTTCATTAGCATTTCAAAGGTAATCAGTAAAATTCTAACAAAAGATAGCTTTAGAAAAGTCTTGGTGTCCAGAGAACATTTTCTGCCAGATCTGTAAAATATGAGATTCTGCTGTTAAGTTTTAAGGTGTTTTAAACCAAAATGGGTTGCGTGCCTAGAAGGTGAAGTTCAAATATTCAGACTTTATCTAATCGATCTGGGCCAGAACACAAAACACTAAGTCCTTTGTATATCCGCTAGAACAAAGAAACAATGGGACTGGGAGGTGCCTGGGCAGAGAGAACCCTGGCTGGAAACAAACACTTAAAAAACCATTTATATTGAGATAAAATTCTCTGCTGGCAACTGCCCAGCCCTGATACAATAAAGAAGTCAAATATTTTTTGGACAAGCATTTTTAATGTGAAATCTACTTAAGATCTATAAACACTTCAATAATATGTTTCATGGGGCTGTTACTTTTCTTTTTAATCATAAATAATCACTTACTTTATTCAATATAATTTAATGTTATTTTAAAAGATAATTCCATGCTTGAGATCTACTCAAAAGACCAATCATACAAAATTGGAAAGCCCCGATAGACCTATATAATTCATATGGATGGATAGATATGGGTGAACAACACATATTTGCATCTCTCTCAGTGCTTCATAACCAGAGAAGTATTTCAGAATAGAAGAACTGTCAAAGTGCATAAATTGAAACTTTTGTCTCGAGCAAAATATGTACATGAATCATTAGCCAGCAATTTTGTGCATCTTTGCTCCCAGACACAACAGGAAACAGTGATGCCAATCATACCAGATTCTTTGATATTGACTATACTGGTAAAAGGAAGTACCACAAATCTCACAAGTAAGCTTGATCACCCAATTTTCCTGTCTTAAGAGGAAAGGACGTTTGGTGAAATTCCAGCACCAAAATGAACTCTCCTCAAGTCACACTTTTTTTTTTTAAAGAAGGAAGTCACATAATGAAATATTTATTTCCTTTTTTGCCATAGAATTGATTTTGAAAATATCAAGAACAGTAGATAAGAAAATTTCAAGGACATTTTGAATGTGAAATGACAAGTATTTATTTTGAAAATAAGCCCCAGCGTCCTGAGGAAAATGCAATCACAAGCAGATTTTTGTACCAAGAGCTTTTTTCCTCCCCCAAAGTATCAAGATCCAATATCCCTTACTCATTTTTTAAAAATGCTTCCTAGACCTAGAGAGGATTTGTCTATGAGATGATGAAACATCTCTTCTATATAACAAAAAAAAATACATCTATCTAGTTGAAGAATATCAGATCAGCTGGGCTGATGCAGTCAAAGAGGCTGATGAACTTAAATGAATTGCTTACTTTTTACCTAGTTGTGTTGGTATCTGATCAATGTAGCCTACATGAAGAAGACGCAGCCAATTAACCAATTCCTATGGCTTCAAAAAAAGTCAGTGAGGAGACACAATGGATAGAATACCAGATATGGAATGAGGAAGACTTATCTTTGTGATTTCAAATCCAGCCCCAGACACTTACTAGCTGTGTGACCCTGGGCAAATCACTTAACCTTATTTGCCTCAGTTTCTTCATCTGTAAAATGAACTAGAGAAGGAAATGGCAAGCCACTACAGGATCTTTGCCAAGAAAACCCCAAATGGGTCACACAGAGTGAAAATGGGTCACATGACTGAAAAACAATTGTTTAACAACATCATGGGTTCAAAAATCTTATTGACTTAGTGTTTATGGGAGCTGTGATTCAACGGTTCACAAGTTTAATATAAAACAATAGACTGGGTGACCCAATGGTCAGTTCAATTTCATCATTAGGATGATTGTAATTCATGATTTTAACAGTCTTGCTGCCTTAATTAGCTTGACTACCATTGCATTTATTTGCTTGCTCAGCCTTTCATCACCTTTCCCTACTCCTCACTAAAGCTAATTGTAGTATCTGAATGCTTAATACCATTCTTTCCCTTCTAGGAAATTATCCCTCTTCTCTCATATATCTTCAATCTCTCCCTCTCCACTTGCTTCTTTCCTGCAAAAATATTCAGAATTTCCTAATTCTAAAATAAAAAAAAAGAGAAACTTTTTCTTCTAGAGCATTTCTTATTTACCATCCATCTCTCATTTCCCCTTTACAAGTAAAATTTCTGGAAAAATTCTAGTCAACACATTCTTTCTTTAATTTCCCTTTGCACTGAAGCCCCTTTCTCACAAGTCACCAAATATCTAACCACCAAATCCAATGGTTTTTTGTCAGTCCTAACCCTTGATCTACCAGCAGCATCAGGGGCTATTGACCCTCTTCTTCTTCTTCTGTATACTTTCTTCTTCTAAGCAATGACTCTGGAGACACTCCTTGTTCTTTTACTACTTCTTTCTCTATTGCAGGTTTCTTGTCTTCTTATCTCTTTAACATGGGTGTTCCTCCAAATGCTTTTGGTGGCACCCTTCTTTTATCTCACCACAGTCTCCAGTCCTTTCAGGGATGTGCTGGAGCCAACTCAAAGCAGCTCCCAAGAGCTGATTATTAAATTTTCAGTGTGCTCATTTATGCTTTGAAAAGCAGCAAAGGTTACAGATCAGGACTTGATTTATTGCTTTGTTGATTTCTAGACTCAAGTAAGTGATGGAGAAAATGTTAATGCAATTCAACTTAAAAGTTGCATATCTCCAAATATATTTGGAGAGGATGGAGAGAACTGATTGTTAAACATTTACCAGCATACCCCTGAATCCTGACCTTTCATCTGAGGTCTATTTCCCACATCTCTTACTCCTTACAAGATAATTTCACTCATACATACTCTCAACATCTCAACTCAATATATTAAAAATTGAGTTTGTTGTTTTTCTCCTAAACCTGATCCCCATCTTGATTTCACTATTATTTTCAATCTTACCACTTTTACCCAGTCTCTCACTTGCAAGATCTTGTTGCTATCTCTGACTTTTCTCTTTACCTTATGCCTCACATCCAATCAGTTACCAAAGTCCCATTGATTCTACTTTTGCAGTATCTCTCACATATCTATCTGTTTCCTCCTCTGTCCCAATGGCCATTATCCCAGCATGAACACTCATTACCATCTGCCTTGCAGAAGCCAAAAAAAAAAAAAAAAAAGCCCAGAAATGGCTTCATTTCACAAATGTTTCACTTCTTTGTCAAGCACAAAGGCATAATAGCCAAAGGCAACACTTTTTTTTTTTTTAGCATACAAGGTGATTTTCACAGCATTATTGAAAGTTATAAACAATAAAATTCAGCGAAGGGAAAGAACAAACCTGCAGAAAGCTGGGCATATATAAGTTCCAGCTAAGCCAAATTGTCCTGAGAACACAGAGAAAGGACAACAAATAGGCATGAAAGGGAAAAGATGTTTCCGTATGTGTATAGTGATCAATTTTCATCACTGAGGGTAGTGAAACCGCCACATTTGGACTCAATGCCTCAGTGAGTACACTGTGAAAGTGGAAACACATTTAATAAGATGAAATAAGGAAGCACAGATAGATATCATCAAATAAAAGGAGAAAAAAAATGTGCATTTGAGTCAACACAATTTTAAAGACATTCAGGGACCACTTTTCAAAATATCTCAAAGAAGGGATGATTCCAAAGAACAGAGATCAAGATTTCTAAACTATATAGGTGCCTAAGAACACTTCACAGAACTCTAAATGGAAATGATCCGAATATTCAAAGGAGTAAATTGGATCAGCAATCATAGAAACAGCATGGTGTAGCCTAGAAGGTGCTGGATTTGGAATAAGGTCAGTCCTGGTTTCAAATCCTGCCTCAGGCATGTACTAGGTGTGTAATTCGAAGCTAGCCAAATAATCTCCCTGATTCCCAGTTTCCTTACCTCTGTAATTAGACTCTATGGTCTCTATAATTCCTTCTGGCTCTAAATCTATGATTTTATGATTATGTATATGATCATATGCTTTTATGATGAGTATAATTCCAAATAGTTGCCTTTAAGTTTTTGATCTCCAAGGACATTCCTATCACTTTTAGATTAATCTATAATAATTAGATTATTGCAGACTTAGAGAAAGCTTAAGGTTTTATGTGGGCAGCTATATGGCACAGCAGATAGAGCACTGGGCCTGGAATAAAGAAGCTTTGGGTTTAAACTGACCTCAGACACTCATTAGCTGTGTGACCCTAGGCAAGTCACTTAACACCATTTGCCTCAGTTTCCTCATCTGTAAAATGAACTGGAGAAGAAAATGGCAAACCATTCCAGTATCTTTGCCAAGAAGATCACAAATTAAGAGCTGGACATGATTGAACAAAACAAAATTTACATAATTTTATTTCTCTCTTTGTCTTTTTAAATGCAATTTCAAAACAACAAATGATTGGAACATAATTTTGAGAGTCAGATGTTGATTAGGAAAGCATTCTAACCGGGTTGGACCTAAGTCTTGTTTTGTTGGCTATATTAGAATAGAAAGTTTAGATATAATAATAGGTTGATATCAGGGGCAGCTAGGTGGTGCAGTGACTAGAGCACCAGCCCTAGAGTCAGGAGGACCTGAGTTCAAATGTGACCTCAGACACTTAACACAAAAAACTAGCCATTTGACCTTGGGCAAATTACTTAACCCTAATTGCCCTACCCTCCCCCTCCAAAAGAAAAAGCAAAATAAAATAATAGGTTGATATCAAATCCTTAATCAGAGAGAGAGAGAGAGAGAGAGAGAGAGAGAGAGAGAGAGAGAATGCCTGTGCATTTTGAGAAATCTGAACTAATTTGACCTTTTTTATCCACTTGTTCAGAGTATCACATTCAGAGCTTTCAGAGTTTGAGTCAGGATGGATATCTTTGGTCATCCAGTTCAACCCATACCTGAGAAAGAATTCCCTCTACAACATATTCAACAGGTAGTCAACCAGACTTACTTGAAGATCTTCAGTGAGAGAAAAAATCCCATCTCCTAAGAGGCAGCCCATTGTACTTTTGGATAGCTCTAATCAATGATTAGAGGAATACATTTCTTCTACCAAGTCTAAATTTGCTGCTTTGCAAAGTACATTTATGATTTCTAGTTCTATCTGGTCTGGTCTGGTCTGCTCTTGGTACCAAAAAAAATAACTCTAACCCCTCTTCTCTTCCACGTAACAGTCCTTTAAATACTTGGAAGCGGGCTACAATTTCACTTTCTAAATAATTTCTTCCAAATTAAGCATCCCCAGATTCTTCACCCTGTAGGCATAGTGGAAAGAGTGTTATAGTTGGAATACTTAAGTTGGAATTGTAAAACCTTAGATCGAATTCTAACTCTGTCCATGTGAACTTGGACAAGTGGGAAAGGGAAGGGAGCATGTATTCACTAAGCACCTTCTATATGCCACATGTTTTAGAAATATCAAACTTGCTGAACCTTAGTGTCTTTATCTGTAACATGAGGAGGTTAGACTCTAGGGTCCTTCACACTCTTGATTTATGAAACTATGATATAATGAAGTGCTCTTAATATGATGAGATGCACTTGGGGCCCTGTACTGTCCTCACTGCTCTACTCTGGACACTCTCAGGCTCATTAATGTCCTTCTTAAAGTGTGGCACTTAGAGATGAATACATTATTCAAGACAGGGACTAAATAGTGCAGACAACAGTATGTTTTCATATCCTTATTCCTGGGTATGTTGGCTTTTAATGCTAACCAAGATTGTATAAGATTTCATGGATTCCATATCACACTGTTCACTTAACCAATGGTTAGGCACACCTTTAGTACATAAAGAAATTAATTCAGGCTGTTCACTGAAAGCTTAAATACTGAAGCTGAAGCTTAAATACTTTGGCCACAGAATGAGAAGATGGACTCATTGGAAAACACCCTGATGTTGGGAAAGATTAAAAGCAAAAGGAGAAGGGGGTGGTAGAGGATGAGATGGATAGATAGTGTCATGGAAAAAACAAACATGAACTTAGACTTCTAGATACAGTGAAGAATAGTAAGATCTAGCATGTTATGGTCCATGGGGTCATGAAGGGTCAGATACCAAATGACTGAACAACAACAGCAAAACCTTCATCTGTACTTTTAAACTTATTTTTTTTAAAACAAGTGTGTTTTACCTTGGTCTCTTTTAAATGTTACTTAATTTGGCCCAATTTTCTCCCCTATAAAGATCTTTTCAGATCTTGACTCTGTTATCTTCTCTATCATCTTAAATATGATAAAACAGGCAATCGGTACCTTTATTCAAGTCATTGATAAAAATGTTAAATAGCACAAGACTGAGCACAGCTCCCTGGGACATTTCACTGGAGACCTCTTTTTGAGACATCAGTAATTCAGTAAGTCCAGCTATTCAAGTAAGTCTAGGTTCCCATAACTGTACTATATTCAACCCCCATGGCTCAATTCCCTGAAGAATAGTATTAGCGACTTCATCCAATGCCTTCCTAAAATCTGGTTAAGTTAGATCTATAGTATTTCCCAAAGTTGCTATCTAATCCCCATGGAAAAGGAAATAAGGTTCATTTGACATGACTTATTCTTGATGTTGTGACCATTCAGTCATTTTAGTTGCATCTGACTCTTCATAACCCCATTTGAGGTTTGTTCTTGGCAAGGATACTGGAGTGATTTGCCTTTTCTTTCTCCAGATCATTTTACAAATGAGGAAACTGAGGCAAATATGGTTAAGTGACTATCCCAGGGTCACACAACTAGTGTCTGAGTCCCGATTTGAACTAAGGAAGATGAATCTTCCTTACTCCAGATTTGGCACTCTATCTACTGAGTCACATAGCTACCCCATGCTAAATCTGTTCTAGACAAGCTTATTGGCTATTGCTTGATATAGGCTGACAGGCATGCTAAATCATACCAAAGCAATCCCAGTTCCTGCCTGGGATCTTTCCTGATATCCCCAGCTACTTAGTGTCTTCCCCTTCCATCTTGTATTTATTTTGTATATATCAACATATGTACATCAAAGGTATCAAACTTATAGCCTGAAAAACCTTCCCAGTACATCTGAAATAAGACTAAGATGTAATTGGGAAATGTTTAACAAAACAAATAAAATACAATACAACATGGATACTGTTAACCTGTAGTTTTCTAAGTTGATATGTGACCCACAGGGATCATTTCTGAGTTTGACATCACTCATATGCATTCTGTCTTCTCAATAGAATATAAGCTCCATGAGGGCAGGAGATGTTTCACTTTTATCATTTTATCCTCAGTGCCAATACAGTGCCTGACATATAGGAGGACCAAACAAATGTTTGTTGATCAGTTGATTGATTGATTAAAGAGAATGGATCATTTCTATATAGTATTAACACAGCAGAATGCCATGGGTTGGTCCCTTAGTATTTATAACTTTCTCAGCCCATGAAGGCCAGACTCTGAAGTGGAGGCACTAGGGTAAAGTGGAAATCACATCGGCCATGGAATTGATAGACCAGGGCTCAATTCCTAACTCCATCTGTTGTTCAGTTGTTTCAGTCCTGTCTCACTCTTCATGATTCCATTTGGGATTTTCTTGGCAAAGATAATGAAGTAGTTTCCCGTTTCCTTCCCCAGCTTATTTTACAGATGAGGAAAGTGAGGCAAAGAGGGTTAAGTGACTTGCCCAGGGTCACACAGCTAGTAAGTGTCTGAGGTCAGATTTGAACTCAGGAAGATGGATGAGTCTTCCTGACTTCAGGTCTGGCTCTCTGTGACCTGTGGCACCACCTAGCTGCCCTTCCTAGCTCTGACATTCACTAGCTACCTGACTTGAGCAGTTAGCCTCATGAGCCTTAATATTATCATCTACCAATAGGCTTAGGAGAGGGGTTATGGGGATAATGATATTTTTACAAACTACCTCATAGGGTCATTATGAGAGAAACATTTTGTAAACTGAAAAGCATTAAATGAATGTGAGCCATGATTATCACTAGCGTTTACCACTTTAGTCTGATAGATAATGTGCTGGTCTCCTAAGCCAAGAACTATGGATTCAAGTTTTATTCATGGTACACATGCACCATTTTCTTGTAATGGTAACTATCTCATAGGGTGATTACAAGGCAAACAGTTTGTAAAATGCAAAACCTATTATAGATGGGAGCTATTATTATCAGTGTGTTGGCGGTTTTTCGCTCGGCAACATTTATTTGCCCCTGAGAATATTTTTGGCTCTTAATAGACAAAGAACACGAAATAAGGCACTTTACAAAAATATTTGAGTCATTGTTTTTGTGTAGACATAGCCTTAATGGATTGCATACTTATTAATTATCTGGTTAACCTGGTCAAAGCAGACAGCCACACTTTATGATTGAACTCTTAAATTAGATTTGTTTTTAGACATGAGTATCCAAATTCTACTTACACTGACCAAATAAACCAGATTGTTGACAATCTGGTTATTTTGCTAAGGCTTTGAAAACATCAAATAAAATGTAAGAAAATGCTCCCATTCTAGAAAAGCAGGTTCAAGACCCAAGGATATGGCTGGACTCCCTTGTCAGAGCATTTCAGGAACAATATTCTGTTTACACTGATCTGTGCAGGTCAATCTAAATGTATTCCAGGGAATTAGTTTCTTTATCCTTTGAACTTATTCTTGATGTTGTGACCATTCAGTCATTTTAGTTGCATCTGACTCTTCATGACCCCATTTGAGGTTTGTTCTTGGCAAGGATACTGGAGTGATTTGCCTTTTCTTTCTCCAGATCATTTTACAAATGAGGAAACTGAGGCAAATATGGTTAAGTGACTATCCCAGGGTCACACAACTAGTGTCTGAGTCCAGGAGTTTTCAACTTGTGGGTTAAGTTCAATTTAAATACATCCTGCATATCAGATATTTACATTACAATTCATAACAGTAGCAAAATTACAGTTATGAAATAGCAACAAAACTAATTTTATGGTTGGGGGGTCACCACAACATGAGGAACTGTATTAAAGAGTCGTGGCATTAGGAAGGTTGAGAACCACTGTCTTACATGGTATGTGTATGAATGACACAAATTAGATTGGTTTATTAATTTTTTTCCCTATTCTCAGGATCATAGAATCTCAGAGTTGGAAGAAACCTAGGACATCATCTAATCCAATCCTCATCTAAAGGAGAATCTCCTTAATATTCCAACATAGAAAGTGCTTATCCTGTCTTATCTGGAAGACCTCAATAAGGAAAACCCATTCCCTTTCAAAATAGTCCATTCGTCAGCTATATGGCAAACCACTCCAGTATCTTTGCCAAGAAAATCCCAAGTGGAGTCATGAAGAATTGTACACAACTGAAAACCCTGTGAGACAGAAACTTATTAAAGCTCTTCTTCTTGTCCCTTCACGTTCTCCTTCCCTTCCAGATAAGTCCTTTGCTTCTAATTTCCCACTTATGACCACATCTGGAGAATTGTGTTTAGTGCTGGATACCACCTTTTGGGAAGGATGGTGATAAGCTGGAGAACATCCAGTGTAGGGCAACAGCACACTGAAGAACCTTGAGATCTTTCCACGTGAGCTGTAGAAATGAAGATGCTGGTGTAGCTAGGGGGTGCAGTGGAATAGAGCACTAGCCCTGGAATCAAGACCTAAGTTCAAATCAGACCTCAAACACTTATTAGCTATATGACCCTGACCAAGTCACTTAACTTTGATTGCTTTCCCTCTCCATTAAAAAAAAGTTGTACAGAAGAGCATAGTTTAGCCCAGAGAAGATTTAAGGTGTGTGGTGGGGCATAATAGCTATTGTCACAGTACCTGAAGGACTTTCACCTGGAAGAGGGATTAAACTTGCTCTCCTTCATGCCCAAAGGATTGAACTTGGGGCATTCGGTTAAAATTAAAGAGTCATCTTTTCAGCTTCATGTAAGAAAAACTTGTAGGTAATTAGATCGGTCCAGATATAGAATGGGCTGCCTGGGGAGGTAATGCTTTTCCTCTTGCTGGAGGCTGTGAATGAAGTGTATTGTAGAAGGGATTCCTATCTATATTTATACGTTATTTGTGTATGTGTTAAATCCCCCCCCCCCAAGTAAAGTAGAGACTATTTCTTTTCTGTCTTTCTATCCCCAGCAAAAGCAGAGTGCCTTGTACATAGTAGGTGATTTCTGAACATAGATGGTGCATTGAACTGAATTTTTAATCCATTATGGTGTGGACTCTGTGGCCTGTCAGGTCATGTTTGATTTGAAAGTCCTACATGAGTAGAAACTGACTATTATTGGTGAATTCTTGCTAAAGGATTGAGTTCAAAGTAAACAGATTTTTTAAAAATTATGGCTACATGATTTCAAAACCTGGTTGTGTTTTAGTCAATTCAGTGAAAAAGGAAGGAAGGAGAAAAAAGAAGCAAGGAAGGGGGAGAGGGAGGAAGGGAGGAATAGAGCGAAGAAGTAATGAAGCAAGCATTTATTAAGTATTTATACTATGCTGCATGCTTTATAAATACTACCTCATTTAATCCTCACAACAACTCTGAAAAGTGGGTTCTCTTATTATCCTCACTTTACAGCTAAGAAAACAAAGGCAGGTAGAAGTTAAATGATTTGCCCAGGGTCACACAGTTAGAAGGTATCTGAGGTTGGGCAAGTCTCTTAACCCCAACTGCCCTCCAAAAAGCAAAAAGAGAGAGAGAGAGAGAGAGAGAGAGAGAGAGAGCTAGAGAGAGAGAGAGAGAGAGCGCAAGAACGAGAGAGAGAGAGAGAGAGAGAGAGAGAGAGAGAGAGAGAGAGAGAGAGAAAGAGAGAGAGAAGGTATCTGAGGTCAGATTTGAATTCAAGTCTTCCTGATTCCAGGTATAGCCAAACTCCCATACTAAATATATTTACCCAAAGCATGTGTTTATTTCAGTTCCCCTTTGTTATAGACGCAGTAAGGAAAGCAAACTGGGAAGAGGAAGAAAGGTGTCCTTGAGAAAACAACATAGTATTCCTAGACCCATGTTTTAAATCTATATCATAGATCAAGAGCTGAAAAGGACTTCAGAAGCCAACTAGAAGAACCATCTAGTTCTACAGATGAAGAAACTGAGGCCCAGAGAGGGTGACTTGTCCAAGGTCACACAGGTCACAAGTGTCAGGGAGCACAATTTGAACTTCGGTCCTAACTCCATAGCCAGTATTCTTTCTGCTTGCTCTATCATACTGCCTTCCTTGCTTAACACAAAATATGATGTAAAAATCTTAAATTTACTTCTGTCCCCTTAAAAGTCTGTAGGAGAATTTTAAAAATATTAGTATAGTTTTTTCTTGTTTTAATATATGATTTGTGGGGCAATTCACTCAAATTTAGCAACAGAATCAAAATATTATTAATATCCTGAGTCCAAATAGAGAGGAAGTATGGTATATAGAAAGACAATCAGAGTCAGAACTCTAAATATGGGCAAGTCACTTATCCCAATATTGCTCTCTTGAGACAGTCATAGATTGCAGAGCAGTTGTCTTTTGCTGGGAAGTCTGGACATCACGTCTTGAAGAGAGAGACAGACAAACAGAGACAGACAGACATAGAGACAAAGAGACACAGACATCGAGAGAAAGACAGAGGGAGACAGAGAGAAAGAGAGAAATGAGAGAGACAGAGAGACAGAGAGAAAGGGGGTAGGAGAGGTGAGAGAAAGGCAGACAGCTAGACAGTCAAAAAGAAAGAGAGAAAACTTAAATTCTAAATTTCTTCATAATTTTTACCAGTTATAAAACTTGAAGTCTTTCTTTAAGAATTTTATCATTGCCTGAATGAGGTCAAGAAATTTTAAAAGTTTCACTCAAAATATTTGTAAACTTGTTACATTTCTTTTATTTACTTTCCAAAAACACCTTGAAAAATGAACTGATTGAGTTAATAATAATAATTGAAATACTTTCTTTACCCTTCCCCTCTGCAAACAAGTATCTGAAGGCTCTCATATCTCAAGGTTTTTTATCCCCCAAACCCCAGATACAAAAATTTTCCAAACATTTATTAAATCTTTACATATCTAGTTATTCTATTTAATAGACTTCTCAATGTCTGAAAGTTGTAAGTTTCAAGGAACTGTCCTTAAACAAATCCCTTAAGTGACTAAAAATAGAGTAGTTTGAATGGTTTAATTTTTATCAATTATTTGGTTATTATCTATTAATTCTGTGAGCAGATACAGTCCAGTTCTCAATATTTATTTCTCTTTTACTAACCTAATTGGGAATCTCCAGAACTATCTAAAAGGTTTATTTGAAATGAACTTAAATGAAGTAAAAATAATGAAGTGTGGAGTTTCACTTTTAAAACTAAAATGGATTTGAATGGTAATTTAAAAAATGACAGTATACATTAGCCACAGTTAAAAATTTCCATTATTGCTTCACTGGTCATTTCAACTGATGTTTTTAAATCTGTTTCAGGAATTGTAGTTTAGGAACTAGATTATACAAGTAGAGATATCAATAATCTTTGTATTTATCCTCTGGAATTTATAAGACAAGTTAAGTCCAAAAAATCATATAACTTCATTATTACTGAAAATGAAGACCATGTTAAAAATGGTGAGGGGGAACCAGTAGCATACAAATGTGTGCATAGTGTGCATACACTTAAAGTTTAAGGAAAGGTTAATGCAAGGAGAAAAGTCAGATCTTTAGTGACAAGACCTAAAAAAAAAAAAGAATTTTGAGCTGTCACTGTGCATCCTTTTAAAAAGCCTCTTTTCATGAAACTCCAATCTAAGTATTTACTCCCCCCTCTTTGTTCTATTCCTGAAGATTCTATGCCCCCTGCCAAAAATAATACTAATTTGAGGAAATCCATATCTCTCAACCTGTGTGTTCTCATTATTTACTTTTAAAATATTTTCTTAAATTATTCTGATGTTCTGTCATGTTAATGGATCAGTTACCAGTCTCCATCATTTGAATATGCTTCCTTCTAACAGATTCCCTCTCACTGGGCTCTGTCCCACAGGCTCAGACACCCAGTCTTTAAGCATTAAAAGGGCAGAATTTACAAATCTCAAAACTCTCAATATAACACACTATGTATCTACAATCTATGTCAATTGATTCTATGGTTGATCTTCACTTTTCCCTTCTTTCTTTGGGTGGTTTAATAGGAGATCAAGTGAAAGGAGCCCACCTCCCCCACTTGAGAATGTTCCATGACAGCTGCACCTGTAACCCCATTACCTGTTTGCAAGGAGATTGTTCTCGTATCTCCATCCTGAGACACAATACTGAAATGATAGGTTGTTCCAGCTTGTAAGTCCTCGGGGTTACATTCATAGGTATGGTTGGCAATCTGCAGAGGGTAGCACAGGGCGCTCCTAGAGGTGTCGGAGTTGTAGATGAGGCTAAAGTTACAGTGTGATCCTTCTGTGCTCCACCTGAGACTGGCAGAACTGCTGAAGACCTTAGCTTGGGTCACGTTGATATCACACCTCAGCGGCTCCCCGAGGCCACTCTGCAAAAGGGATGAGAGACAAGTGCTGAAGTCTCCTGATTGAAACCTTCCCTAGGGACGTTCTGGTTCCTTTCCCTTCCTCTCCAAAACAAGCTCCCCAAACCAATTCCATAAGTAAAACAACAAACAGAGCAAGAACACAGGTAGGTGGCCACATCTCTCTGTAGCTGGCCTCCCTGAGGGGAGCTTGGGTGTGGGGGCGCGAGAGACGGGGAACGAGGCGTGACTTTGGAGGTGAACTCAGCCCGCTCAGGAGTGAGCTAGCAGGAGGATGAGCGGCTGGCAGAGTGCATCTCTGCTTAGCTCCCAGGGCCATTCTCGAGACTCAGAAAGGTTCTAGGGAGAAAGGTGGCCGTCTAGGGGCACACAATGACCAGGCACCGAGGCTTGGGGGCTAGTTTGCTGAGAGAGGGAAGGTGAGGAAGGCGCTTTTTCCATCCCCAGATTTCCCTTTCTTCTGCCACTCACCTGCATCAGGTTCAGTGCCATCCATAAGGTCAACCTGGCTGCATAGCTCAGCATTGCCATCAGTGCTTAAGAACAAGATTACCCTAGTCGGGGGTGATAAGAAGGGAGACAGACGGCCACCAAGTCCCAACTGGGGAGAGAGGGGAGGCGAGGTGAAGCGAGGGATGGCTCCCCGGACAGTCCGCAAGACACTTGTTGCCTGCGCTTCAGGGCTGCCTGCCGGCTCCTTGAGGTTTCCTCCGGGAGGGGCACCGGGACATGCCAGGACAGGGGCCGCTATTGCTGCTGCTGTGGCTGCTGCTGCTGCTGTGGCTGCTGCTGCAGCCCTCGGCGGGCTGGGGACACGAGAGACGGCGGGGGCAGGCAGCTCGCAGCCCTTCCCACGCTGCCATACTGACCCGCACTGCCGCTAGCCTGAGCCCTTTCCACGGACTTCCGCAATCAAAAGGCAATTTCCTCGTCTCCCGGCAAAGGAACAATGCTCCGGGGAGGGAGGGCGCCTCGAGGAGCCAATGCCTGAGGCTGCCAAGGGAGTCTGGAGCGAGCCCAGCTGCCCTCCTAGTGCCCCACTCCGCTAGCTGCCGGGGTCCCGGCTCCGCTGCACTTGGCTTTGCGGACTTTCACTTTTCGACACTCTTTCCTCCGCTCTCCAGACCTCTGGGCAATAAGCATTCCTTGCCTCCCTCCCTCCCTCTCACTTTCCAGCCCCCCTTCCTTTTCTCCACACCCTTTACCTCCCCCTCTCCCCCCCATCTTCCTTCCTATCGTCCTCCCTCATCTGCTTTCTCCAGGGGCTCTTTTCCCAAGATTATGCCTGACCAATCATGTAGCAGAGCATATTTCCCTAGGTCTCGAAACCTCTTTCCTGGAACTTTATTAAAATGTTCTTATCCCACACTTTCCCCTCCTCACTTCAAAGAATCCCTTCCCTCTCCCCAACAAAAAGTCCTTTGCCCGTTGCTAATCAGGATGCGATCTTTGCTCTTCTTGCCATACGCTTTCTGTTTTCTCCTATAAAAATTTTGCTTCGTTTCTGTAGGCAAAAAACTACTTCAAAATGCCATTTATGAGGACACTGCGATCGAGGGATGCAATAGTTTGCTTGCATTTTATCCGCTAAAGTTGTACCCATTTCTTTCAAGTTACCTTAATACTACTGCTCAGCAAGGGATAATAAGGTCGCAAGTCAATTGCATCATTAATTCTTTTTTTTTCTATTTTTAATTTTTTTTGCATCATTAATTCTTAAGTAAATTTCCATAAAATAAATAAAGAGACTCAAACTACATCTCCTGGCATATTACTGAATAAAAATCTATCAAGACAATTACACCTCTAAGAACATTAAAAAAAACCCAAACTTTTTATTATCACACAAAATAATGTATGTAAGCCCTCCATAATTTCAGGGATACCTCAGTGGCAGAGCATTATAAGCACATTTCCCTCAGTTTGCTGTACCTAATTGTGCCCTTGACACAACGTTCCTCCGGGTCCTTGAATGACTCTGGGACTAACAATATAAAGAAGTTTCCTGATTCTCAAGGAACAAACAAAAAGAATTCTATGCAGATAACAGCCAAAGTATGACCCACACCTTTAATAATTTATTATCATTTCCTTTAGATATTACTGTAGCAACTAGAGCACTTTTCACATTGTCATTTCCAAGAGTTAAAAAGACCTGTTGATGTTGCTAAATGAAGAGGAAAGGAAGCATTTTGTTTTATTTTTAAAAATTAAATATGCCATGCTCACTTGATTCTACATTGTATACAGTAACAGTTTTTAATTTGAACAGCAGAAAAAAACCAAGTGAAAGAGATTCAATTCCATTTGGGAAAGTGTTGTCTTATTCCTTCCATCTCTTTAATAAATGCACATTTATCTCACACAAACTCTTTGGTGTTTTTTTTTTTAATCTGCAGCTAGATCTGAGATCACACACACATATCTTCCTAACATTTGGAGCCATTAAATCCCACAGAGTTTAATTTTAAGTTTCCATAAGTTTCCAGGAAAATTGGGTATTACTTGCCTCCCTCTCCAACTGGTTCATTTGCATTTACTAAACAATACTTCCCATTCCTCCCCTCTGCCAAGAGAATTAAGTTACTTTACCAAGTCCATGATGCTTTTAAAAATAAAATTTCACGTCTTTTCTTTGTAATTGTACAGTGCAAAGTATCATTGCTAGAAGACTAGAATGATTTCTATTTTCTTCCTTTTCCTAACACTACTCCCTTTTAATTGTTTTTCTGTGCTATAACTAAGGTTATGTTTTCATGCCCTCTACACTCCATAGGGGTGAAATGCCTTTTACATAGAAAGCACTTAATAAATGCTTGTTGAAATGAATTATTGACTTGTACTTATTATCCCACTTTTAACTTAAAACACTATCACAGACTAAATCAGAATTAAGCTTTTTATCCTTTTCTTTAAATTAACCCACGATGTCCAGTCATTTAACCTTCCCTGCCCAAGTCACCTCTATCCATCCCTCTTTGTTTATTCAAATCTGGCACCTTCTAAGAGGCTCTGGGGAGCTTCTATTTTTCAGGAAGCCTTTGCATGCTTCATTTCTTTCACAACACTCCAGTAGACCAGGAGGAATTCTTTAGAAAGTTTATAAACTAGGATTTCAGCAGAGTTATTTGGGGAAAAAATATTTCTCTGTACATGAAATCTCTTTATAGATATGGTGGAGAAAGAAGTAAATTAGATGGAAAAAGAGTTGAATAACCAGTCCAAAAGAATAGTAATAGTGATTAAGGAATCAATGTCAGTCAAGAAGGAAGTTTTAATGGAATGCCCAAAGACTCTGTTCTTGACTCTGTGCTACTTGGCATTTTCATCTATTCCTTTCATGAAGACATAGATATAATGCTTATATTTGCAGATAATATAAAGTTTGTAGAGACAGCTAACTTGTAGGTCAACTGAGTTAGGATTCAATGGGAGAAAATGAGGAGTCAATGCTAATAAAATTAAATGTAATAGAGATGAATAAGAATTCTACATCTGGGCTCAATATAATTCAATAGTATGACACGGTCCATATAAGTTCAATATAAGTCAATGGTGTAACATGGTAGTCAAGTCTTAAACTATGTTAATAAAGATGGACTGTCCAAAATAAGAAAAGCAATAAAAATTTTATCCTGCTTTGTCTTGGCCAGAATATATCCAGAATATTGAATTTCTTTCTACATGTTATAATTTGGGAAGAATATTGACAAATTAGGCTACATTCAGGAGAGGGTGAATAGAACTGGAGATTATATTATGTGAATAAAAAGGCATTTATTAAGCAATGACTATAAAGAGTACCAAGTACTGAGCTGAGTGCTGAGAACACAAACGAGGAAGCGAAGACAGTTTATGCTCTCAAAGAGCTTACATTTGGATTGGGAAGACAATGGCCATAGGAAAGTTGTGATCAGGAAAGGAGACTTTTTTTTAAAAACAGCATTAGTGAATGAGGTAATAGGGAATAGATTGACATACCCCAGTCAGGAACAATGGCACAATTGATTTAAGCTGGTAATATTTAGCCTGTAGAAGGGAAGATGTTTTAGGGATCCATAGCTTTCTTTAACTATTTAAAATGTTTTCCTCTTTGAGAGGCATTTGGGATGCATTTGGCTGGAGGAGCGGGGTGGAGATTTAGGTATACTGAATCAAAGTTTCAGAATGGCAGATTTTAGATTCAATGTAAGGATAAATAAACTTTATAACAGCTACAGCTGTCTAGAAATGAAATAGGCTGCCTTGTTGGTTTACTACCTCATTCTGTTCTTACATGGAGGCTGTAAGACCACTTGCCAAGACTGTGGTATTCCCTTCTTAACCTCTGCCTCTGAGGGTCCATCCCCTCTAAGCATTCAAGAACCATCTTTGGTATGAAACTTTTTATGATTCCCCTCAACTAACAGTGCCCTCTCCCTAAAATTCCCTTTTATTTAACTGCTTTGATTAACTTTATATCTATGTTCTATAGATTTTTATATGTACTTGTCCTCCCCATTAGAATGTGAACTCTTCTTGAGGAGACACTATTTCATCCTTAGTACTTGTATCCCCATTGCCTAACATAGTGTCTGGCACAGAGGAGATACTTAATGAATATTTTTTTTGGTTGACTGATTACTTGCTGCAGAGGTGATCTCTGAGCACCCAACTCCATAATTCTATGATTCAGTTAATATTTTTTGTAATACTTTGATGGATCTGTGAATCTTATCAATATGGGTACTCCGTTGGTTCTACTAGTCTTCCATTCTGCAATATAATAATTATTATAATATTATATATGTTATATATTACATATATTGACACATAATATTAACATTAATGAATAATGTTAACATTATAAAATATAATTAATGATACAATATAATAGTATTATGTAATAAGAGCTATATTATCATATATTATCACACATTTATATTATATATTACACATAATTATAAATATTATATAATATGTATAATTATAATAATTGCATAGTTCTATTTAACTTTTAATACAGAGCAGTCTGGAGTTTAAGCTCTATTTTATACTGACCAATATGCTCTCCTCACAAGGCTGAAGGATAAATAAATGAACAAAAAGGTAGTTAGAAAAGGCCCTCCCCTTAAAAAAAAGATTTTAGCAAAGTGCTATGACTTTTAAGGAGGAGGTTCAGGCCAGCCATATCTTAATTCCTCTCCAGGCTGCAGTCCTGACTCTCCTAGACAAGGCATTTGGAGGGAGAGATAGGAAACAGAAAGTGCTGAGCAGGTCAGAGCACCACTGTCACCTTGAGCACCATTTCCCTCAGACTCTGATGGATACAGTCTAGGACCCTAAATCTGAAGTTTGGGGAAAGCAGTGCCTCCCAAACCACCAGACCTGCTTCTAACCTAGCCCCCAAAGCCATTTTTGAGGGGAGAAATATTTGTGGATGCGGGCTCACCTTTCTCATCACTAACAGTATTAGCTACTGACCAGCTGCCACCAGTAGTCAGGCAGGCACAGGAGCCCTGGGAGTGACAGTGCCTCCAAGGTCACTGGTCCTACTTTCAACCTGTCCCTCACAGAGGGTTGCCCCATCTGGGGAAGTAACTCTTGTGTAGAAAGGGCCAGCCATCCCTACCAATTGCCAACAAACTGCCACACACAGGCAGGAGAATTTGCCTGTCTGAAGCATCAAGGCAGCCCAGGGAAGAGATGAGAGGTGGCATGTGCCAGTAGAGTTTGACCACTATCACCACCACCTCAATAACAACAACAATAATTACTACTACAACTACTATTACTACTACTACCACCACCACCACCACCACTACCAATACCACTATCACTACTACCACTACTACAACTACTACTACTACCACCACCACCACCACCACTACTACCACCAATACCACTACCACTTCTATTACTACTACCACTACTACTACTACTACTACTACTACTACTACTACTACTACTGCTGCTGCTGCTGCTGCTGCTGCTGCTGCTGCTGCTACAGCTAGCCTTTATATAGTGTTAGTATGTGCCAGGTGCTATTCTATGCACTTAAAAAAAAAACTGTCTCAACTGCTCCTCACACCAACCCAGGGAGGCAAATGATATTATTACCTCCATTTTTATAGTTGAGGAAACTGAGGAAAACAGTCAGTAAGTTATTTGCCCAAGGTCATACAGCTGGTAAGTGTCTGAGGCTGCGTTTGGATTCTAGTCTTCCTGACTCCATTTCCAGTACTTCTATCTACTGTGCCATCTTCCCTCAGATCATGATGAAAACAACCCAGGACCCTGGTTCCAGGAGCCTTGGAAATGGCAATGCTTTCAGCCCAGTGCCTTCAGTTATCATTCTGGGAAGCAAACATTGTAGAGATGCAGCCTACCAACTGCTCCTGCAGAGGATATTTCCATAGCTACCAAAGACCCAGAAAAGAAAGTTCTTGTTACTAGTCAAATATTTCAACATCAGAAACTGATATTTTATCGCTAGAAAAGAAGAGACATTCATTACCATATCCTTCTTCATTGCACCCCAAGTACCATAGAACTCGAGCCTCTTATTTGCAGCTGAAATCTTGCATTAGTGTATTCTTTCTCATTAGACATGTGAGCTCCTTGAGAGTAGGGACCGTCTGACTTTTCTGTGTGTTCTGAGCATTTAACCTAGGGCTTTGCATATAGCTAGCACTTATAATACTTTATGAATTTTTCTATCTTTCTCTACAATATTCAGAAACTTCTTCACCCTGGAAACTCATTCTACTCCTGGGTACAGTTATCCCTTTTACATCATGACTTTCCCCATTGTGGTTTCAATATATCACAGGTTGGCATAAGAAATTAAATGGGAATTTTAGGGGTGTTTTGCTGAAGCCTCAGACGACACACAAAGGCCAGTAGATGATGCAGAAAAAGCATTTTTTACTTAATGTTGACTTACACATAACCTATAGGCAAATACTTAACTGAAATTTTACAATAAGGTACTGTAAACACCCCACAAAAGAAAAAAGTCAGACTTCTTCTCTGGTAAGAAGGGAGGGCCAAAAATTTTTATGTGGATTTTCTTTTTTTTAAATTTTTTTAAATTTTTAAATTTTTTTTATTTTTAAATTAATTAATTAATTTTCTTGTTTACATCATTCATTTCCATGAGATTTTGAGTTACAAATTTTTCTCCTCATCTTTCCCCTACCCAACACCTCAAAACAGCCATCCCACTGTATAACCCCTCCCCCAATCTGCTCTTTCCTATGCCCTCCCCTTCGCCCGTCTGACTTTCTGGTAGGGCAGGATGGATCTCCCTACCACAGTGCCTGTGTATCTTAATTTTATGTGGATTTTCTAGATCACAGGGGTGCCATGCCCCTAACTTCCACAATGTGGAAGTGATAACTGTACCCTCTGCTCTGTAGCCTCTCCCTCTCATTGGCTGTTTCCTCCTCAAACCTCCATTTTAAGGAGGATTCTCAGGCTAAATACATCTTCAGGCTGCACAGCCAACTCTCTCAGACTTTGTCTACAATGTTTCAGCTCCAGGTAACTTCATCTTTATACCCCCTCCCTCGCTCCATTCATCTTCCTTTTATGTTTTGTCTTCTCTCCTTATTTTCATAGCCACTTTACTATAGGGTAGAAATATGTGTGTTTACATTTATGGATGATATCTACAGTGTAAAGTTTTATAGTTTATTCTTTTTAAAAAAATCAGTATATTTAAAATAAGAAGTTAAAAGTCAGCAATTCTTCTTTTGAAAAAAAAATATAAACTCCTTGAGGGCAGGAATGTGTTTTTTTTCTGCTTGTATTTCTATTCCCAGCACTTATCATAGTACACACACACACACACACACACACACACACACACACACACACACACACATCATATATAGCAAGTACTTACTAAATGTATATTGACTTTTGTGATGGTTCAGAAATTAAATGCTACCTACTTTTTAGTGAGGAATTGCCGTTTCCATGATATCTGTGATAACAGGAAAAGGAAAAGAGAAATAAAGGGCTGATTTCTGGGAATATGAAATTATGATATGACACTCAATAAACAAGATCTCAGATTTATATTCACTCCCATGATTTAGCCACTTTATGTACATGATCCTTTGCTTCAGACCATTATATCTCCTCTGAGGTCATATTCTATGATTGCAAATACTAGGTGTTTTGTGGTCCAGAGTATGTCCAGAGCTGAATTCATCTTTCCCCCTAAAACCATACCCATCCCTTTAATGCCTCTATTTCTTTTCTTAACATCACCAATCCCCCAGTCATCCAGGCTAGAAATTCTGGGCGTTTTGACTCTTTTTCCTCACAGGTCAAATCTTCAAGCATTTATTGCCTACTATGTGCCAGGCTCTGTGCCAAGTAAGCATTGGGGATACAAAGAAAAGTCAAAGGCAGTCCCAGTTCTGAAGGAACTAAGAGTCTAACTCTTCCTGTCATATTAAATTAGTTAATATACCTTCATTTTCCCCCTATTTCTGTGGCATCTCTCACATTAATTCCCCTTGCTTCATTATTTCTTGCCTGAACTACCTCCAGCAGGCTCCAATCCATTCTTCATAGACTAATATTTCTCAGTTCAGATTATATCACCTCCTTGATTACAAATCTTTGGTATTTCTCCATTTCTCCTTCTAACTATATGAGATATAAATTCTTTACCTTGACATTCAATACCCTCTACATTCTGGTCCCAACTGGACTAAATTCACTACTCTTCCCCCATTCCCAAAACATTCTACATTTCAACGGAACCAGACTACAGGAAAGAGCAGGACAATATCAGGGTAATAGCTATTCCCTGATATTGTACTGGTCTTTCCTATTTCTGTCCCATTGTGCTCACCTTCCATCATGCCTAGAACGGTCGCTGTGAACATTTCTATCTTTTAGAATCCTTTCTTTCCTCAAGGTTCAGCTCAGGAACTACTTTTCTTGTAAAAGTGATTCTCCCTTCCCTCCCATTTCGTGTCCACCTCTCATTCATTCCCTTCACCTCCAGCTATTTTTGGTCTCTCTCCTTGGATATTTTATATCATTGTTTGAACCTCTACCATTTTCTCCTAGTATTTTGACTATTATTATTGCTATTGTTACTATATTTATGTCATATCCCCTCCCCCACTAGATATAAGTTACTTGAGACTATGTTTCAGTCTTCTGCCCTCACATTTATTATATTATATTATTATTATTATATTATATTATAATTTTATACACATATATGTATATATATAGTGTTATAGTATTATAGTTACCTACATACATGTCTCTCCCAATAGACTATGAGTGCATTCTCAGAACCTAAAACAGTGCCTACCATAACACTTAATGTTTGTGAAAATGAAATTAAATCCATGAATAAGAGGTTGAAAAACTGAAAATGACGCCATAAGGTTTAAGGCATTTCAATATCAAAAAGAATGTGGGAAGCATTAGCAATACTTGAAGAGGTGTGTGTATGTATGTATGAAACATTAATTCACTCAACAAGGATTTATTTATTAAGCATTGTGCTAGGAAGTGGGAAAAAGAAAAAAAAATCTGACTGTCCTCAAAGAGCTGACATTCTACTGTCTTATATTCTGCTGGACTATGTCAACAGTCATTTCTGTTGTATCACTGGTCTCCCTGCTTCTCTCTCCAATTCATCCTCCCATACATCTGCTTGAGATTTTTCCTAAACCCCATATTGGACATAAGCCCCAGTGGCTCCTTTTTGCCTCTAGAATCTCATAAGAATTCCTATATTAGGCTCTTTATAACCCCTCTCTACCTGACTGCAGCCTACCTATTCAGAATTTGGAAATAATTCTCCCATTCATATATACTATGGTCCAGATATACTAGTCTAATTTTTATTCCTCTAACAGGATATTCCATTTTCTATCTTTTGGTCTTTGGGTAAATTGTTCCCTTCCCTCCATACCTTAATGCATTCCCTCTCTGCCTTGTTCTCTTAGAAACCTTAATTTCCTTGCCAAGTTCAGCTCAACAGCTATATCCTACACGAGGTCCTTTCTGATTACCTCCACACTCAATCCTCACCTTCTAGCACCTAGAAATTATCTTGTATTTATTGTGTGTATGTATATAATATACTTGTTGTTGCTCCCAAAAGAATGTCAGCTTTTTGAAAACTGGGAGAGTTCGTTTTTGTCTTGGCATCCTCAGCACCTTGCATAGTGTCTGGCATACAGTAGGTGCTTCCTGATTGCTCAATTTAATTTTGAGAATCATTTTTTTCAAGTGATATAATCCATCTCCTTTAGCAAGACTTCCTTAAAATTACATGGTTAGTCTCAAGAAGAGCAAAATCCAAAGTAAACTGTCAATTAAGAGCATTCCCTTCCAAACTACTTTAAAATAAGGTCTCAAATTAAATCCTAGAGTGGTAGAAGCAAGAAAAGGTCAGGCTGAGACAACTTTTTCCAACCCAAGACAACTTAGGAGGCTGGAAAGAAAGATTTGTGGCACTGATGTGGAGGCTGGTCCAGAATCCATGTGGCAGCAACACCAGTGATGGACCTCGGAGGCAGCAACAGAAGCTTCAGCAGCTCTGGGAACTCTCAAACCAGAGATGGTAAGGAGATTGGGCAACTGGTCAAAGAGGGTCTAGAGAGGACCTCTGTGCTAGCACTGAGTGCAGCACAATGCACTGTTTGGCAATTGCATTGCCTATATCCTTCTACTCATTTTCAAGTCCATGTTTCCAGGGTGGAGAGAAGGTCTTGTTATCCCAAGAGACGAACTTTAACATAAACTTCAAAGTCAAGAAACAGGTTGGAAAAATGAACAAACAACAAGAACAACTACAATAAAAGAAAATCAGTCATAAAAAGCTGCTATGTTGACAGGGAAGATGAAGATATCAAGAAACTCAGAAGAGGATAACGATGTCAAAACAGCTACAAGTAAAAGCCTCAAAGAAAAAAAAATGAATTAGACACAAGTCAAACAAGATTTCCTGAAAGAGCTAAAAAAAATTATTTAAAAAAATCAAATAAGAGTGGTCAAGAAAAAATTTGGAAAATAAATGGGAACAATGTAAGAAAATTATGAAAAGACAATCACTTGGTAAAAGAGGTACAAAAATGCTGAAGAAAAAACACCTTAAAAACAGAATTGGTCAAATGGTAAAAGATATAGAAAATTTCATTGATGAAAATAACTTCTTAAAAGCAGAATTGGTCAAATGAAAAAAGAGGTACAACAGTTCACTGAAGAAAATAATTTCTTAAAAATTAGAATTGGGCAAGTGAAAACTAATTATTTCATGAGGCTTCCAGAAACAAGAAAACAAAGTCAAAACAATGAAAAAAAAACAGATGAAAATGTGAACTACCTCATGAAAACTGACTTGGAAAATAAATTGAGGGGATACAGTTTAAGAATTATTGGACTACCTGAAAATCATGATAAAAAAACAAAGTTTATACATCATGTTTCAAAAAGTTATCAACAAAAACTGCCCTGATATATTACATCCAGAGGGTAAAATAGAAATAAAAAAAATTCACTGATTACCTACTGGAAGAGATCCTGTAATGAAAACCCTCAGGAATATTATAGCCAAATTTCAGAGCACCCAGGTCAAAGAGAAAATACTTAAGGCAAGCAGAAAGAAATAATTCAAATATCATTGAGCCACAGTGGGCATCACACAAGATTTAGCAGCTTCCATATTAAAGGAGGGTTGGAATATATTATTCTGGGAGGCAAAGGGGCTAGGATTACAACTAAGAATAATTTACCCAGTAAAACTGAGTGTAACCCTTCAGGGGAAAAATAGACATTTAATAAAATAGAACACTTCAAAACATTCTTAATGAAAAGACCAGAGCTGACTAGAAAATCTGACCTTCAAATACAACACTCAAGAGAAGCATAAAAAGATAAACATGAAAGAGAAATCATAAGGGACTCAATAAAGTTAAACTATTTGCCTTCCTAGATGGAAAGATGACATATATTACTCCTGAGAATTTTATCATTATTAGGACAGAGTGTACATAGACAGAAGACATAGAAGTTGGTCAATTGTGTTGGGATAGTCTAAAAAAAGATTGGATGAGAAAGAGGGAGACACTAGGATGAAGGAGGAAAGAAGAGGAAGAATAGGGAAAATTTTCTCTTACAATGCTTGAATCTCAGTCATTGAAATTTGTTAAAAAAAATACACACACACACACAGAGTCAATTGGGTATATTAATCTATTTTACCCAGCTTGGAACAGTAGATAAAAAGGACAAAAGGAAGGGAGGAGGTTGATAAAGAGGGCAGATTAAGGGAGATAGTGATCAGAAGCAAAACAGACTTTTGTGGAGGGACTGGGCAAACTGAGGCAGAGAAAGATAAAATAGAAGAAAATAGGATGGATGGAAATGCATAGATAGGAATTACAACTGTGAATGGGATGAATTTACCCATAAAATGAAAATTAACAGCAAAATGCATTAGAAATCAGTATTTTACAATATGTCGTTTATAAGAAACACTTGAAAACAGAGAGACTCAAAGTCAAAACAGATGTCTAGAATAGAATCTATTAAGCTTTAGCTGATGCAAAAAAGAAAAGGCAGGATAGTAATCATGATCTTAGACAAAGAAAAAGTAAAAATAGACTTAATTAAAAGAGTTAATAAGTGAAACTATGTCTTTCTTTAAAAGCAACATAAACAATGAAATAACATAAAAATTAAACATAAATGTGCCAAATGGTATAGCATACAAATTCTTGAAAAGTTAAATGAATTACAGGAGAAAATAGTAAAATCATACTAGTGGGGAACCTTAAATTTCCCCTCTTAATGCTAGATAAATCTAATAATAAAATAATGAACAAGAAGTTAAGGAAATGAATGGAGTTTGAGAAATTTTAGATGTGATAGAATTTGGAGAAAATTGAATGAGAATAGAAAGGAGTATACCTTTTTCTCAACTGTACATGGCACCTTCACAAAAACTGACCATGTTTTAGGGCACAAAAACCTCACAAACAAATACAGAAAAGCAGAAATAATGCAATAAAAATGAATTCAATAAAAAAAGCATGGAAGCATAGATTATAAATTAACTGGAAATTAATTACAGTAATCTAATCCTAAAGAATTAATGGGTCAAAGAATAAATCATAGAAATGACAAATAGTTTCATTAAAGAGAATGACAACAATGAAACAATGTACTTAAATTTGTAGTACGCAACCAAAGCAGTACTTAGGGGAAAATCTATATATCTCTAAATGCTTACATCAATTAGAGAAAGAACAAATCAATGAATAGACAGTGCAACTAAACAAAACAAAACAAAACCTAGAAACTAGAAAAAGAACAAATGAAAAATCCCCAGTTAAATGCCAAAAAAAAAAAAAAATCCTCCAGTTCAAAGGAGAGTTTAATAAAATTGAAAATTAAAAAAAAGAAATTAATAAATAAACTAGGATCTGGTTTTATAAAAAACAACAACAAAATAAATAAACCATTGGTTAATTTGATTTTAAAAAAGAAAGAAAAAATCAAAATTACTAGTTTTAAAATGAAAAGGGTGAACATACTACCAATGAAGATGAAACTAAAGTTATTATATGTCATTTTGTTTAATAATATGCCATTGAAACTGATAATATAAGTGAAATTGATGAATATTTACAAGAATATAAATTGCCCAGATTAAGAGAAGAGATAGAGTATTTAAGTAGCCTTATCTTAGAAAAAGGAATTGAAGAAATCATAAATGAGCTCTCTAATAAAAAATTCCCAGAACCATTTGAATTTACAAGTAAATTATACCAAACATTTAAGGAACAATTAATTCTAATATTATCTAGTCTATTTAAGAACAAATAAGGAAAGAGTTCTACCAAATTCCTTTTTTAACACAAATATAGTGCTGGTATCTAATACAGGAAGAGCAAAAACAGAGAAAGAAAATTATATGCCAATTTCCCTAATCAATATTGGTACAAAAAATTTTAAAGAAAACACTGGCAAGGTGATTACAGCAATATATAAAAAAGATGACCAGGTGCAATTTAAATCAGTAAGTTATAGCTGGTTCAATATTAGGAAAACTGTAAGTATAATTGACCATGTCATTATCAAAAACAACAAAAATCATATGATTATTTCAATAGATGTAGTAAAAACTTTTGAGAAAACACAACACCCATTCCTATTTAAAATGTTAGAAAGCATAGAAATCAATGACATATTTCTTTAAATAATAAGTATTATATATATTTATATATAAAATGAAGAGCAAATATTGTCTCTAATGGGGATAAGCTAGGAGCCTTCCCGATAAGATCAAGAGTTAAGCAAAGATGTCAATTATCACCATTATTATTCCATATTATATTAGAAATGCTCTTGATTAGATATTAGTAGATTAATATAGATGAATTATTATTGATGAGAGAAATGCAAATGTAGACAACTCTGAGATATGGTCTCATACCTTTTAGATTGGCTCATCTGACAGAAAAGGAAAATGACAAAGCTAGAGGGATTGTGAAAAATAGGTACATTGATGCACTGTTGGTGGAACTGTGTACTGGTCCAACCATTCTGAAGAACAATTTGGAACTATGCCCATAGGGCTATACAACTGTGAATACCAATTGATAGGACAAGAAAAAAAATCAAAGGAATAAAAATAGGCAAACAGGAAACAAAACTATCACTTTTTGCACATAATATGATGTCATACTTAAAGAAATATAGTGAACCAATTAAAAAAATTATTTGAAACAATTGGCAAATTTAGCAAAGTTGTAGGCTACAAAATAAACTTGCATAAATCATTAGCACTTCTTCATATTGTCAACAAAACCCATTAAGAAGAGATAGAAAGGGGGGGGCGGAGCCAAGATGGCAGAGTAGCAGCACAATATATCGCAGCTCTCACATAGCCACCCCAAAATACCCATGGAATAGGACTCTGGACCAAC
>CM053585.1:346142388-346187324 GCA_028646515.1 Pseudochirops corinnae | reverse complement strand
ATCAATTAATTAAAGAAAAATTTAAAAAGTCATCTAAAAAGAAATAATGTTGCCTGGGATACCAAGAGGTAAAATGACTAAACCAGGGTCACAGAGCTAATATATGTTAGCGGTAAGACTTGAACCCAGGTCTTTTTTATTCCAAAACCAGACCTCTATATACACATTGCCTCTAACTCTATAAATAGAGAAATTGGAAATCTATTTTTTGTCTGGTAAAGTTTTATTTTCCCTCAGGCAGCTAGGTGGTGTAGTAGACAGAACTTGAGATCTGGAGTCAGAAAGCTCTGAATTCAATCTGACCTAAGATACTTCCCAGCTGTGTGACCCTGGGCAAGTCAATTAAATCTCTGATTGCTTCAGTTTCCTCATCTGTAAAACAGCCATAATGAGAGTATCTGTTTCCAAGGATTGCTGTATCCAATAGATAATATTTGGAAAACACTTAACATAGTGTTTGGTGCACAATAGGTACTATTTAAATGATTATTCTCTTCCACTCCTTCCTTTGTATGCAGTAAATGATAGTGCTATTAGAAGATTCGTTATGGCATAGAATGGAAGAATCATGTTTGTGGAAGGTGTTATCTAAATATTTATTGAATTGATTTAGAAGGTATAACCACAGTTCCTCTTTCCATCTCAATATATTTTAAACTATTGCACAACATATGATAAATATATTGATAATATTTTTCTTTGTTCTCTTTGGGAACATTCATATGTTTGAAATTCCTCAGCTTATTTTGGACCAATTTATACTTTATAATAACATTGCTTTTGCTTTTACTTCAGAAGTTGCCTAAGTCAGTGACTTAAAGTCAATGTTTCTCAAGGTTAGCAGTGTACTATCACCACCTATTATGCTGGACTTGGAAAACGTCTACCTCCCATCAAACGAAAAAGAAAACCACATGCAAGTAAACTTTATCAAAATGAATGGGGAGAATGGTACACACCCGAGGTGATGTCTGGATTTGGAGCATTCATGTAAGTTATGAATTCGTGCCAGAAAAAGTCAGTCATTGAAATTCTATAGTCATTAATAATACATGAGCCCATCTGAGGGATTCTGGCCAAACATTTTAATCACTCTTTGGACCATACTTCGGAACTTCTGTCTTAGGGCAGGGCTCGAGTTTGTGTTGGGCTAGTGCGATTGGGTTGGGAAAGAAAGGATGGAATTATTGCTCTTCTGACCAAAATCTATCTCAAACCTAATTATTCTCTCTGACAATCTTTAACTGTAGAATAAAGAGAAAGTGAACACGAAGAGGAGAGAAAAGAAAGAAGAGGAGATAGGTTAGGTAATAGAGGTAGAGGAATGGGAAGGGAAACAATTAAATTTATTAACAATTAATTAATCAAATGATTATTAACATATTCATTTGTTAAGTTTATATTCCCCTCAAGAAGCTATGATGTAGTAGGGGATGAAAAATAATTGAACAACAGATATTTATTAAGAGTATCCTATATGCCAAGTATTAGTCTAAGTATGGGAATACAAAGATAAACATGGAACAATTCTTGTCCTAGACTTGTAGAGATATATTTAGAAATAGACTCTTATTGATAACATTTGTTTTTATATTGTTAATATTAACTTCTGAATCCCTTTCCTGCACCCTCCCAGAGAGCCATCCTTGGAACAAAGAATTTTTTTTTAAATAGGAAGGGGAAAAAAATTGAACAAAATTGATCAACACATAAAAAAAAAGAAAAAATGAACACATCTTATGTAATAGTTGACATTTGTGGATTCTGACTTCAGGCAAGTCATGATATCAGGTACCTTCTTGTATCTTGTATCTTGTATCTTGATATTTTTTCATTTTTATTATTTAGTGAATTTTTGTGCCTCTTCTTTTTGTACCAATTTTATTTTTTAACGAGCTATTTCCTTCAGTATTTTTGTGCTTTTTTTCAAGTTGCTAATTCTCTTTTTCATAATTTTTTGCATCACTCTCATTTCTTTTCTCATTTTTTCCTCTACCATTCTTACCTCTTTCTTTAAGTCTCCCAGAAATTCTTGCTTGCCTTAGATCCAATTAGCATTTTTCTTTGATGCTTGTAGATGTTTTCAATTGTTGTCTTCTTCTGAGTTTATATCTTGCTCTTCTTTACTACTGTAGCAGCTTTTTATGGTCAAGTTCCTTTTTTTGTTGTTGTTTGCTTATTTTCCCATACTATTTCTGTGCTTTGAACTTTTATGTTAAAAGTTCATCTGGGGGTGGGGAGGCACTGTGCTAAGCTTCAGGTTTTCTTGTGCTGATGTTTTCAGAGCTGGTTCTGAGGTTTCCAAGTTTTTAGTGCTTTCTAAGTGTTGTGATCCGGGGAGAGGTATGTTCACTGCTCTCTTAGTCTTTACCCAGGAAAGGCCCCTGATACCCTGCAGCCACAAGTATTAGTGCTCCTGTTGGCCCTGGATTTGTGACTAGGTTCCCCTGCACTCCAGCAGCCACAAGTACTAGTGCTTTTCTCAACCCTGTGATTTTGTGATCAACCCCAAGTTTTCCTCTTTGTCCTGGAACTGTGACCCAGACCATCCATGGACTGAAAGCTCCCAAAGCTGATAATGCTGTCCAAGGCTGTTCAATGGTCTCCTGTAGTGCTCTGCACCAGTACTCACCCCATTGTCACAGATCTCCCCTGCCTACTTCCTAAGTTTTAGTAGGTTGGAAAAACACCTCACTCTGAACTTTTGTTGACTCTGATGCTCCAAAATTTGATCTGAGGCATTATTTTAAAGTAGTTTGGAGGGGAATGCTAGGAGCATTTGGCTGGGTCCTGTCCACCATCTTGGTTCCCGTCCCCCCACCAAATTGTTTCTTATAATATTATAACGTTCAGTTTTTATTGTTTTGAAGTTATTCTTTCTATTTATGGCTTGTAATTATTTGCTGTCATGTTTCCCTGGCTCTTCTTACTTCAGTTAGCATCAATTCATGAAACTCTTTCCCGGTTTTATGTGGATTCCCCCTCTCTTCTTCCTTTAGATCACAACCTTATTGGGTGAATTCTCCAGGAGAAAAGATATTGACATTTTCATCATTTTATTTGCAGAATTCCAAACTGATTTCCAGAATGTCACTACCGACTCATAGCTTGACCAACAATGCATTAGTGTGCCTATCTTTCCCCAACCCCACCAACGCTGGCTACTCTCATCTTTCTTTCCACAACCCCGCCAACATTGGCTACTCTCATCTTTCTTTCCACAACCCCGCCAACATTGGCTGCTCTCATCTTTCTTTCCACAACCCTGCCAACATTGGCTACTCTCATCTTTCTTTCCACAACCCCGCCAACATTGGCTACTCTCATCTTTCTTTCCACAACCCCACCAACATTGGCTACTCTCATCTTTTGCCAACTTTGCCAATTTGTTGGATGTGACGTAAAATGCAGGGTTGCTTTGATTTGTGTTTTTCTTATTATTAGTGATATGTACTATTATTAATAGTTTGCAGTTAGTTTTTGAGAATGCTACATAACTGTTGACTATTTTTCTATTTGGGAATGGCTTTTGGCCTTTTGTATTTCTGTGAATGGCCTATATATAATAACAATTATTATTATTGGTATTATTCTACCAAACACCTATCTAAGAAATTTGATACAAAGATCTTCTATTTTCCCAGCTTTCTCTCCCCCAAATCAATGATTTCTTTTCTTATCCTCAATGTATTACTTTTGTTTGTACAAATGCTTTTCAATTTAATGTATTCAAAATGATCAATTTTATTTTTTGTGATTTCTTTCATCCTTCATCTTCTATACATAGTTGTAAAAGAGACATGCTCTGTTTCTCCTTTATTTTTTAAAATTATGTGATGCTTAATATTCAGATCATCTGTCCATTTTGAATTTGTTGTGGCAGCTGGTATAGATAATGGTCTAAGCCTAATTTTTGAAAAACTGCTTTCCAGTTTTTCCAGCTGTTCTTATCAAATCGCGATTACTTTCCTAAGTAATTTGTGTTTTGGAGTTTATTGAACATTGCATTATTGGATCTGTTATTGCTAATTCTTATTTGTTTGGTCTATTCCATTAATCTTCTTCCCTACCTGTACCAAATGATTTTGATAATTGCTGTTTTATAATATAGTTTGAGGTTTGGACTTTCTATCTTCCCTTCATTCCTATTTATTTCATTTTATATTTTGATTTTTCTTCCTTCAAATGAATTTGTTATTATTTAATCTACCGCTATAAATTTAGTATCCCTTTGGCAGTTTGGTATCAGATTAAATCTATCATGTATTATGCTGGCATGATCCAGAGATGCACACTGAATATTTCTCCAATTTTATTACTTTTTTTCTTTAAGAAGTACCATATGAATATCTTTTTATGTTGAGCTCTATTGGTTCCCAAATATTTTATACACTTTGCAGTTATTTTTAATGAAATTTCCCTTTGTATTGTTTCCTCTTGGATTTGGTTGTTATTATAGAGAAATGCTATTGATTTTTGTGGGGTTATTTTGTGATTTTCAACTTTGCTAAAGTTATTCATTATCTCAGTTAGTTTCTTTGCTGATTTCCTAGGAGTTTCTAAATAAACCATCATGTCACCATTCAGTCCAGTTAGTTTTGTTAGCTCTTTGCCAATTGCCATTTCTAGATTTAGAGAAATATATCAGATAATAGTGGAGAGAGGAACATCCTTTTTTAAAAAAAAAAACAAACCTGTATATATTTGGAAAGTTTCTAATTTAACTCTATTGGATATGATTGCATTTAATTTCAGATATGCACTTTTCATGATTTTAAAATTGTGCTTTATGCCTACATTATATAATAAATCAGTGTTCTAAATTATCAAATATTATTTCTGTATGTGAGATATGAGATAACCAAGTGCTTTGGATATTTTTGTTTTTAATATATTAATTATTTTTGAGGTTGTTGAACCATCCTTGTATCCCTTGATATAATTTCAACTTGGACATGATGAATTTTTCTTTTTGATTAATTGCTTCCATTTGTTTGACAAGATTTTATTTAAAATTTTTGAAACAATATTCACTAATAATATTGGTGCATAGTTATTTTTCTTTGCTTTGTCCTTCCCTGGATCAAGTATTACATTATATTTATCTCACAAGAGTTTAATAGAATGCTTCTTTTTCAATTGTTGAGAATAATTTGTATTGATAGGTATTATTTGGTTTGGTTTTTTTTTTTTTTGGAGGGGGAAGGCAGAGCAATTGGGATTAAGTGACTTGCCCAAGGTCACACAGCTAGTAAGTGTTAAGTGTTTGAGGCCAGATTTGAACTCAAGTCCTCCTGACTCCAGGGCTGGTGCTCTATTCACTGCACCACCTAGCCATCCCTGCCCTCTTCTTTTTAATCAATTTGGCCAAAAGTTTACAAATTTTGGCAGTTTTTTCAAGAACCAGCTTTCAGGTTTATTTATTAGATCTACAGGTTTGTGTCTCCCCATTTATTATCTAGTGTTCAAATTTTCCTTTTTTGTGCTTATTTTGAGCTTAATTTTTCCATTTCTAATTTAAAAACTTCACATTCAATTAATTAATAATGCCTTTTTAATTTTGTTCACATATTTTTGGGAATGCATATGTGCATATATGTGTATGTTTATGTGTATATGTATATACATTATATATCATTCATTTATATAATTATTAATTGTGTTTATAATTTATTCTCTGATGCTTTTTTTAAAATTTAGGATTTCACTATTAGGTTTCCCATTGAATCTGTGTCTTTTGTTTTATGTTCCTTGAATTGATGACTACTTTTACTGTGTTATGTATTATAAATAATGTATTTGATATTTCTTCCTTCTTACATTTGTTTGTGATTTTTCTGTTCTATAACATATGGTTATTTTTTGTAAAAGTGCTATATGACACATTTTTTTTTTGCCATGTTTTCTTTATCAGTTACTCAATTCAATGTTTTCTCTTTTGTTTATATGCCTGTTATATTTGTCCAACTCTGAGAGAGGGAAATTAAATCTCCTACTATTATGTTACTCTCTATATAGTTTTGTAATTCAGTTATTTTTTCCATTATAAGTTTGTGCTCTGTAAGTCTCATATTAGACTGGTTATTGTCTATGGTCTTTCAAAATAATGTTATTTCCTTGTTTATTTCTGTTTATATTGTGAATTTTTATTTTTGCTTTTTTGGTAACATGATTGTAAATCCTGATTTTCTGGATTTATGGGATACATAATAAAGTTTGTTCTAGTCTTTCATTGTTATTCTATGTATGTTTTTGTTGTTAGATGTGGTTTTTGAGAGCGGTGGATTTGGGGGTTTGGTTTTCTTTTCTAATATGATATCATATTTCATTTTATTGGATTACTTAGTCCATTACAATTTAAAGTTATGAGAGTTAGGACTACGTGTTCTGCTACTCGTATCTAACATTTTAAATAGAATTTTTTTGGGGGGTTTCTTCCTCTATTAAGTTAGTAGTACTTTGTCTTTATCATTAGTTTTGTTCAATATACTTTAATTCAATCCTATTCCTACAGGCTCTTTTCCCTTTTGATCCCATCCCATTTGTCAATCTTTTCATTAATTTTGGAATTTGTTAACTTAGTGATTTCTTTTATTCAATTATCTAATTCTTCCCTCTCTTTTACCCTTTTCTATTCTTTTTTTCAGGTAAATGGTTAGTCAAAATTAACTCTTTTCCTTTCCAAATTCTTTTGTTAGCTTTTTCTTTATCTGTGTCTTTTCTGAAACAGATTTCTTTCTCTTGTTCTCTTCATTTCCCCTCCTTTCTCTCTAGTTTGAACTTTAATTCTTTGATCCATGGTCTATAAATTTATTCCTTTAATCTCTTTGTATTCCTCATGGAATTAAAACTTTTGAAGTACCAAATTTGAGCTTTCTTAACCAATTTCTACATTATTGTCCTTGTAGATCTTACATCATCTCCCCCCCCCTCATTTTTCTGATGTTCCTCATTTTTACTATCATGCATTTAGTGAAGAAATAAGGATCCCAGTATTTCCTCATGGTAGCAATTGCCCTGTCCCACAATATATAGTTCATTTCTACTCTATGTTCTTCCCATAATCATTATCCTCATTTCCCATGCAATTTCCTTTCTGTTTTTCCTCCATTACGTGTACCAGTTGACCCCAGGAGCTCTGATTTTCATTCTCTTGAAGCAGGAGGATATCCAGGGAGATGCAGCACTCTTTCAGAGGAACTGATCTTCTTGTGGGCCAACTCTGTGCAAATTAGACCCACCGTATGGGCCTCTGTTTCTATGTCTCCCTGTCTCTGTCTCTCTAATTCTGCACAAATATATATTATAATGCAATGTGATATGATAGAATACAATATGGTGATGTTATATGACATGATACCTACTCTCATATAAGGTATGATATAAATATCATTACATTTGATCATAATGGATAAAGGACCAGAGAGGATTCTGGTTCTACTTTTGACAGATATTTACTGTGCAACTTTGGGCAAGAAGCAACCTCTGATTTCTCTAGATAACATTCTAAAACTATGCTTTATGGAAAACCAGTGGCTCATACTTAAATAAAAAAGTTTGTTTTGATATCAACAATTTATTTATATCTTATGACCACAATTTTTTCCATTCCTTTTATGGATTTATCAAATATAAATATTTCCATATATAAAAAGAACAGAAAACAGAAAAATAAAATTGAATATGAAACTGGGTACCTATTACATGCAGGTTGATTTTATTAAAGTGTATATTAAATATAATATGATAATAACAAAATTCCCCAGCTTATCTGTTTTCCCTTATAGACTTCCTCTTTTTCTTCTGTGCATTAAAACTCATTTTTATATAAGGTATGATATAAATATCATTACATTTGATCCTAAGAGATAAAGGACCAGAGAGGATTCCGGTTCTACTTTTGACAGGTATGCAGGATCTTCTTTTTTCTTCTTTTTTGCATATTATCACTATTCATCAATGTCCCCCACCCCACCACAATAAGCTCTTCCTTAGAATAGAGTCACACAATGCAAATTTATATATTGTGTATGTCTACCATCACATCTCATTATGTACTTTATGTAAGCAATTAAAAATCACTTATAAAAAACCTGACCACCTTACTTGATGCTTCCATTCATTACAGTGTACTAATTTTCATTCTGATTAATGTTTCTGGTTATGAGGACAAAGGCACCATAAATGTCAGTGAAACAAAGAGAAGCCAAAGTCCGCTGAGGAAAATGAATGAATTAGGTGATGTGAAATAATAGTTCCTTCTTATCTTGTATCCAGTTGATACTCTTTAATGGAATAAAACATGCACACATTCACACTCACACTCAAATTGAATGATAGTTCACTCTTGTCTATGCCAAGATTTTTTTTTTAAAGTCTTGGAAGTGAGTGTTGGGAGTGCCTGGATGTGTCTCTAACAGCAGACTCCAGAGTCTCTCTCAAACACTTTTCTAAGGTTTCCTGGTATTTTTTCTTTATACCAACTTTTCTCCACTTCCCCCTCTTTGAAAAATCCTGAGGAAATGGGATTTGCACAGCTTTTGTCCTAGCTTCAGGGGTACAGGCAGCAGCTTTACTTGCCACTAGAAAGTGCTATGAATGAAATACTCTTTGAGGCCACGATGCTTCTATTGTCCTGATTTCCAGTGTCTGAAACTCCTATATTCCCAGTCACTAAATAAGCCTGTTCACATCTTACCCCCAAACCATCAAAACTTTAATGCTTTTATGCTGTAAAATAGCAAGTATGTATGGAAAGGGCAAGGGGTAGAGCAATGCTTCTCTATACCACTGTGGTACCCACAAATTATCATTTCACAAATTGGATTAGTATGTTCATAAAGTTTGACTCACTGAACTATGGGGTAGCAATGAATTTAAATTGTACCTTGATTAAAATAATACTATGCTTCGTGGAAAAAGAGATGAAAAAGGAGGGAGATACCCAAGTTGGTGGAACCCAATTGAAGTCTCTCACTATTGTCTTCCAAACAACTTTAAAATAATGCCTCAAATCAAATTTCAAACTAGTAGAATCAACAAAAAGTCAGAGGGAGATATTTTTCCTGTTTAAAACAACTTAGGAGACCTGCAGGAGAGGTCTGTGATATCAGGATGGGTGTAGGCCCAGAATGCAGCAGGAACATTGGTTGTGGGCTTTGGAGATAGTCTCAATAGTAGCAAAAATAGCAGAAGTTTTGGGAACTCTTAGGCAGAAGAATATAAGGAGGGCAATAACTGGTTAGAAAGAACTACAAAGGACCCTTTGCCGGAGCTGAGTACAGCTAGTGATGATTGACAATTCTAGTGTTAGTAAGTAGTTCTTGGTCACAGTTCCAGCACAGAGAAGATTTTTGGTCATCAGTCACAAGGGAACAGGTCAACAGAGCCAAGAAGTGTGTTAATGCTTGTGGCTACAGGGGACCTGGTCAAAGATCCAGGGCCAAGAGGATCACTAGTATTTATGACTGCAGGAGATCAGGGACCCTTCCTGACTAAAGACCACATTCAAGGAAAGCAGTGAACACACCTCTCCCCAGAGCACAAGACCTTGGAAGTACTAAAAAACTCACAGACACCCAGAACCAGCTCTGAAGACAGCAGTACAAAAAAGTGTGAAGCTTGTCTCAATGCTTCCCCACCTCCAGGTAAATAGGGTCCAGTTTTAACATAAAGTTCAAAGTGAAGAAATAGGCTGGGAAAATGAACAAACAACAACAAAAAAGAGCTCGACTCAAAAAAAAAAGAGCTATTATGGTAAAAGAGGGAAAAAGACAAACTTAGAAGAAGAAGATGATGTAAAACGGATATAATCAAAGGCTCAAAAAAAAATGTCAATTGGACCCAAGGCCAGCAAGAATTCTTGGAAGAGTTAAAGAAAGAGATAAGAATAGTAGAGGAAAAAAATGAGAAAAGAAGTGAGAGTGATGCAAGAAAATTATGAAAAGAGGATTAACAGCTTGGTAAAAGAGGTATACCTTAAAAACAGAATTGGCCGAATGATAAAAGAGGCACAAAAATTCACTGAAGAAAAGAATTCCCTATAATGCAGAACTGGCCAAATGGAAAAAGAAGTACAAAAGCTCACTGATTAAAATAATTCCTCAAAAATTAGAATTAGGCAAGTGGAAGTTAATGACTCTATGAGACTTCAGGAAATAATAAAACAAAGTTAAAAAAAATGAGAAAATGGAACAATATGCAAAATATCTCATTGGAAAAGCAACTGTCCTTTCATCGGAAAAACAAATGACCTAAAGAATAGAACAAAATATGTAACTCCTAAGAACTTTATCATTATTACAGTGGTTAGTAGTCTGCACAGACAGAAAGCATGGGTGTGAGTCAATTATGTTGGGATAATCTCCAAAAAAAATGTAGGGGTGGAAAAGAGGAATACACTGGAAGAAATTGGAAGGGAGAAGCAGAATGGGGCAAAATTTTTTCACAAAAGGGAGACACACAGGGAAGAACATTCACATTAGAGGGGAAAATGTGAGAGTGGCAAGGAATGCTTGAGCCTCTCATGGGAATTGGTTAAAAGAGGAAATACATCCATACATACATACATATAAATATGTATGTATATACACATTCTCATTTGGATTTGGAAATCTATCTTACCCAATAGGGAGATAGGGATGTAAAGAAGATAAGAGACATGGAAGGAGGAAAGGTAAGTGGTGGGGTGAATTAGGGGAAGCAGTAGTCTGGAGTAAGACAGACCTTTGAGGAGGGGAGAGAGAGGGAGGGAGAGGGAGAGGGAGAGAAAACAAGAGAGGGAAAGGGAGAGGGAGAGAGAATAAAATGGCATATGATCACTGTGTGAATGGAATGATCTAACCCATAGAATGGAAGTGAATAGCAGAATGGACTAGAAACCAGAATCCAACAACATGTTGTAAACAAGAGATACACTTGAGATAGAAAGCTCTCAAAATAAAATGCTACAGCAGAATCTATTATGCTCCAATTGAAGTGAAAAAGGCAAAGGTAGCAATTATAATTTCAGACATAGCAAAAGCAAAATTAGACCTAATTGAAAGAGATTATAAAAGAAACTACATTTTGCTAAAAGGAATCATAGATAATGAAGTAATATCAAAAAAATTTATAGCAAGTTTCTTTGACAAAGGTCTTATTTCTCAACTGAGTCAAATTTATAAAAATAAAAGTCATTCCTCAGCTGATAAATGACCAAAGGTTATGAAATGACAGTTTTCAGAAGAAATCAAAACTATCTATAGTCATATTTTAAAATGATCTAAATCATTATTGGTTGAAGAAATGCAAATTAAAGCAACTCTGAGATACCACTTCACACCTATCAGATATGGCAAATGCTGAAGGCAATGAGGAAAAGAGGTATATTAATGAACTCTTAGTATAGAGAGCTGATCCAACAATGCTGGAGAATAATCTGGAATTATGTCCAAAGGACTATAATATTGTGCATATCCTTTGATTCAGCAATACTGCCTTTGGTTTGTACCCCAAAAAGACCAAAGAAAAAATAAAAAGGACCTATATGTACAACAATATTTATTGTAGTTCTTTTTGTGGTGCCAAAGAATTAGAAATTAAGGGGATGCTCATCAATTGGGGAAGGACTGAACAAGTTGCAGTATATGATAGTGATGAACTGTGATATAAGAAATGATAAGGGAGTGGTTTCAGAAAAAAAACATGGAAGAGCTATATGAAATGATACAAAGTAAATTGACAAGAACTGTAATATCATTGAGCACATTAAGAGCAATGTTTTAATGATGATCAACTTCTGAAAGACTTGGCTACTTTGATTAATACAGTGCTCCAAGATAATTCCATAGTGATGTAAAAATGTTATTCACTTCCAGAGAGAGAACTGAAGAACTATGAGTGCAAATTAATGTATAATTTTTTTTTTGGTGATTTGGCCAAAATCAAATATGTTTTGCATGATTTCGCATGTATATTTGATATTATATTGTTTAACTTTTCAGGGGGTTGAGGAAGGGTGGTAGGGAGGGAGAGAATCTGTAACTCAAAATTATAAAGAAAAGAATGCTTATATATATATATATATATATATATATATATATATATATATATATATATATATATATATATATAATTAAAGAGGTAGAAACGACACTCTGAACCTTCCTTTCACTTCTTCTACCTCCTTTCCCCCAAGGCCATTCAAGTAAATGCTTATAGATAGCTTTTATTAGTTGTGAACTGGAATTGTTTGAGTCCATATACAGAATACCTTGTCATGGCCCTGGTCATGAACTTCACCATATAACACAACATAATTCTGTTTTGTAATATAACAATTACCAAACTCAAGTATATCCTAGTTCATTCCTCTCATTTCCCCCTTTACATGAATAACAAACATAAAAGGCAAGGGGAGCTTTATGTTGCCTACAAAATGTGCTATGATTGTGTTTCTATTGGTGCCAAAGAACTAGGTATCTACAAAATACTTCCTGATCTCCATTCTGAAAGGACTAGATTAATATCTCTCTCCTTTCCAGGTTATCAAGGACAGTTAAATATTCCTTGAAAGAATAGAAATATTTCAAAGGAAAAACAAGGAGGAAAAATAATCTTAAGAGGTAGAAGGGAATCACAATCCATGTTAGGAAGATGAAGGGGAAAGAGGCATTGTGTTGTAGTGGGTAATATATTGGACTTGGAGACAATCAAATTCTAATGGATATTTATTAGATGTGTGATCATGAAAAAGTCATTTTATTTTTATTAGCTTCAGATTTTTCATCTGTAAAATGAGATGTTGGACATTATGACCTTTAAATCTCTTTTAAATCCAAATCTATGATCCTATGATAAGAACTGGGCAGAGGTAAGGGAGGGAAGAAGGAATACTAAACATTTGGAGTTATATTATAGGTTTATGTCTCTTTCCATAGAGGATGGGGTTGAACTCTCTGAGGGAGATGTAGCTTCTTGAGCTCCAGGTAATGAGTAGATGAGGGTGGTTAGTAACTTTGTTGAGAGTAGAGACTGATACTTGAGACAGACAATTGTCTGCTATGAAGGTATCTATGAACAATAAAGAGATGCCTTGTCTTAGCAGGGCATATATCCAAGATGTGATGTAAATGTTCCAGAGACCTGTCAAATTGGATGATCAATGATTACTCTGAATAATTCATATAGAGATAAATTATACCAATGATACTATAGATGATACTAGCAGAAAGAAACTAGAAAATAATAGATTATGAAGTCCAAGGCAAGAAACTAAAAATTGAAGGTGATTTTTTTCCTATCCCTGATGCCAATTGAAGATAAAGGCTTTGGAAGAGAAGCATCTATTTGAGAAATGAGCAACTGATTAAAGAGATGATCTTTGAGAAAGAGATTTAGATATCTTGAATACAGAATAAAATATAGTCCCTTTGTTAGGGGTGGAGTACAACCAATGAGGACATATATGTGTGTGTACACACACATATATACATATGTATATGTATTGTGTATATATACATACACATATACATACATGTATGTGTATATATGTGTATATATATACATATATAATCACAAACATATTAAAAATGTCTCTAAATGGAAAATGAAGGGGAAGATATAAAACTGATAATCTAGGACCAGTAATTCTCAGGAGATAATATCTAAAATGAGTCAGAAATAAAAATCATGACTAGATAGTTTTATACATAAACATACACGAATGGGCAATCAAAAAGCTGAACTAGAAATCTTAAGGTGGGGATGTAAATGTGACCTTATGGGGAGCACTGAGACTTTGTGGTATGGATCTTGTAAGTAAAATTTCATCAATGTCAAAAAAGAAAGGGCTATCGAATATTTTTAAGTACAATGAAGAACAGAAGAAAGTTCAGAAGGAAACATAGACAAGTAGAACAGTTTTGAAAGTGTCATGTAGAATTTATTATAATACCTTGAGAAAAATTCAAGTGGCATGAAATAGATACTCATTGTTTCCATACAGAATCTTTTTTATATGTGAATGGGAATATCTTTTTTGGTTAAGTTCCAGATTTTTAAAATTTACAAAATTCATTGTTCGAAAGGAACAGAATGGATAAAAGAGATCCTGGAATAGTAGTATGTATTGAGAAGATATTCATGATCTGAAAGGGAAGTCTGATAGGGAGGATTTGACTAAGAATTGGTAGAGAAGAACCAAAGGGAATATTGTGGTGATACTTTACAAGAAAACATTTGACTGAAAGGAGGAAAAAGATTACACATCTGGCATGGAAGTATATTATAGCAGCTATGGGGGATTTTGACTAGATATCTGGTGGGTATCTCTCTCTCTCTCTCTCTCTCTCTCTCTCTCTCTCTCTGTCTCTTTCCTAAAGTAGGAGAAATGACAATTTTTTAGAGATACATTGTACAATTAATACTGAACATCATTAAAACTAAATTTCTTTATGACTTTTTACATTTAAATGAATTTATTTAACATACAAAATATAACAATGTTTCAGTCATTCTGTGTAAATCTCCATCAAAATTCAGTGTTCAGGAGCAGGTAGGTGGCACAGTGGATAGAACACTGACCCTGGAGTCAGTTACTATAGCTGTGTGATCCTAGGCAAGTCCCTTATCTCCAAAAGCCTCAGCCTTCCCCCCAAAAAAGATTCAGTGTCTATTTCTTCTTTTGGGCACATATATGTATATATTATATACGCATATTCATCATTCAGAGGCATAGTAGATAGAGAGCTGACATCAAATCTAGGAAGATCTGAGTTCAAGTCCTGCATCTCAATACACAATGAATGTATAACCCTCAGCAAAATCACTTCAATCCTCTAGGAAACCTCTAAGACTTTAAGTTGCATAGAAAATGCTGACCTGAATCAGCAGAGGGAGTTTTGTAACCTGGGAGTTCCTTTTATTAATGGAATCTAATTAATCTAGTACTGCTCCCTATGTACCTCACAGATTATGTGTATTCTATGCTTCTGAATACAATTTTTTTCATAGCTTATTTAAAAACAAATATGGACAATAATGAGAGGAAAAATGAGTACAACACTGAAGGAGAATTATGCGATGGGGGAAAATGAACCCTTATTCCAAAAATGAAAAAGAGAATTCTTTAGATTCCTTGGAGACCATGGAACAAGAAGGATATTTTCAAAAGAGAAACAACAAACTTAAGAAAAGAAATTAGGACTGAAATTAGGCTTAAAATCATAGCTCTCAAAATGAGTTAACAAAAGCCAAATAATAAGATAGAGAACTTAAAACACATGATAGAGTTTCTCATCAAAATAGATGGGGTTCTGAATAAAAGAATGACAGATTGGGAACTCAAAATAGCAGAGCAGAAGAAAATTTGGAAGAAGAGAAGGAAAAGACAACTTCAAAAGGACATATAAATTCCATACAAGCCAAAGTGAATGATCTTGAAGATGGGATTCTCAGAGATAAATTAAGGGTCATATGTTTCCGAGAAGAATTAGAATATTTGAAATACTACAGGAAATGATGCATGAGAACTGCCCAGAACGTGTATGTGGCAAAATATTGGTTGATGAAATTGACAGATTAATGAGAATAAAAACTCCACACTTGAGATTATAAGTGATTAAATCCCATAATTTTATATATTAAAAAATCCCACATTATTTGCAAACATCCAGAAAAAAGTCTTTGGGGACTTGTAGCCACGATGGCTAACTGAATGGAAAACAGATCTCAGTTCCCACATACTTATTCCAACAAAATCCTGAAATTCATGTCAGATCGTATAATGGTTAATAAATCTAATAATAAGGTGCTGCAAGTAACTTCTTCCCTTCCAGAACTGCACTCAGAAACCCAAAAGTAATAAAGGTGATTCCCCTCCCTGACACAAGCAAAGCCAGAGAACCTAAAGTGAAGCATGTTTACACACCTCTTGTCAGAGGGATTATGGATACAAGGGACAGAGACATACATTTTTAGATATGAACACTTTGAGGATTTGTTTTGCTTAACTATGCTTATCTGTTTCAAGGAAATTTCCCCCCTCTTTCTCCCAGGTCTTAACTGTGGAAGAGGGATCAAAGAAGGAGGATTAGAAATAGTAATGTCAAAAAAAAAAAAAAAAAGAGAACCATGGGTAATTTTTTAAAATGTACAGAAGAGCATAGAAATTCAGAAAAAGAACACTGACATTTTAGTAACACAAAATTCTTTGCATATGTTCTAAAAAAAGAGAATGGCATAGAATGTATATTCACTATTTCATATTAATCTCCTTTTTGCATTGGGGGTATGTAGCTTCAGAATATTTTTAATGCCTTCTAATATAAAGGAAGCGTCAATTCAAATAACTCAGGATTATTTTCTAGCCATGAAAAGTCTGAAAAAAATAATAGAATAGGATATTCCCAAAGGCAAAAGATCCCAAATTACACCCCCAAATAAATTTTTAAAAACCCAATGAAACAGTGCCTAATTATCAATAAAAAGGTAAGCCAAAGAGCAACATTTGTGACATTCATGCAAAAAAAAATAATAAAAAGGGCAAATGAAACAGAGAAGTAGTAAACTTGCCAATTATTCAAATCATTATGAACCCAAGAAATGTAAATGTATAGTGGGATTTGGACTGGAGTGCTTCCCATGGAGATAGTCACACACACTGGTCCCTTCCAGCAGGATGCATATTATATGGAAACTATGCTTCATTAGCCCACTCTCCCCTAAGACCAGCATGAGATGGAGGGGAGTGTACCCTTGCAGGATTGAGGAGAAATCTTTGTTCTTTTGTTACAGCCATATGTCTTCCAAATAAATACTCATTTATAAAGGTTAAGGTATGCTAAGTGGTTAAATGGAACTGAATTGCTATCCACCATTACCTAACAGTGAGGAGAATATAACCAGGGCCTTGAGTTAATGGTAAAAGAAAGACAGTCCCCAAAACATCCCCAGGTATCACCATGAACATACTCTTCATTGATCCTTTGGTCTCCAAGTGTCACTTGGGAATCAAGGGGGCTTTCTCTTTTTTCCTTAATGGAAGTTCAGGAATATATTCAATAAAAGAGAAGATGGAACCTTTTTATAGCTATTATATAGCCTGATTGGTAGGTGGATTTTCCTACCTTGCTCACTAGTTATCTTTGAGACAACCATGTAGTCTAAGGTACTAAGATCCAAACAGAGTCTGCACACACACACCTATATATGTATATGTGTATGTTTACATGTTATATAGGTGTGTACATATACATATGCACATACATGTATGTCAATATTTGAAATTTTTGGTAGTCTCTATACTAAGGCTTCTATCTAGAGTATAGACAGGTAGAAACTCTCGACCTGAGTGTATGTGACCCAAAGGCAACCAGCCAGTTCAGCATAAAATTCAGTTGAACAGATTGTCTTCTATGAGTCTGAGAACACAACTGAGAGATTTGAATCTTCATACATGACTGCAATCAACCAACTTGAGCAATTTTTTCCTCTCACTGAACTAAAAACATGTTTCAGTGTCCTGTAAATACATCTTCATGGGCTTTTCCAGGAGACCCATTCTTTGAGCCTCTTATGATGGCTCAAAGGGGATTTTCTCTTAACTGATGACTTTCACTTTCCAACTTATCCAACAACAGCTGTTTATATTTGATTGTTATAAAAGTAAATGCTTTAAATAATGATGTAACAATCATGCCTTGAGGAAAGTATTAGTCACGAAAGGCTGCAATCTTAGAAGCTGTCACTTGAATGAGTATAGTGGACCTTGGAATAACGTCAAGGATAAAAAGTACGTGTGATCGTTGGCTTTGTGTCGTTCTGGTGCCCCTTTGGAGTAGGTTGAAGGAGGGAGAGGGGGAGGGAAAGAGGAAGGGAAAGGGATCATGAAAAGAAGGCAGTGAATTTATTTGAGAAAATCCCTTAAACACTAGTCACCCTGCTGTTTGTTGTCTAAGACCAAAAATCCCTAAATAGGGGCTTGTCTGGAGGCTCATGAGGCTTGTAGGAGAAACATCAGCTTGAGCCCTGAAGGTGTGGATGGGGTCATTTCAAAGCCCACTGTGCCACCAAACTCCTTAAACGCCAAGTCTTTGATTTATTACAGCAACTTTGAGAGGATAATTCTGTATGTTTTCATTATGGTTAAATGCTGAAGAGGGTTACTATCAACAAAAAAAATAATACCTTTGCTTCAAGGCAACCTTTTATTGCTCAGGCATAGAATTTCCTATTATAATTTGTAATTGAAATAGTTTTGCAGAATTTGAGAATTTGGAGGGACCTTAGAGATCACCTTTTCCTACTGCTGCTGCAAAGTGAGATTAGATCAGGAAATTTTAAGTTTAAAGGTTAATGACTCATCCTTGCTATTCAATAGATTTAATTTATATTATATAATAGTAATACAATGTGATACCAACTTATGTAATAAAATATTAATGATATATTAGTATATTATAATTATTGTTACATTGATATATAAAACCAATATAATACAAACATATATTTTGAGTTGCTACTTTGACTTTTTAGAGCAGTGGTTCTCAACTTTCCTAATGCTGTGACCCTTTAATACAGTTCCTCATATTGTGGTGACCCCCAACCATAAAATTATTTTCATTACTACTTTATAACTGTAATTTTGCTACTGTTATGAATCTATCTGATATGCAGGATGTGTTTTCATTGTTACAAATGGAACATAACCCACAGGTTGAGAACCACTGTTTTAGAGAGTTATTCAGATTTATTCTGTGGAATTCTTGGATTATGATAATTAATTTAGACTTTTCTTTTGGTCTGGAATCACGCTTCTTTAAAATTCCATGTACCTAACAAACTAAGGTAATTGATATACTTTAAATGGAAATAATATCAAATTTTTATTTGGACTTAGTTATCCTGGTTAATTCTGAATTATCCTGGAAATTCACCCCTTATCTTCTGCTATACCTCAACCATGAAGATATGACACAGTGTTGGGGGGCCCAGTTCCAGAGAGAAAAACAAAGCTCATGAGATGAATGCCAGCATCCAAAGCATGGCTAGCGCTGAGTGTTAAAGGCTGACAGCATAAAACCCTTGGGAAAAATGGTAGGAAGCATGTTTTTAGCCATGGCTGGGGAGGCTGTTGGGGATAAGGGATGTAGGGAGGGACAGAGAAGAGTTCACCTGGGATGTGGCTGCCTAAGGAGAAAGCATCTGATGGTTTCCATTTCTAATCACTTATCCTTTCAAAACAGCTGTCAAGCACAGCTGTCTCTAAGTTGCTGAAGAAATATAAGTACTGCTGGTGATCTTTACATCTGGGGCTCCTGAAGCAAAACCTTGACCGCCATGTCCTAGTTGTGGCTTTGGCTATTTTCAGGAATACTGTGAGTATATGATCACTCATATGTTTTTGTTGATATTTATGAATAATATACTGGATCTGTGGATGGTGTGTGTGTGTGTGTGCGCGCACGCATGTGTGTGTGTGTGTGTATGTGTGTGTGTGTGTGTTTGAAGGGAAGATACTTTCTACCTGTCTCAGAGTTGAATGTTTGATTGATAAGGTCCATGAAAGACAGGGTCAGGACTGGGCACAGATGGGGTGGGTAGTATGTTTTTTCATCTTTCACTTTGTCCTGCAGTGAAATGGAAAAAGCTTATATTATATGTATCTCTTTGCCTCATAATTTGCATGAGTAGTTGAGAAGTAAGTATATTCTCATGATAACATCTTAGTTGAGTTGCATAATTCATGTTTGCCTCATCATACTTTAACTCAAAGTACATTTCAAAGATTTGTGTTTACCCAGAACATAGGCATTTACAAATATAGCAGGTAGAAAGCCTAGAGGTAACCATCCTATTCATTTAGTACCATTTTTAGCATAATGAACCTTTCGAGGAGTTTTCAGAAATTTCAGGTTTCGCAAACCACACTCCACAGAATAAAAACTATTTTTTTCCCTTGCCTTACCTCTACTGTGGTGCTGAGGTACTGTTGGGTAGTTGTCTGGGCCCAAGGTTCCTCTGTAATTCTGGTCATCGGCACTTGAGGATTCCCAGTGCTGCTTATGGTGTAGTTTTCAGTAGCATCCCTTGGTAGGACCTCTGTGACATTCCCAAGCAGGTTCTTGGGGTCATATGTAACAGCATTTATGGTAATGGGGATCTTTGGAGGAGTGGTGTTTCTCGTGATCCTTGCTAAAGCTTCTCCACTCTGGTGAGCTGAAGGGAAGAAAGGAGAGTGGCGAAAATCAACCTCACATTTAACTGACTCACTAAAGAATGAATAATTTTACTTAGTAAGGAGAAAAACCCTCTTATCACACATGTACCGGATATTTATACTAAACTATTGTTCTGTGAAAAACTGTATTACTTTAATGCAGGGGTGGAGAACCTGCAGCCTCAAAGTCATATGTGGCCCTCTAGATCCTCAAGTGTGGCCCTTTGATTGAATCCAAACTCCAGAATAAATCCCCTTAATAAAAGGATTTGTTCTATAAAACTTGAACTCAGTCAAAAGGCCTCACCCAAGGACCTAGAAGACCACATGTGGCCTTGAGGCTGCAGGTTCCCCACCTTTGATATTATATCCAGGTCTTCCTGATGCTAAGGTTGGTTCTCTATTCACTATCAGTTTGGAACTCTATGGAAAAGCAAGAAAATCCCTGGATTTCTTTTAAAGATAGTCTTGATTATAAATTATATCTCTTACGGCCTTTTTATTGTTGATTCTTGTTTTGAACACCCCTTGGAAAGTTGTGGGCATTTTATAAACAGCAGTGACACATCTCACCTGACACTGATTATTCAAGTCTGAAAATAGCTGTGATCTCTGTCTACTTACCCATTCAAATTTTTATCCAGAAACTCCATTTAATTTTCTTTCTAAAATGTGTGCTTTATCAAATCATATAATGCTATAAAGCTAGATCTAAAGAATAATTTAATTGTATGTTGTGAGTTGGGGAAACTGAGATCCAGAGAAGTGGTGACATGAGTGAGGTTGCCTAGCTAGTTAGTTACAAAGCCAGAACTACAACTCACTTCTCATGCCCTTTCTTTTGAGGGTTCAGTGAATCAATTAGGGAAAAGAAAAGTGTGACATAGTAATTTTATTTTGCTTTACTTTACAGGGTATACATAGTTTCAAATGTATTATCACTGTTTTGTTTTTTTTTTACATTGAATTTGTCTCTTTTATCATAATGGTTTTTTTTTTCCAAAATTTGCTACACATATATGTGTAGAGTTCCTTAAAAGTGTGGTCAAGTAGCTACATTTAACCTGTCTACTTCATCATACCTAGACTTTATCAGAGGTCAAGATTCCAAGGACACAAAACCCAATCTAAAGTTGCAAAAGTTCAGAAACTACTACTTCGGGAAAAATGTCAATAACTATAGCATTGTCCTCTGTCTCCATATTTTCATGGAGGAAGTTTTCTTTCTTTCCCTTTAGACATGAACTCTTCTTTCCTCTAGTTGGTGAAGTCAGACAGTAATGTCTACTAATTGTCATAGCTGATGGACAAATCTATGGAAATTTCTGTGTAATTTCTCTCTCTCTCTCTGTCTGTGTCTCTCTGTCTGTGTCTCTCTCTGCTGTCTCTGTCTCTGTCTCTGTCTCTCTCTCCCTCTCCCTTTCTCTCTCTGTCTCTCTGTCTGTCTCTGTCTATGTCTCTCTATCTGTCTGTGTCTCACTCTGCTGTCTCTCTCTCTGTCTCTGTCTCTCTCTCTCCCTCTCCCTTTCTCTCTCTGTCTGTCTCTGTCTCTCTGTCTGTTTATCTGTCTGTGTCTCTCTCTGCTGTCTCTGTGTCTGTCAGTCTCTGCTCTCTCTGTTATCTCTGTCTATGTCTCTGTCTCTCTCTCCCCCTCCCGTTGGAATGTCTACAGGGAACTCTTATTTTGGGCTGTTAGGGCATAACTGAAATGAGATCTTAGATCCCCCCTAGGTTTAAGATTCTATGATTAGATGAATTCTAGGGGCACAGGTAGCCACTTGGAGGATACAGTTTGGGGGCACTTATTTTCTCACTGGCATACCTTTTATACGTCAGTGTATGACCTTACAATAGATCAACACTTTTACAATGGATTTACCTAGAACAGAGGCTGGCACAGAGTTGATGTTTTATAAATGTTAACTCTGGAACCAGCCATGTTCCTTAGGTGGACTAAATTTTTGGTTTGTTTTCTTCTTTCTTTATTTTCTTACACCTCAACCATTTTCCAAGAGGATCTGAGGGAGTACAATTTTGTTTTATCAAATGCTGCTTGAAATAAGTGATCGTTAGCTTGGGTTTTGAAACTCTCCGAGACATTTTGTTTGTTGTAATGAGATTTGCCCTGTGCTACTCGTTGGAATGACTATCATTGAGGACAATTTTAGCTCTCCAATCCTCCAAAAAGATTTAATGAATGGGTTAGGAGACACAGAAACTTCCAAATATGATTACCTAGTATATAATTAGAATGTCTTAGCACATCAGCCTATGATTACCTCTGCACCATAAGTAGTAGTTGGTAAGGCTTCATCCTGAGATGAACATTATTGTTTTATGTGTCAACTCACATATTTAATGCAATTGATGAAGCAAAGCTACCATGAATGTTAGAGGAATAGTTTACAGACCCTTTCTAAAGGCTCTTCTGTGAATAAGGCCATCTTACCAGATTTTAAGTTTCTCCAATTAAGTTTTAAAGATGACTTCTACATATATAATATATATATATAATATACATATACACATGTATGTATGTATATGTGTACACATCACGATAAAGAAAAAAGTTCTATTTTCCATCAATAGCCACAAGATTTTTTTCTCAAGAAAGGAAAAAGGGAGGATTCTAGACTCATTCTCCTTCCATTTTGTGTCTAAACTTTTAACACTCACATTATTACACTATTTAGAAAACAGGAAAATTATATCAATCTTAGTTTCTGGTCTCTCTAGTTTTGGAGACTTTGCCATATAAACCTGCTGAGAACTATATTTGGGATGCGTTAATATTTTTTGTGCATGACTTGGGATTTTGAAAGAGGAAAGGAGGCATCTATGTTCCCATCTTAGAAACATCCATTGTATTTCCCAATAAGTCATTTAAACAATCTGAAGTCTTTATGGGAAAAATGGTACAAAATTATACATGTAAATAGTGGAGAGTTGGATGTGTTAGTGGGACAAAATTAATTTTAGAAAGATATATACTTACATACATATATACATATTTCATGGTATAGTGGATGGCGTTTTCACAAAATTAAAAGAAAAACATTCACATAATAGAAAAAACACACAGTTTAAAAGTTTCAAAATTATTTTCATTGTTATTATATTTCCCTCATTATAACATGCTTCTTTAATAGAGCATAGTTAGGTAGGTATGTTCATCTTCAGTCTTGATCCAAGGAGTTCAGCAAAATGACTTTAAAATACCTTTTAAAATGTCCATATTCTTTAATTTGTGAATAATTTTTAAATTAGTCTTTTTAAATCATCTAGGTCCCACGCTTGAAGAGGCTATATCTAAGAGACAACCGAAATCATATTCAGAAGAGGAGTTGGAATTTTTTATATAGGTAGCAGCAAGGTACAGTGAAAAGTGTGTTGAAGTCTGAGAATATAGGTTCAAGTCCTGACTCCACAATTTACAGTCTGTGTGATATTGGACAAATTACTTAACTTTTCTAGATTTTATGTTTTCTCTTCTATAAAATGAAGGAGAAGGATTTGATTATGTCCAAGGACTAAGATCCTTTCAAATTCTAAATCTATGATCTTATGAAGGCAGTTACCTTGAATAGTCCTAAAGAGAGAGTATTAAAATAGGATTCCAATGTATTATCTTCCTTAAAACATATGTCAACCTGTGTGTATGCATATATATATATACATGTACTATATCTATGAATATAGTATATGTGCATTATAGTTTTAAATCTCTAATAGGATTAAAGGTAATAGGTAATAAAAATGAGTTTTTGATGCCATTATAATAATACGATAGGGATAGGAAATTGGCTTGTGATTTCCTTAATATATCTAGCTCCTCAGTGAGGAAGCTCCTTCTATCAATTCAGGTCAATCATTTCTCTGTAACTTAAAATCTTAGAGTTGTCTAGGGATACTGAGAAGTTAGGAGTCTTGCCTAGAGTTATTATGCAAACAGTATTTGTCAGTGGCTAGACTTGAACCCTGGTCTAACTGGCTTCAAGATCAGTTCTTTATTCACGATGTCATGTTATCTTCCATGAAGAAGAAGATGATGATGATGGTATATATTTTAGTATATACTCTCCCTTCCAAAATACATAAAGAACAAATAAGAGACATTTAGGGGCATCTGCTCATCTCATTTTAGTAACAATTCCTTTAGAGCAGTGGTTCTCAACCTTCCTAATGCTGCGACCCTTTAATAGAGTTCCTCATGTTGTGGTGACCCCCGACCACAAAATTATTTTTGTTGCTACTTCATAACTGTAATTTTGCTACTGTTATGAATTGTAATGTAAATATCTGATATTCAGGGTGTATTTTCGTTGTTACAAATTGAACATAAACCACAGGTTGAGAACTGCTGCTTTAGAGCAAGTAGAAAAATAATGGGCATTGAATTAATTATAACTTCAGTATAACTTATTGGTAGATGGTGACAGATTTGGCAGCCTGTCAAATGAGCATTAAATGCAACTCACCCTTTGACAAATGGGCAAATTAAGTCACTGGGTAGTTAAACAACCAAGTGCAAATGAGAATAAGCCAATGAATACAACCATGTCTGTACTACTGATTCCTGAAAAATGGATCATAATATTTTGGCTACCTTTGGTGAAGCTTACTTTGATCTTCTTCTAAAAAGGAGGATGAACAATAAAGACAATTTTGGTGTATCATGTTAAATGGATATAGATCTTCTTTCCTCATGGCCATTTCCAGTGGAGGTGAGTGAGATAGGCAGGAAAAGGATATATATGTGATGAGATAGGGATGAGAGACAGAGAGAAAGTTAGAGAGACAGAGATAAGAGATGAGAGATAGAGAGATGATATCTATAGAGACAGAGATAGGAGTAGAGAGGGAAAGACATCCTGTTTGTGTTTATGTCTATGTGTAAACTAACTGGTTAAACCAGTGGATGGATGGATTGAAGGAAGGGGAAGGGGAAGGAGGAAGCAATATGAACAGTTTAGGGCATTCAGGAAAGTTTACAAATAGATCTGAGACTGAGAAAAGTTGGGAAAATCTTGTCTCTAGGAAAATTAACTGATGGAAGGGAAGCATAGCTGAGCCAGTCATCTCAGGCTTCCTTACAAATTGATCAGACTATGGGATGATTGATTGTTTTGCACATAGTAAATGTGTAATAAATTCTTTTTAGTTAATTAATTCATCTGATTGTTTTGCACATAGTAAATGTGTAATAAATTCTTTTTAGTTAATTCATCAAAAGAATGTTCAAATGAGTAACAAAGCTAAAAAGAATATACCTTAGTCAGTTAACTAGCGTGCCTGTTATATAACCACGGGTAGGGAATCTGTGACCCCAAGGTCACATGTGTCCTTCTAGGTCCTTTGACTGGTCTGGCCCTTTGGCTAAATCCAAACTTCACAGAACAAGCCCCCTTAATAAAAAGATTTTTTCTGTAAAACTTGGATTCAGTCAAAAGGTTGCACCCAAGGACCTAGAAGGTCATGTGTGGCCTTGAGACTGCAGATTCCCCACTCCTGTCTAAATGAAGAAAGGACTGTTTTCTATGGTTCTTGCCCTCCTGGAGGTTATAGTCACATGAGGGAGACAGCATGCAAAAAACTATGAGCAGAAAAAACATAGACAGGCTAAATTGGGGGCAGTCTCTGAGAGAAGGGGTTAAAGTTAGGGAGGCCTTGGATAGGCTTCTTAAAGAAGGTGAGATTTCGGCTGAGATTGGAAGGAGGCCAGGAGACAGAGATGAAGAGGGAGAAGGCCCCAGGTGTGGAGGTCAGCACATCTGGCTTCAACACTCAAGCAAACATTTATTAAGCATCTACATGCTAACAACTATGTTGGGCCTTGGGGTAGAAAGACACAAGGGAAACTTTCCTTAAGCTCAAAGAGTTCAGATTCTATTGGGGAAGTTATTAGTGTAGTCGTGATCTGAGCCTAGAGAAGAGCGCTTCTGCATTCTGTATCAGTTTTTTAGTTAGGGGGCATTTTTACTTGTCACTAAATGTTATGATCACTAATAAAATCCCCACTCTTAATATATGACTGCTTTAATATTCCATTATGGAAAAGGTCTTAATTTCCTAATAAAGGGAATACAATGAAATATAGCATAAAGTAGTATTATGCAATTATTGTCTGTGTATTAAACTGAAAAGTCCCCAAGCAAAATATCTTACTAGTTCAATAAAATATTTCAAATAGTTGAAAAATTGCTCCTAATCAGAGCATACAAAATTAGAAATGCAGGACAGCTGCAGTGGGCCATCAATACACACCACATGCATGTGTATATACACACATGTATACATGTACACACAGACACACATGTATTGCACACACAAACATATGTGTACATATGTGTATGCACGCATGCAGTTATCCCTTCCACATCCCAGCTTTCCTCATCACGATTTTGATATATCATGAGTTGATATAAAAAGTTAAATGGAATTTTTTTTTTTGAGTTTTGTGTTAGCCACAGACAATACATGAAGGCCAGAAGACAATATAGAAAAAGTTTAGAAATTCAGAAGTGCATAAAATATATGTAGAATATTGTATAATATCACCATATTTTATCTTTTAATGCTATAATAATTCAGATTTCTTCTCTGGTATGAAGGGAGGACCAAAAAATTTTGCACAGATTTTCCCAATAGCAGAGGTGTCCTTTCTTTGTATCCCCAGCATTTAGACAGAGGTCACATCTGGCCTTCTAGGTCTTTGAATTTAGCCTTTTGACTGAGTCTAGGGGTGTTCCTAACCCCTGTGATGGGGAAGGGATAACTGTACATACATACATACATACATATACACATACATACACATACACATACATATACATACATACCTATATGCACACATACACATATATACATACATATATATGTATATATATACATACATATATATGTGTGTATATATATATATATATATATATATATATATATATATATATATATATATATAGTTTATTTGTTTTGTTTTTGGAGGGGGGAGGGCAGGGCAATTGGGGTTAAGTGACTTGCCTGAGGTCACACAGCTAGTGTTAAGTGTCTGAGGCCGGATTTGAACTCAGGTCCTCCTGACTCCAGGGCCAGTGCTCTACTCACTGTGCCACCTAGCTGCCCCTTGTACATACATGTGTAATAAAGTTAGCAAAGTGTTTTCTATAGGTTACCATGTTTGAACTTTATTATGATTCTGTAAAGTAGAGGTAAAAAAAGGTTTATTATACCCATTCTATAGATGGGAAAACTAAAGCTAAAAAACATTAACTAACTTGCTCATAGTCACAGAGTTAGTGATAGAGAAGGTCTATGAACCCAGATTACCAAGTTCTGCAGGCTATCTGTTACACAACACTCCCTTAAACACTGAATGTCAGTTGGTTGACTGGTGGTGAGTTCCTGGTCATGAAAGTTTTTTTTAACAGAGGCTGAATGATAACTTTTGGTGGTTGCTAAAGAAGGAATTTAAGTTTTAGATAGGAGTTGGATTAAATGACAATGGTGATATCCAGATTATACCAGCCCCATGAACCAATGGTCAAATAGTTGGTTACCAAGTGTAAACATTCAGTTAATCATTTATATTTTTTAACTCTGTGGATGCCTGATATCATACAGACAATACATTTGGAAAATGGACATTTTCTCCCTTTATACCTAGATGTTTGGTACTGAATTGGCATGATTTTTTCCAAAGGGGTTTCTAATTTATCTTTTTCCTCCTGCTGATGTTGAAAGAGAGTTTTAAGTGAACTGATTTAGTTGGATTTCACTTGCAAGTCAATGTCACATATAGCTCAGATGATGAAGCATCACATTTCAATCCAAGGATGAGTTATTCCTTTAGTATAGAAGTATTACATAGTGGAAGAATAGTGGATTTAGGATAATAAGACCTCGGTTTAAATTACAACTCAGAGATTTACTACCTGTATAGCCTTTGGGTAAATTAGTTCCCTTCTCTAGGCTTCCTTTTCCTCATCTATAAAATAAAGATGTCAGACTAGTAGGTCAGAGGTGTCAAACTCACTGTGGACACAAAACTCCCCAGTGGAGCCCAGAACCAGATTAAAATGTATTTGGGAAATGTTTCACAAACACAGGAATACAACAGAACATAGATTATGCTAATATGTGGTTTACTAAGTCAATACTAGCCCAAAGGAATCCCTTTTTACTTGAGCTCAAAACTAGTGGAATAGATGATCGCTTAGGCCTCTTTCAGTTCTAACTCCAATAAACCATGATTTCACGAAGTAAAACTCCCATATAGACTTGCAGGGCAAGTGGTGATTTTTTTCTTTTCAGTCATATGGCCCCACCATAAACCTGAATCTACATGTTCTCAGCAGAACCAACCAAAGCCTCAGTGTATATAATTCATGGGACCAAGTGAAGTAGACACTGTTGTTTATAGGCTTCCTGTTCTTTTGTGGATGGCTTGAGCTTGGCAAGACAGAGCTTTGGAAACTGAGTCACAATCCAGTAATACTGGATTAATTCAGATGAGAGAGGTGGATAGGCAGAGGGCCTTAATATTGGGTCCACATCATACATCACACACCCTAGTGGTGTGGCAATGGGGATACATCATTTAACATCTCTGTCACATATGATTCTCTAACACTCTAAGTTACAAAGCAGCTGAATCTCTTCATCAGTGGAAGGAGTTCTTATATGAGAGTGATTGCTTATATATATTTAGCAAGTTGAAGGTATACATTTCCCTGCATCAATATTACCGTCCCTGCAAAGTGGATATTTTCCCTTTATAAGACGTTAATGATAACTGTTCTAACAGAAGCCATCAGACCTATGAGAGTGCTGCCTCTTCAGATCACATTATGATACTTTTTTCCAGGGTCTAGTGGTTTTAAAAATTGCATTTGATTAGGTTAGAAGTGAAAGATTAGCCAGTTGCTTTTGTTTTCCAAAGGCAAGGCTGGGGTCTAAAATAGATTTCTCCTTCTAATTTCTTCTAAAGTAGCTTTCTCTTACTAATTTCTTCAGTTCTGATGTTTAACATATTATATTACCTTAAAAGCCTAGGGAGAGGGGAATGACCTAAAATGAAATATTAATAACAAGTTTATAATTTTTTCACTTATTCTTCTTCATAGTATGACATATTGACTACAGTATTCTTGATTTTTCTTATTTATGAGTCTATACAAAGACACTGCAAGATAATTTGTGGGCTTTTAAAAAAAATTAGACCTCACTTTTACTATGACAGCACTAAGGCTGTATCCACACAATGCCAATAAATATGAATGGAAAGTTAAAAATTTAGGCCATCACTTGGACATTGGCACAATGCCAAACATCTGGATGTTTCCAAATACCCAGATGTTTGTCATCATGTCAACAGGGCCTTGAAATGATTGACTGAATGTTCCACTTTTCATCTACATGTTTTGGCATTTTGAGGACACAGCCTCAGTTATCACGGAAAAACAGCTGTGGTACCTTTATTATTTTTAATTAATTGGAAAGGGTAAAAAAAATAAAAGGATCCTGAGTACTAGGAACACTTCTTCCTTTTTCCAAAATGTAAACATTCACTACATTATGTAAGGTGGTATTTGAACTTCAGAGAGTTAGGGGTTGACTAACCAGTCTCAACTTTTCTCTGAGCAAGCAATGTGATCTCTCTCTCTCTCTCTCTCTCTCTCTCTCTCTCTCTCTCTCTCTCTCTCTCTCTTTCTCTCTCTCCCTTTCTCTCTCTCTCTCAAGTGTAAATGTTACAAATGTATGCCAAGTGGCCATGGCTGGGCAATGTCTTTTCATGCTGTCCCTTTGGTTCTATGAGAAGTATACTTTCATAAGGTTGTGAAGAAATAGAAAGCCTTTAATAAAGCATACAAGATAGAACTGATTTTTCATCTTTCACTGAAACATAAGGGTGACTAAGGGAAACTTAATGAATCTCTTTGCTCTTCCTACCAAAAACAATCCATATTTTGGTTGGAATGATATAGTTTGAGGTTTTAACCAACACACTTTGTTCTCTATCAACTTTGAGAGACTAAAGGGCAAAATGAATACCAATTGGATCAAGTCAGCATCAATCATTTGATATTTCTCTAACACCTTATTCTCTTTGGCGTGGATAGCAGTACAGACAACTCCTCTATGCCTTTTCATTCTGCGTAATTCTCATCCATCCTCATAGAGGATCCACCCAATAGATGAGAAGTATTCTTCCCCTTCTTGGACTATCCATTTTCACTCTGCAAGTTGGCAGACATCTTTCTACTTTTAAACCTAATTATTCTTGATGGTTTTTCAGTTATTAGGTGTCTTTTTAAAGAATCTACTTTAATAAAGCCATTTGGAGCTTTTGTCGTTTACTATATCTCATTTGGAGAATACGACTGGCTAGTGCAATGTTATGCATACACTAGGTACTTAATAAATGCTTGTTGTGTGAAGGAAATGATGTAATACAAAAAAAAATGTTCAGAAGTCAAAATAGGGGTGGAGTGGGGGTAGGTTAGACAAATCTTAGACCAGAGAATCTATACCTGAAACAGAGCTCTGTTATTCTTTTCCTGTTTCTTTCCCTGTATACCACCCACTTCAGGGAGGTACAAATAAGGAGCAAAATGATAGCAAGGAGATTGACAGAATGGTCTTGGGTCATAGCAGAGATTTCAGAAGCCATCTAATCCAACCCAACATAATGGACAATGAGAAAATTCAGTCCTAAATTACACTAATTCTACACTAATATATATGGTGTGCACGTGTGTAGGATTGTGTATTTATAAGTATTTAGACATATTCATGCCTAGATCATCAATTTAGTGGACTTAGATTGATAGTGCCATTTCTATTCTCATCCTAAGCATTTATTCAACTATTTATCATTAAAGGATCTTAGCATGCTAAAGACAACTGAACAAAGGAATACCACAAAAACATAATTTATCATTTTGTCAAGCTCCACAAATACTGTTTTGATGTTCTGGGTGATTCTAATGAGGACAGCAGACATTAGTTAAATAAACAACCTGTTAGACTGAGAATAGAAGTATCGATGTAGACACAATCTTTCCATTTTCTCAAGACGGACTGCTGGTTGATGAATTTTAGTTACAGTTCATGGATAGTCACATATTTTACACACATATGTACACACATAGTTCATGTATCATTTCTGCCACAGATACATGTGTTATATGTACACACACAAGTCTATCTTTCTCAGCATAGATTGATGGTTGATGATCTTTAGCCATGGTTCATTTATATCCAGACATTTACATATACATGCATATATATATATATATATACATACATACAAACATACATGGACATATATAAATGCTCTTTTTTATGAAAGAAAATTTTGGCCTATATTCATGATAATTCTGACTCCATTAAACCTTTAACCATGACTTATCTTTAATGTTATTAGCCTGGTTAATATGAATCTCCTACTAATTAGATCAAAACCTGTAGAATTTTCTAGCATTTAAAAAAGACATTTACTAGAACTTTCAAGATTCATCTATAAAGGAGTGGTTTACCTTTCTTTAAGCAGAGACTTCCATTGGTAGATTCTCCCTTCTCATTGACATCAATTTTCATCCAGCTATGGAGGTATGTCCTGCCCTTCTTGACCACTACCCTGTTGCCTTGTTTCTTGAGGAAGAAAGAGGAATTTGTCACCTCAAGAAATCCTTTGTTCTCATGGCAGGTCCATGTGGGTGCCTGAGAGCAGTTGAGGAAGATGGCAGCTCGAGAATGGATTGCTGAGGAGTTGGAGATGCCCAGACACTGGGAAGATTTCACATGGAGAAGTTTTTCATCCTCTGTCCACATCCACTGTTGATTTTGACTGGTCTCATTGCACATGGTCACAGATACTCTCTTACTTTCAAAAAGGCATTGTTGTTTCTGGACATGGATAATCTGAAAACTCTCTAGAAGATGGAAAAATCTCATAAAAATATAATAAATGCTTGGCCCACTTAAAATAATGCATGACCCCCCAAATGAAAATACAAAAAAATAGAAAAAATTCCTTTTGTCTTATTTCAGTGCATATAACCAGAATTAATTGAAATGGTTTAAACTGTCATTTTAAAATATCAAAAAGTCTTATTTACTCTCCTTTATTTTACTTTTATCCAGTTTATTACCATAAAAGGAAAGAAAAAAAATCTCCTGTTTTTTCTAACACAATAATGAAATGAAACTTAAAAACAAATCACCTAAAGAATTCAGTTGACTCTGTAGTTAGATTTAGTACATAGAAATTTGGGAGAATTCATGTTCCTTTTTCATTAAAGACAACTACTCCCTCATCCTATCCTTTCCCCCTACTCCAGAGAAGCATCTCTTTTCCCCAATTCACACATCATCACACTGAAAATTATTTTAATAGAAATTGAGTCAGGAGAGTAGTGAAAAATACTCTTTGTCAAATTTGCCTTCTGTCCAAGGCTCAGCAACCTAGTTAATTAATGAGTTATTGAATAGCCCAGGGATAGTTTTTCTTATAGCATGTTTTAATTCCTCAATCACATTTCTGCTTCTCTTAATTTTTTTTATAATCTCTATACTATATTCCCTAAAACATTAATTCATATGAATTAGAAAAATCAACATTTCCCCCTAATTAATTAAAAAACAGGGCAGTTAAGATTAGACATTTGCATATAGATTCAGAGTAAAAAATAATTTTCAATGTTTTCCTCCTCCCTATCCCAATACTCCCTCCCCCATTTTGGCCAAATCTCTAGCTTTCCCAAATGAAGTATAAATACTACATTCCCTTTAATTATATTTTAAAGGGTTCTTTTAAAGTTTCTTACAATTAAGTGTAGCCAGATCTTAAGAAAAGTCATCCAAACATCGGACATACCAGAGAATTTTAATAAATATTAACAATACTTCCTCTACGTGTTTTAGCACACTGGTATGTTATTACCATGCCTTTCAGGGAGAGATAGAAAATTTATATGAAATTCAAGCAGAAGGTTTATTTTCTTTTGCAAAGAGATCTAAACAGGACTGGCATACTTGGCCCTTTTCAGTCCCTTTCCTCATTGTCCTTGGATAAAATGAAGAGAACAGGCTCCATTTCCGTCACATTTCAGACATTTTTAAAAGCCCAGGGCACCCTCAGCTGGATGTAGAAGAAATGCCTCTGAAACTCGGAGAATAATTTAACTTACCTGAGTTCCCAAAGATCATGCAGGTAAAAATCAGCATGTAAAATATAGGCTCCATTTTTGACTTAACAACTCTTCATACTTCACTTTGGGGGGGAGAAAAATCCTCCCAGATAAGAGAAGCAAAGGCTAGGAAGGAAATGTGCCTTCATGGTGGGGGGGAAAAGTCAGTGACGAGCACTTCCTTCTATTCAATTGTTTGGGGGAGTTTTATACCAGATTGTCCTTTCGTCTGTTTCCTTAGAATGGTGAACTATGACTATCCCCTTTTTAATGCAGACAAAAAAATCCAGACACGAGGAGTAGTAAAACTACTGACTCTGCACCCAAAGTCATTCTGACACATGGATTCTCTTTTACCTAAAGAGCTAATGAGGTAAAGGACTATAATCTCCCCAAATTAGATGAATGTTCATCTAATATTACATCTCTGTAGGTGATGTGGGTTCTGCTGAATAAACACAAACCATGTAATTTATGAGGACCTATGACAAGTGATAGAAAACTACCAATATGGACTGTTTGGATAATGATCAGGTAGCAACTTATCAAGGGAAAAAGGAATCATATGGCACTGGTTCTTATTTTTCAGTTCATTATTCCTTCTGAAAATGACACATTAGGCGATTGAAAACTCTAATAGACAGAATTAGAAACAGTGAAATGGAAGTGAAACAATTCATATTTGATATTTGCCCATCTGATGCTTCTAAAAATGAAAACAGTCTCTTTCTTGGGGTTGGGGATGGAGGAACATAAATGATTTACTCAATATTTAGTATCAAGTGAGTTTATTGGCAGTATGAAGCAAAATCAACATCATCACTGCATTGATATCTCATATATTTACTGAACAAGTCACAGAGCGCTTGCTGAACAGAGTTACAGCTGCTCCATATCTCTCTTCAAGATGAGATCACTAAATAGAAGGAGTGTTCCCAGCAGCCTCCTTCAGAAGAGCAGTTTGCACTATTCCCAAGGTCATCCATTGCTTATTAGGAAGAGAGAGAAAGGCTATGGTAGACAGCATTTTCAAAAATTCCCTCTTAGTAAAAGACTGATGTGTATTTAAAACCCTTGGTATTTCAGAATTTACAAAGTTTTCTTTAAAAGTAAAAGGACTCACAATTTATAAACATACTGGATTGAACTTTGGAGCAGAAGCAGCCTTCTAAGACAATAGCATAGAATAATTAATTAATACACACACACATACATACACACACACCAAATGACAAATTTTGTGCTCTGTAATAGATTGATAGGAGCTACTATAAATACATACTTAATATATAAGATTATCAAGAACACATTTTCATATAAAAGAGTTACTGCTTTTGATGGTTTTTTTTTTTTTTTTTTTTGGAAAACGAGTACTTCTCTATGAAAAATCCATTGTCTTTCACTTGCGACTTTAGCAGCAAGATTCTGGTGGCTGGAGAAGGAGCTCACCACATAATAATTATAATAATAGCACTTAAGACAGGTACAGTTTAACAGCTGACAGTCCATTCACAAGACAAATTTTTGCAAACTTTAAAGCAACTATACACTCAATAATCATTCCTTCAGGGGTTTTTTCAACAGTCAACTGACTTCAGAAGAATTACATACATACATTCTGTGTGGCAGAGAGTCATCACAGAAAAATGTCCTTCTTGAACATGTATGTGAAATCCATTACCCCATTAACATAGTACCTTCTTTAAAAATCATTTTTGGGCAACTTACAAATACATTCATATACAAGCAAAGTCTGATAATCTTTACATAATTTTCCAGTTCTTCCATAATCCACATCACAGGATGGCTTTCAAGCTCTCCATTGTTGTTGTTTTCCATCCTAGGAATCTCCTGGAAGAAGCCACTGGTAGGCAACACATTGAATTCTCTTGAGAGACTCTCATTGAACTGAGTCTTCAACATTTCACTGGACAGCTTCTGCAGAGAGCCTACTTTCATACAGACTCAATGCATGATGAACAAATTCATATTGTTCACTTGTCTGAACCATTCCTCCCCTGCAAAGAAAGAAAAAAGAAATTTAAAAAAGAAAAAAATAAAACTATAATTTTATCTCATGTAATCTAAGGAATGACCATTTCTTCTATAGGAATTACAGTCAAATTATAATAATTACTTCAAAGAGATTGCTTCTTAGAACCAACATTCTTGTTATTACTCACATGTTTCATCCATAAGATACAACTGAGAAGTAAACAAAGGACTAATCCCTTGGCTGAGACTCTTCTAGAGTCTTTTCTTCTCTGGTCATTTGGAAGGCTAATTATTATTAGTCATGATTCTTTTTTTTTTTTTTTTTGAGGGGGGAAGGTAGGGCAATTGGGGTTAGGTGACTTGCCTAAGGTAACATGGCTAGTTTTTTGTGTTAAGTGTCTGAGGCTGGATTTGAACTCAGGCCCTCCTGACTCCAGGGCCAGTGCTCTATTCTTTACTCCACCACCTCACCACCCCATTAGTCATTATTCTAATCACTAAACATCCCAATTATTTTTGTTTTTTAATTACAGTGACCAACAATGATCTGATTGGCTACCTTAGCTGTCACCATAGATGAAATGCTGATGCATGCTGAGGAATCTGATTATATCATAAAAACAAAACTTGGAATATGATGGGTATTTAAAGATAACAATGAATGGTTCCTTGAATGAGTTAGAGCAGGGGTCCACAAACTATAGCCTGCTGCCTGTTTTTGCATGGTTCATGTGGACCATAGTTTGCTAATCCCTGATTTAGAGACAAGGGAATTTGCTAACTTCTTCCTTTCATGATTATAACCACTATTATCTCTCCATTCTAGTCCTACTTTGATGTCTCATCATGAAATCAAAGTGACTTTTATTTTTTTTGTCACCTAGCAAAGTGTTCATCACCTAGTAGGTGCTTAATAAATTCCTGTTCATTGGTTGGTATCTCTGAACACAGAGCCTCAATTCTTTAAGACCCTACCAAGCTAGAAAAGTTTCAAGTTATGGACCTAGTGAGAGATTCTGTGCCTGTTATTTGAAGGACCAGCATAACTAAGTTTGGAAAGACTCATCAAGAAAGTTAACCATTACACAAGAAAAATTTTTGGTCTCAACAACTCATGATACTTTTTATTAGGGCATAGAATATCAATTCTTAACCTGGGATCCATGAATTTTAAGAAAATACTTTGATAACTATATTTTAATATATTAGATTTCCTTTGTAATTCTATGGATTCTATTTTATGCATTTATAATATTTTATAATTAATTAATTATTTTTTTTAAGTTTTCAACATTCATTTCCATAAGATTTTGAGTTTTAAATTATCTCCCCCTCTGTCTTTTTTTTTACCTTCCCTGGATGGCATGAATCTGATATAGGATCTACTTATACATTCAGATTGAACATATTTTCACATTCGTCATGATATAAAGAAGAACTAATGGGAGGAAACATGAGAAAGAAGAAACAAAATAAAACAACAAAAGAAAAGGAGAGTAAATAATATGCTTCCATCTGCATTCAGATCCCAAAGCTCTTTCTCTGGATGTGGATACCATTTTCCATCATGAGTATTTTGGAGTTGTCTTAGATCTTTGCATTGTTGAGAAGAGCTAAGTCTATCAAAGTCAGTCATTGCACAATGTGGCTGTTTCTGTGAATAATGTTCTCCTGGTTCTGTTCATTTCACTTAACATCAGTCCATATAAGTCTTTCCAGGTTTTTCTGAAGTCCGCCTGCTCATCATTTCTTATAGCACAATTATATATATGTGGGGGGGGGGGAAGGGGTCCTTTGGTTTTATCGGTCTGACAAAGGGGTCCATGACATAAAACAGGTTAACTCCTTCTATGGAACATTTGTGATTGCATCAAACAGTTTCAAATAATTCCACATGTTCTTTAATTTTAGATATTCACCATTTTGCTTCTTTATAATTATGGATTATATGCTTAGCAAAGGCACCTGACACTATCCAATTAATCTGAATGTTGAGAAAATGAAATTTGGATTTGTAGACTAGGTTTATAACATAGCATTAAAGGACTGACTTTTGGCAAGGAATGGCATGCCCTAACAAGGAACAAATTATCTGTCTGTCTATCTATCTATCTATCTATCTATCTATCTATCTACCTTTCATTCTAGTTGAGGAGCCTAACTGCTCTGATTGGTGGCTCCTCATTTTTCACTCATTACATCTAGGTCAAGTTTTAACCCATTTTCTCATTCCCTGGCCATATTCTTATTCTGCCACCAAGATAAGGCTCCATGTCCTGGAGAATTTAATGTTTTACCTCAGGAATTCCCATCCTGGGACCCTCGTGTCCTGATTGGTGGTTGCCTCATGTCAGTCACTACTTCTATGTTTGGACCCAGCCTTGCTTCATTTCACTGGTTGGACATCTTTCCATCAGCTGCTTCACTGAGCACATGCCCTCTACCCTATATCTCCATGATTCCTTTTCTGGAATTACAATCAAATCAACTATCATAGCTTCTCAAAAGGGAGTGTTAACCTAATTCCCAATGGCTCTGAAGACAGAGCAAGGCAAGAGATGGAAAGGGGTCAGAGTCAGAGAAAATGTTAATATTGCAGATTAAACTTGTGTTTAAGTGTGTCCTAAGTACATTTTCATTTTTTGAGAGCTGGTTGTTAAACATTTGCCAGCATGCCCTTGCTCATAGTTATTATCTTCCTCTTTAGAATACAAGTTCTTGGGAACAGCTAGGTGGTACAATGGATTAAGCATTGCCCCTGAAGTCAGGAGGACCTCAGTTAAAATCTAGCTGCAGACACTTACTAGCTTTATGACCCTGGGCAAGTCACTTAACCCTGATTGCCTCCAAAAAATATAGAATACAAGTACTTTGAGGCCCTCCAAAGCTTATCATAATGTTTGGCACATAGTAAGGCTTAATAATAAATGATTGTAAATTGATATATACATCTATTCATGTCTCTGTGAGGAAAAAGAACCATGCTAGAGTTAGGTGTAAGTCAATGGATATAGAAACTGCATATATTATTTATGGTAGTACTTCTCAAACTTTTTGGTCTCAGGATCCCTTTATACTGTTAAAAATTACTGTCTTTGTTTATATGGGTTACATCTGTTAATATTTATATATCATATGTTATATAATATCAAATATATTATTTAATTATTTATATTTAATATAATATAACTATATAATATATTAAAAATAAAATTACAGTATTATTATGAAAATAGCATTGACCTCGTGGACCACCTAAAATTTTCTTGGGGGTCCCCAGAGGTTCTTGAACCATACTTGGAGAACAGCTGTTAGGGGTAATTTGTAATAAGGCTTTATAGCTCACCTGAGTAGAAGGAAGAATTGAATAAGGAGCTTGGCAAATAGATAATGAAACTGAAATAGAAGCATTATGTTGCAATAATAGAGATTCAACTTTGTGGAATGCTGAAACATACTCTCTCTCTCTCTCTCTCTCTCTCTCTCTCTCTCTCTCTCTCTCTTTTTCTCTCTCTCTCTCTCTCTCTCTCTGTCTCTCTTTCTTAACTTTTGAACAGCTTTAATTTTAAGGAAGTTTTTGTTTTTCATCGATACAGCCAAAAACTACATCACTGCAACATCTACCCTCCATCCCTAGCTCTGGCTTTTGAGGCCAAAGGGAATAAGTCTAGTTGCCCTTTCACATGACAGCTCTTCAAATATTTGACAGCAATTATGTCCTTCCCACCATAGGGCTTCTCTTCTTGAGGCTAAGCATCTCTCCCAAAGTATATGGTACAATGACGGGCCATAGTATTGAGGGAAGGCATCACATATCACTCATTTTTATGGCTCAGTCAGTACCTTACCCTTTGCTTTACACAAAGTTCATACCCAACACACATTTGTTAAATACACAAATGGCATACTCAATAAAGGTTTAGAAATAAAGAAACTCAAAGTTGGAAAGGACCTCATAGATCATCTATGAATAAATATGAATTCTCTCTAGGGTATCCTTGACGTGATTGTCTAGTTTCTGCTTAATACTCTCTACTAAGAATAGAGGCTCACAGATTAGTGTCTTGCTGTTCTTGTACTGGTGGAGATAGGCTTGCTTCTAACAGTGTGTGAAATAGGAAGGGTATTATTGCGTTCAATTCTGGGCACATCTTAGGATAGCTGGAACTTGTCCAGAAGAGGATGGAGAAAGGACATGTCATACAAAGTTCTCTCTAAGGAACTAGGGATATTTACATTGGAAAAGAGAAGTCTTGATGGGACAGGAGAGGTATCTTCAAGGATGTGGAAGTCTCTCATGTAAAATGATAATCACAATAATATTGACTAGTATTTACAATGTGCTCTAAGGTTTACAAAATGTTTTACAACTATTATCCCATTTTGTCCTCACAATATCCTGGAAGGTGGATGCTATTATCAACCCCTTTTACAGATGAGGAAAATGAAGCAGATGGGTTAAGTGATTTATCCAGAGTCAAACAATGTCTCAGGTCAAATTTGAACTCATTTCTCTCTGATGCCAGGACAAGCACTCCGTCCTTGTGCCCTTTAGTTTCCTCTAAATAATAATAGCCGGCATTTATATGGAGCTTTAAGGTTTACAAAGTGCTTTACATTTATATATTTGTTTCTTTGGACCCAGAGGATGTAACTTGAACTAATGGATAAAAATAATAAGAGGTTCAGTTATTGTATTTATATTCCTAGTGCTTGGCATATAGGAGGTATGTAAGTACTTGTTTATTGATTGGTTGTATGATAAAACTGCCCATCAATAAGAGACATTTACAAGTGGAATGAGTTTCCTGGGTAGATAGTGGGTTCATCCTCTGTGGGGGTCTTCAGGTAGATGTTGGATGACCATTTTTCAGATATACTAAAGAAAGGATTCTTGTTGAAATGAAGTTTGTGTTTCATGGCCTCTGGGTTCCCTTCACACTCACTCTCTCATTCTATAACTTTGTGAAATTCTTCTGATTTACTTTTGAATTAACTGCAATGTGGTTGTCGACAGTTTATGGATCCTATAAAACCTCTGTAATCACATAGCTGCAAAACTAACTTGGAAATTGCTTTCCAGCCAGAAATTTTTATTTTAGCAGATATAAGATAGCCGTTAGTTCCAATCAGAATTTTTAGGCCATTTTGAATCTTCAGTCATATTACAAAGCTCATTAAGACAAAATGATTTCTGATTAGAACTACTAGCCATCAGCGGCATTCTGCTTATGCTTACCATTTAGAACCACCATTCAAAACAATAAACATTTGGCAATTTAATAGATTTCAGTGGATCTGTAATTTCATTGATGGGAACATTTCTTTCCATGGAACAGATCACAATCCATCTGGGCTTTCTCATCCTTTGTGGTTTTTATTTGTATTCCCATATAAATAATAAGAAGGGAGGGGGTCTTTCCAATCAGCTCCCATTGTGCCTAGAACCATCCTCTAAGACTTCTTGGAGTACTTCTTCATGAAGCAAAGTGGACACTTTGATGTTAGATTCCAAATGAAGTGTTTCCATTAATATAGAAAAGAGTTTGCAATAGACATTTTTAATAGATCTTGTTTTTGTTATATTTACTCTTCTCATTCCAGCTTAATCACTAAATACCTTTGAGAGAATTTGTTTTAGTTGGGTTTTTCATCAAGCCTTCTACAAACTTGCTTCTTACTTGCTCCACTCTTGCTTCTTTATGTTTATGAGTTGATACTGTCTATAATTTTCTACTATCCCTCCTTATTATGATACAAAAACATGAGATTATATTCTAACCCAGTGTGCCTTGAGTATCACTCATCTTCCTAGATCAAATATTTGTTGACTCATGGACCTGATAGGTCTCATTGTGGTGACTGATTTAGATCAATTAAAATTCCTTATGAAGTGCTAATAGTCCATGACAAATGTCTGTTCTTTTATCCATTTCCTATTTTTCATAATTGCTAATTTGTTTAATTAGTTCAGATAAAAACATGCAAATGCAAATAATATTGCTTACTATGACAAAAAAAAACACATTAGGCTTGCCTCAAAGAAATTTGAGCAGTGAGCATAAGCTCAGGTCTAGAGGATGTCAAAAAGAATTTTTGGTCAGAAATGAACTGGTGTGTAGTTACTGGTGGTAGTGTTTTTGTGGTAGATAAACAGAAAAAGCTTTTCATCAGAATTCAAATAGTGAACAGGCTATTTTCTTATATTGGAGGAAAACTTTTGTCTCAAGAATAGAAATAGGACAACACAGGGAAGCTACAAACAGCACTTAATTACAGATACTGACTTTTGGTGAAGCCCAGAGGCAGGGTGGTGTTTTTGTTTCACTTTTATCACTGGCTTTCTTCTGGACAGTTCTCCAGAGCTTTTGAAGGTTCTGTAGAATCTTCTTCTGCCTTAGCAAAAGGTAGTTTTTCTCCAGGGAAGTCATATTAGACCTACATTCCACTGTTACTTATGTTTTTTCCCTTTGGAGCTTCCCCTCAACTCCCACTAGTAGCTCAGGTCCCTCAAGTTCAATGTATTGTGTGGGTTTGTTTTCCTAAAACTATAGTTCATGAGACCCTTTCTGAAAGCTATTTACCTCTCTGTAGTCAATCAAAGGATACATGATTAGCTCCAAGTAAAGGCATTTATTGAAATACCATAGTGAGACAATCGGTAATAAAACATCTGCCCCTTAAGCTTGACACATATTTTCTCACAAGTACACCCCACATGGAAGCCAGGTGGCCTGGATAAAGTGCTGAACCTGGAGTCAGGAAGAACTAAGTTCAAATCTGACCTCAGATATTTAACAATTATGTGACCCTAGGCAAGTCACTTAACCCAATTTGCCTCAGTTTCCTCATCTATAAAATGAGCTGGAGAAGGAAATGCCACTTCAGTATCTTTGCCAAGAAAACCCCAAAAGGGGTCATGAAGAGTCAGAAATGACTGAAAATGACTAAAAAATAACAAATACCCCATATACATAAAGAGAGTAGACATATAGGCATGTATATGGGAAACATTCATGGCCCAGGTGTGTATAAGGACAGTCTACTAGGACCTCTCCAATAAAGCAGGGCCACAGATGACCTTTCCTTCCTACACCAGGGCTACATATGAAATAGAACACCTACACTGACTCCGGGTTATAACTGGTGGCACCAATTGAGCACCCATGTGTAAGTGCTATCTTTACTGACCTTAGTACTATTATATTCAAAAGACCCTTCTCTGGACACTATATTACTGGATGCTGCTTAGCCATAGGCCCCACCACCTGTAGCTGCTGGCTTGTTGACATTCTCAGCTAAGATCCTGTTCTTTCAGAAACAGTATAAACTCTTAACCTGTGACTAGCAGAAGCTTCTTTAGTTCTACCTCCTCAGAGTTTTAACTCTACAACTCTTAAATCTTTGTAGGCTAGGGCATGAACCAGGCAATAGGCATTTACTCAGTAGTCACCAAATAGTTCCAGGACTCAGGGTTCCCTCAGGCTTTGGCTGTCTTTTCTATATGATATATATGTACATATACACATACATGTATAATGATAGATAGATAGATGATAGATAGATAGATAGATGGATGGATAGATGGATGGACAGACAAATAGATGATAGTGCTAGGCAATGTGCTAAGTGCTAGAAATATAAATATTCATTTTTAGTTGTTTTCAGTCAGGTTCAACTCTTCTTGACTCTCATTTGGAGGGTTGTTTTTTTTTTTTTTTGGCAAAGTTAGATATTAGAGTGGTTTGCTCTTTTCTTCTCCAGCTCATTTTACATATGAAGAAACTAAGACAGACAGGGTTAAGTGATTTGCCCAAGGTCATACAGCTAGGAAATGTCTCAGGTCAAATTTGAAATGTCTTCTGGAGTCCATGCCTGGTCCTGTATCCACTGCATCACCTAGCTTCCCAAATATAAATAGAAATAAATTTCAAAAAATCCTTGCCTTCAGGGAAGTAACATTCTAATGGAGTAAGACAAAGGGGGACTTAAAAAGGGGAATGAGGGAAGGGTACCTCAGTGGAGCAAGGTGTCTGGCAAGGAGAACACCAGAGAGTGAGTCTAGGTCTGAGTGAGAGTTCACGTAAATGAAAGGGTAGAGAAAAGGTACAGAAACAATCTATGCCCTGGGAAAGTTCACAATCTCTGTGAATTTCTCAACTCTACACTTGACCTTTTCATAAATGAGACCATGCAAAAATTCAAAACTTTAAATGAGTTTGTCACATCTTTGCAAGGTGTGAAGATCTGAAAAGGACAAATTCTTAAAGGGACTTTGATCCACATATTTACACTTGTAGGGAATGTAGGAAAAAAGAGAAATAGAGTAGAAAATATTTTGAGTTTAAAAATGCAATGAGATGCCCCAAGGATTTGGATCTTAGGTGTTCTGTTTTCTCCAATGCCTGAAGCATCTTGGAAATCCTCAAGCTTGTCCTTGACGGTTAAGTAGTACAGGAACTGTCAGAGAAGAACTGTAGATGTCATGAAATTCTTCTCTGATTTTTCTGGAGGTGACTCTTCTGACCATGCCTAGGAGTGAGGACCTTTACAATTTCACATAAGCTGTTTCTTTGGTGGTAGAGTGAAATCTCCCAGGGGAATCTAATGGCAATATTTAGCCCCAAACATCTGGTCCTTCTCTTTATTTTATACAGAAACATAGAATTATCAAGACAAGAAAAATACTTTGGGACAAATAAAAACAGCCCTGTTGGAGAATGCTTGTCTTATATCACTAAGGTCTAAAATAAATCCTATCTTTCCTTTCTATTATTTTCAAGACTTTCAGTGTTTTTGGCAGACATTGTAGTATATTTACTGCAAACAGATGCTCCAAATCTCTAAACTAAATGAATGATACAGGGAACAGGAAGAGGTGAGTTGGACTGGAAGGGGGTGGGGTAGAAAGGAAGGGAGGGAAGGAAGAGTTATTGATTAAATGTGACCAGAGGCAATGAAAACTGCATGCTAGTGGAATTTTCTGTAGCCCTGAAGACCTTAAAAATGATGTGAAAAGTTGCATTACTCCCTATTTATTATGGAACTTAGCATAATAGAATCTTATTGTCATTTAGTACAACTTTCCCAGTGATGGAATAGGGATATCCTTCTATAAGCCTTGAGCTCCAGATTCTTTTTGAATACTTCCAGGGACACTAGCTACTGTCCTATATTTCTATTCCTTTTGTGGTTAAACTTTTTGAAGAGGTCATCTACAGTCAGTGCCTTCCCATTCTCTTCTTTAGCTGTCTTCTTAATTCCCTGTAATCTAGCTTCCAATCGCATAATTCAGCTGAAACTGGTCCTTTCAAAGTACTAACAATCTTTGAACTACCAAATCTAATGGTACTACCATTGGCACTAATGGCACTAATCTACCACTCAATGCTCATGGTTCTTGAACTCTCTAAAGCAGTGGTTCTCAACCTTCCTAACGCTGTGACCCTTTAATACAGTTCCTCATGTTGCGGTGACCCCCAACCATAAAATTATTTTCGTTGCTACTTCATAACTGTAATTTTGCTACTGTTATGAATTGTAATGTAAATATC
>CM053585.1:346109287-346141888 GCA_028646515.1 Pseudochirops corinnae | reverse complement strand
GCTATCCTCAATTCTCTGACTGTGGATTCTTAGCCACATGGTACAATGGGAAAAGAGCTGGTCTGGAGTCAGAGGGCCTGGATTCAAATCCTGACTCAACCCTTAACTAATTCCGTGACCTTGGGCAAATAAGTTAACCTCTCGAAGTTTCAGATGCCTTATGTAAGATGAAATGCTTGGACTAGATTGCCCTTTATGGTGATGCTTAGCATATTTGAGGACTTATTATTACTTGAGAATTTATTATTATTATATTCATTATTATGAATTTCCAACCTTAACTTTCTTTATAGATCTCCTGGGTCAAAGTAAGAATTGAAGGCAATATGCAATCCTGGAAAGGCCGTGGATTAGCCATCAAGAAACTTGGGTTTTCTTACCTTCTCTCCTACAAATTAGCTGTATAACCTTGGATAAGTCACAACCTTAGTGTATCTCAGTTTGTCTAATTCTCTGCAAAAATGTGCATAGTGCTACCTGTCTCACCCACAGGGTTGCAGAGGGGTATATTAAAAATGCTAAACAAGAAAAAACTTTTTTTAAAGCAAAATTATTTCCCATAGCTTTACAAAAATAAATAAATTTAAAAAAAGAAACACAAGACCGTCTTGTAGGGAAAAGTCCTGTGTAAAAGGGAGATCTATCTCATGGACCTACATCCTTCTGATTTCTGTATGTTGATCTGTCCACATGGCTAAAGGACCCTGGATTCTTTTGATCACGACTTGGTGGAAGGCAGGGCAGACTAAGCAAGAGTGAGCTAACTTCTAAACAACTTTCCTCACTCTTTTGAGATCAAAGAACTAATTCTAAATAATGCTTTTTCTCCTGCTGTTCCATTGGCTAGGCTAGTTTAATTTTTTGTCAGTTTGCCCATCTTGATAATTTTCAAGTTCTAAATCCCTAAAAGGTCTGGGGCCGTCTATTTATTTTGACACAGGCTTTATTTTGCAGAGAGGTGAGATCACAGAAGGGCCAAGTAGAGGCCCAGAGCCCACACAGCAAGCAGTCTTTCCATCTCCCAGACTGGCCAGTGCTATGTAGCTGCCCCAGTGTACACTGGGATAGACACTCTTATATATGTCGATGGTGACAGTGGCCAATTAGCCACCAAAGTCAAAGCTCATCTTATAGATCAAGAATTGAAAGGGAAGATAGAGGTCATTAAGACCAAGTCTTTTATTTTATAGGTGAGAAAATTTGACACTAGGAAATAAGGTACTTATCTAAGGTGGCACAAGTAGTAAGGGGGCAGAGTCAAGATTGGAACTCAGGTCCTGTGACTCCAGGTTTAACACCTCTTTCAGGAATAAAACAATAATATCAAATTTAGATGCTACATTTTTCATAATCACTCCATCAAACAAGCATTTATTGGTATTATAGGGGCAACTAAATGGTGCAGTAGATAGAGCACTGGGCCTGGAGTCAGGAAGACCTGAGTTCAAATCCAGCCTCAGACACTTCCTAGCTGTGTGACCCTGGGCAAGTCACTTAACCCTGTCTGCCTCAGTTTCCTCATCTGTCAAATAAGCTGAAGAGGGAAATGGCAAACTGCTCCAGGATCTTTGCCAAGAAAACCTCCAAAATGGAATCATGAAGAGTTGAACATGACTGAAAAATGACTGAACAACTAGAGATGGCCCCCAAGTACTTGGGTTACAAAGACAAAGATAAATGCGTTCCTGCTCTCAAAGAGTTATTGCAAAGTGTATTGCAAAGTACTTAAAAATAAATACAAGGCAATTTGGGGAAGAGAGGAATTAGCAATGGGGGAAGGATGGCTTTCTAGAAAGCATGTAGAAGGTGCCATTTGATCTGAACTTTGAAAAGGCAGAAGGAGATTAGCATTTAAGTACCTGCTGTGTGGAAGGCTATGAGTGGAATGGTTTACACATGTTATTTCACTTGATCCTTTGAGGGCAGAATTGAAGAGGCTGGACATTCCAAGCATGGAGGAATAGTGTTGTCAAAACATCTTGTGTAAGGAGCTGCATGGAGGCCATTTTAGCAGGATCATGGTATGAGTGAAGATGAGGGATGTACAAAAAAGACGTGTTGAATATGACACAGATATGTGTCAGATAATGTATGTCATATCACTGTGGAAATGTTAATAATCAATCTAAATAGAGCTCTTGCTGTTAATTTTGTGTCTTGATATATGATAAAAATAATCCATTTCAATTAAATGATTTTAATTAAATTATTATTGAGAATGAGAAATTGTAAATTGTAAAAACAAATAAATAAACACCATTAATAACAATGAGAGGTAGGATGGGAGAGAGCTGTCCCCAAAGTCAAGTCCTGACTCTAACACGTGCCAGCTGTGTGATTATGGCTCTAGCTCTCAATTCTCTAGGATGGCTTTCTAAGACTGTACTCCCTCCACCACTACCTGGGCCAGCTCTAGTCAACCAGTCATCTTGACTTTCGTCTTGCCACTGGATTCCATTGACTCTAGAAGGATTTTGCCCAGCCTTGCTCATGCAACTCCAATTAACTGTCATGTCAAGACATCAACCTCTCGATGTCATTGGTCATTGAGACTTTTCATGTCCCCAGGTTATTCACAAAACCTCATAAATTGCACAGCTGGTCTATATTGGTAAAAGGAGTTTCTTCACCAGAATTTCCTGTATCAATTGAGTCACAGGTCTGTTCCAAGGAATAATAATAATTATCTTTTATATAGCACTTTCATATTTCCTATATGCTTACCTGAGTTAAAATTCAGCTTCAGACACTTACGAGCTGTGCGACCTAGGGCAAGTTACTCAACCTCTGTTTCCTCCTATGTAAAATGAGTATAATTATAACACTTCCCAAGGTGGTTGGAAGGACCAAATGAGGCAAGCTCTACATAAATGTTAAATATTATTAACACCAGTTCTAGCAAAGTCTCTTCCAGACCCACTGATAATGGGCAGGTCCCTTCTCCAAAGGATGACTATTATATCTTGCCTCAGGGTTCCAGGAGAGGTTAAGGGGGAGGGTGTGGCATTTTTAATCTAGCGTTATTTCTCAGGAGCCCCCATCAAAGTGCTTCCATTATTGATTATCAGATAATATTTATTAGTCAGACTTAATTAACCTTACAAATGGGTAATTGGATAGTAAGAAGAATCAGGGAGTAGTAATATTCCTCCGAACCAGGGACACTGTGCCCCATGAGTATATTCAGTGTCCACAGGCAAGCCCAAGCTTAGAACATGTTACAAAGCAGCAATTCAAAGCTCCTGGTTGTAAGTAGTCTTTTTTCTCCCCTTCATGAATTTATATTCTACTTGAATTTTGTTAGTTGAGTAAGTTGACCCTTATCAGGGCAGGTTTTAGGCACTATAGTCAACTAAAGGCCCAGTAAAGTGGATGGTGGAAGACCCAACCCTATTAAGCCAAGCTGAGATGCCAACCACTCATTGGGCAAGCCTAGCAAATATTTCACTATGCCCAACAAGGTGCGGTCTCAGTCAGAAAGAAACCAGCAAGGAAAAGGTCCACTGAGCCAAATAGAAACTCATTGTGCCCAGCAGAAACATAACAGGCCCAACTGAGATAAAATCCTCAGGAAAAAACAGACTTGGTGAAAGCCACATGATGACATCATTATAATGGTAGAAGGTTACTTTCCCTTTCCAGTATGGCATTCCCCATGTCTGAGGTCCTCATCTCTCTTCATTTGTGATCACTATTCGTGCTCACCCTTCCTTATTATGATGCATATATTTGTGGGAGAGTGTGCTCTGCGGCTATGGGGGAAATGTCCTATTATTATAGTAAACCTTCTGATTTCGCTGTTTTGCTTTATTCCTCTTCTTTCAACTGACTGGGTGCCCCTGTTAACTAGAGAAAATATAGACACACTGATCGGGGGTGAGTAGTTGTTGACCCTTACAGATCTCTGAACCTGGAGTAGTTAGTCTAGAAACCCCACCAGGGAAACAGGGTCCTTAGGTGCTATGCTAATTAGGGTAAGAAAAAATGGGTTCTTAGAATTAAAGCAGAGATTAGAATCTTCACTTAATCCAACCCTCCCCAAAGCATGAATCTCTTCCACCACATCCCAAGCAAGTGGTCATGTAGATTCTATTTGAATTCCCCCAATAAAAGGGAACTTATTCTTCAATGAGTCAATCATATCCATCTTCATATCACTTGTAATGCTGTTTTTCCTGAAAGAAAGGCAGTGTAGTCTAATGGATAGAGAACCAGCCTAAAGCCAGGAAAGAAGACATAGATTTAAATCACTCCTTCTATACCTATTGGCTCTCTCTCTCTCTCTCTTTCTCTCTCTTTCTCTCTCTCTCTCTCTCTCTCTCTCACATATATATATATATACTACACTTAGTACTTTAGGTCACTCTCAAAGAGCATAGGTTGGAGAGAATGTTTGCTAGAGGGAGTTTCCTCTACAGAAAGTCCTTGCACAAATGAAATCACAGGTCCACTTCCTATCCCTATAATTAACTCTGAGTTGTAGTAGATAGAGAAATGGTGTTGAACTGGAAAGAACTGAGTTCAAATCCCACCACCCTTGAGACAAACTAGCTGTGTGACGCTGAGCAAGCCAGTCAACCATTCAATACAGTTTCTAAAAGGTAAATGACGGAGAAGGTACTGACCTATACTGCTGGGGGGAGTCGCTCCTCTGGGCATTTCCTGTACTGATGGAATCACAGATCTGTTCCCAATTCCTTCTAGTTTCCTTATTGAACAAAAATCTGCTTCTCATGTAAATTCCACCCACTGGTGCTACTCCTCACCTCTGGGACCAATTAGTCCTCTACAGGACGACCCTTCGGGTAATTAATGATCGTCCTCTCTCCCCTCCGCCTAAATCTTCTTGGCTACATCCTCAGCTCCTTTCAGCAATCTTTTTTGTGACTTGGTTTCAAGTGCCCTCGTCTTGTTCACACTCCTTTCCTGTCTCATTTATTCTACTCCTGCAATATCAGCCAAAGGTATGCATACAAAATACAACCACCCCTACCACTGCTGCCCCCACACCCAATTTATAAAGTTGGATTTAACCTCTTCAAAGATGAGAGGAAATGTTCAACCTACAGGCAGGCCACAGGACACACAGAATTCAGGGGTTTGTGGATTTTTGATATTGCTGGTTGTTAGAGAAATGGGAAAACATAGAGAAAAAGACAAATGCAAAACAGTTTCATAAGGGCTGGGAGGGAAAGCATTACTACTCCAGGAATTCTCTGGTTCAGGCTCTCAGCCTGAAGTTTTTGTTATATGATTTTATTTCATTTCCAGACTCTTATCTCAGGTTTATTCTTGTTACATCAGTTGCTACTGGTTTTAACTTGTACACAGGAAACCACAATGCCAATCAACTCAGTTCCCAAGGTGACAGGAAATTCTGGTTGGTCAGATGTTGATTGTGCTGGCCTATAATGCTCCACCCATCACATTTTCTTCCTTTCTGGCTGAACTTAAGACAAATTAATCAGTGGCCAACATCTGGCAGACAGTTTGTGGGGCTTGTCAGGCATTTGTTGAGCTGACAAGTTGAAAGTTAAAATACAGCCAACAAAAGTTGAGGAGTCCATCCAGGATGGTGCCAGTCTCCCTGGAGGACTGGAGAACCATCTTTGGGCATTTGCATGGCAAAAAGAATTTTCTCTGATGGCTCAGCCCCTACAACCTCGGTTTTGTTGTACAGTTGGCCCCACCCTTCTCTGTAAATTACAAAAAGAAATGGCTACTGGGGCTGGAGAAAAAGAATGTTAAGCTTTTTCACAGGTCTCCATTGATTGAGATTAATCTGTGGCCTCCTGCACAGCTGACACATTCCATTCCACAGGAACATTACTTCTTCCTAATTGCTCTGAGAAAGACCACATCTATACTCCTAGGGCACTAAAGACTTTTTTTTTTTAATGTAGTTAAAATCTGAGCTTAAATCAGTTTGTTCTTTTCAAACAATAAAAGACAAATCTGACTTAATGGAGTCATAAGACCTGGGTTTTCAATCCCTGCTCTGTCTTTAACTGTGTGACCTCTCTAGAAAATTGCTTTGTTTCTTTGGACCCTAGTTTCAAGGGGTCAAATGATCCCTTCCAACTCCAAGGCTCAGGTAATGCTAACAGATGTTAAGAAGTTTTTTCAGGGAGTCTCTTCTCTCAAAAGCATTATTTATAAATCTCTGAATATTTCAACATACCTGTGATCTCATTAATGTGAGTATCCCTTCCCTCCACTAGTACAAATTGCAGCCTACCCATGCCATGCCATCCTGTCACCTTAATGGTGAGAGAGCAGGGATTATTTTGTCTTTTTCTGTATCTGCAGTTATTTGCACACCCAGCACACTTAATAAATGCTTGTCAACCAACTGGTCTTATATTTTAGGCACCTTTCGGTCCTTAAAAAGAAAAAAAAATAGTCTTGCATCAGAAAGGTCATTAGGTCAACTATAATGAGCTAGAATAGATAAGAATCTTTCCGTTAGGCTAATGTGAATACAAGAGAGTATACTGTATTGAGATCAAGTGTTCCTGACAAATGTTCAAGACATATCTCTCTGCCCCAGCGGAGGAAGGTGACATTAAGATAAACCTAAGAAGGGCAGGTATGTTGGACCGGATAAACTTTTCCTGTTCTTGAGATATTTTGTGTTCTTATACAGGAAAAGCATTCTTATTTACCCAAGGCATATGCCTGTTCTAGGCTTTGGTCCTAAAATCATTCTGAATTCTGGCAGCAGAGAAAGGGAAAAGCCATGGGTGAGAGAGTGGTTGGCAAATTTCGAATCCATGATACCTCAGAAAAAATGATGGATTTGCTGTCAGGGGTCTTGGGTTCAAATCTTGGCTTTGCCACTTTCTGTCTCCTTGATCTTAGGGCAAATCTTTGGACTGATCTCTAAAATGAAGGGGTTGGAGAAATATCCATCCCAGCAATAAATCTCATAGGATCGTTGATTTAGAAAAGGAAGGGATATCGGAAGCCATCAAAGCCAATCCTCTCATCTTACAGAAGAGGAAACTGAGGCAAAAAGAAATTACATGACTTACCCAGGGTCACACAGCTAGTAAGTGTCGAAGCAGGATTTGTACTCACTTCTTTCTGTCATCTACCTACCTCAGATCCTACGTATTCCTTTTATTTTTATTTTCTTTCTTATTGGGAACTTAAGGATCAAAAATGTTTCAATATACAGAAAATTAGAAAGAAGGTTAAGTAGCTCTGAACATTTATGTGTGATGTGTTTGTTTTTAAGAAGAGCATGTGTGCAGGACAGTCACAAAATAATAAGGAAGGAATTTTTAAGCCCTTTTGTCCACATTTAAAAAGGGTGAAACTGACTCCAATTCAACCATTTTTAAGTATGCTATACTGGGGATTTTTTGGTGCATGGGTTGGTCCACATGACTGCTGAAGTCTCTTTAACTCTCAAAGGTTGTGACTGTAATTCTGGCTTCAAAAATTTAGAATTCTTAGTTCAGTGTCATAGCTGTCCCGTAACAAAAGCAACAGAATTGTCTTTCCAAAGACTTCCCACCTCTGATTGAAGGAGTAAAAGAGTTGCTTCTCATCAATTTTGACACCTGTGTACCATTACCTTGGTTTTTCTGATTGGACTAAGGAGAAGCAAAGCTCCAGAGTTAGAAAGTGCTGTTAAAACAGCCCTGCAAATAGGTAGCTAACCGCCCAGGTTCTGATGAATCCAATAAATCCAATCCAGTCCCCCTCTCTCTCTCTCTCTCTCTCTCTCTCTCTCTCTCTCTCTCTCTCTCTCTCTCTCTCTCTCTTTCTCTCTCTCTCTCTCTCCCTCTCTCCCTGTCCCTGTCTCTCTCTCTGACTCTCTCTCTCTGTCTCTCTGTCTCTCTCTCTCTCTGTCTCTCTCTGTCTGTCTCTCTCTGTCTCTGTCTCTGTATTTGTCTCTCTCTCCTCTCCTCTTGATCCACCTCTCATTAATACCAGTATTCTCCTAGTAATGTTCTAAGAGGAGTCATGGAATATTCCATTTTCTAAAAGAGACATTGAGAATCCCCTAAAGGGCACCAAATCGCCAATAACAGCCCCCAGTCCAAGCCTCTGTGGCTCATTGTTCAGTTTTGATGGCTTAAAATAAGCGTAAATAGTCATTGTTTTCTGTTCTAGACATAAATTTTGAGGGTCTTCCCCTCCCAAATTGATATTTTTATGATGATAAATTAGCCCATCTCTTGTCTCAATTCTTACTGAGCCCTTAATCATTGAATAGGTAGGACTCAAACAAACTGGCACCTTAATTTAGAAGGGCCAAGGTCACTCTCTGCATTCCAGGCCATAGCCAGGAAGCTTGACTTTTGTCTTGCCATAGGACTTTTATGACTGGAGGAGAGAGTAAGGAGCAGCTCTGCCTCATTTAAATCCGATTCATGAGCGAGTTAAGACATCACCCTTGTGATGTCATTGGTCCTCTTCTAGAAAGAAGGATGAACAACAAAGAACGTGAGCAGTTTGTAACACAAGTGAGGAGTTATTCAGGAGAAAGGAAGTGGATATCATCAGAGAAATAGACTACCAGTTTAAAAGATGCCCCAGTTATATAGAGGGCAAGAGAGACAATCAATGGACAGGTCACATGCACCACAGGTAAGCCCCAAAGGTAGGGACAATGTCAGTCCACTGACATGTTGGATGGAGAGTTTATGGGAGGGGATGGACAAGGGTGGACAGGGCTGGGTGAGCTGTGCTGGGCATCACTGGAGAGAATGCCAAATGACTACACTGATTGGCCCACAGATCCACTGACCCATCAAGGGTTTCTTTTGTATAGTTTTCCCCACAATAGGTGTAGAGATACATCAGACCCACACTCACATTCTCCTAATTTAAGAGCATTGGGAACAGTACGATAGAGTCTAACAAGAGAAGGACATTTCCATTGGTCAATATTGAGAGGGTTCACAGAGATTTTACAGACCAAATGATTTTTTTGAGCACTGTAAGGCCTGTCTTTGTAAAAGATTTAAACTCATTTGATCCTCTTTAGTTTTCTTCTTGGCGTTGGCCTGGAAGAGGAAGAGTATTGTTTAATTCAACAATTCACCCAGCACTTATTTCATACTAAGCCACTATATGCCAAGTACTGTGCTAGGTGTTAGATCAGTGGTTCTCAACCTGTGGGTCGCAACCCCTTTGGGGTCAAACAACCCTTTCACAGGGGTCCCAGGGGTCGCCTAAGACCATCAGAAAATACATGTTTCCGATGGTCTTAGGAACCTCCTCTATCCATCTCCAGGTGGGTCTGCCCACTTGCAGACACGCCCACATATGACTATTAAAGGATCGAAGCATTAGGAAGGTTAGATTCAAAGACAGAAATGAAGCAGTCCTCCCCACCAGGGACCTTCCATTCTACTGGGAAATCAAACACGTACATATATATGTAAATACAACATAATTTCAGGAATGAGTGCACTGATAACAAGGGGTATCACAAAGGACAATTTTTGCTACCTATAGCAAATGTGCGACCTTGAGCAGGTCATACTCTCTATGGGCCTCAGTGTTCTCATCTGCAAAATGAGGTTGACCTAGAAGGGCTTAAAGATCTCTTCCAGTTGTAATGTTATTAATGATGGCTTTGGGAAAGTAATAATGAATTGAACTGAGGCAGCCAGACCCTTTTAGCACTCTCCTACTAGTGACTAGTGAGATTTGGTTATGAAAGGGCTGGCCAAGGTTGAATTATTTGTAGTCTGAGATCATATAGCTAGCACATATATATATATGTATATATACATCTTTTTAAGATTTGCAAAGCTTGAGGTGGCTAGGTGGCTCAGTGAATAGAGCACAGCCCCTGGAGTCAGGAGGACCTGAGTTCAAATCCAGCCTCAGACACTTGACACACTTACTAGCCGTGTGACTTTGGACAAGTCACTTAACCTCAATTGCCCTCCAAAAAGAAAAAAAAATTTGCTAAGCTCCTGTACAAATATTATCAAATTTGTTCCTTACAACTATCCTGGGAGACACACACTGTTATTGTCCCCTTCTACTAGATGAGGAAATGGAGGTGAACAGGATAAGTGACTTTCCCTGGGATCACACAGCTAATACATGCTTGAGAACAGATTTGAATTCAGCTCTTCCAGGCTCCAGGTCCCAGTACTCTATCCACTGTGCCGCTCAAGCTGTTTAAGCGTATACCAGAACCTTTGTTTCTAGTGACTTATTTTTATTGTTTTCATTCAGTTGTGTCTGACCCTTCCTGACCTCATTTGGGTTTTTTTTGGCAAAGACACTGGAGTGGTTTGCCATTTCCATCCATCTCAAGCTCTTTTTACAGATGAAGAAACTAAGGCAAACATGGTCAAGTGACTTTCCCAGGGTGGCACAGCCAATAAGTGTCTAAGGCCAGATTTGAACTCAGGTTTTCTTGATTTCAGACCTGGGGTTCTATCCACTGTACCACCTAGCTGCTTGAGCTTTTCTCTGATCAAAACTATAATTTTGTCTTAATTCACGTTAGGGAGGCAGTGCATTACAATAGAAAGAATTCTAAACTTAGAGTCAGGAAAGAGAGGCATATGAATGCCTCCCCTGGGACTTCTTAGCTGTATGATCCTTCTGAGCTGTGAGACTCCTTTTTTAATTTTTTCAAAATTCATAGATTAAGAAAAATAATCCCTGAAGTGCTTTCCTCAGAGAATTGTTATGGGGATCAAATAAAACAGTGAAATTCATTCTGAAAACCTTTCAAAGGTCATATGCCAGAAAAGTGGCAGAATCAGCCTAGCAGAGTAGATAGAGACTTGGCCTTGGAGCCAGGAAGAGCTGGGCTATACTCCTGCCTTTGTACATACTGGTCACTCTGGAAAATTCTCCTAATCTTGCATCCTGGAGGAGTGGAAATAGCAGAGAAGGTTCTGATCTATAATGGTAGAGAGAACTTTATTATCTAGTTTATTATCTATACTAGTGAAATACCAGGTCTACTCTCTGTCTTTATTGTTGGAAAACCTCTCATACTATGTCTGACCCACGTGAACTTTGGCCAGTCACATTGCTTGACCTGTGGGAATCTAAACCAATCAGAGGGCAAGGAGGAACATCTTCCCCATAGGCCCTTGCTTCTTATTCCACCTACTTTCACTGGAAGAGGGAGTTTCCTCATGTGAAAGCCCCCATCCCCAAAGAAATGTCAGTTGTTATTGTTCTATCGACTTAAACAGATCTAGGGGGCCTTGGTTGCATCCCCAGAGAAATAAGCTTCTCTATAATACATTCATCTTCTATAGATTTTCTGCAAAATATTTAATTCCCAAGCATTTATGCTTGACATTTGGCATATGGATGTTTCTTAATAAAATATGCTTTTTGGATCAATGAGTCATTAAACATCCCAATAAGATTTGGGCTATTTCACATGAATTTTGAAATAACTCAGATTCTATTGGGATATTTAATGACTCATTGATTCAAAAAGCATTTAGGAAGTACCTGCTATGTCTAAGCCATTATGGGAGGTGCTAGGGATGCCAAGATTAAAAAAAATCATTCCTGCTATCCAGGAAGTTATGGTAGTGATGGAAGACAGTACCCACACAGATAAGCCAATACACAGTATAAGAGAAACCCAAAGTGATTTATGGAGGTAATGGCTGACCAGTAAGGAGGCCTTGGTGAGAGGTTGATGCACAATTCCAAGGATTCCAAGAGCTGAGGTGACAAGGGAGGGCATTCTGGGCAGTGCAATGGAAGGCACTGCTGTCCTATAAAGTGTTAGAATAATCCTATAGAACCAACGAGGTCCATCTACATTGGCATGAGGCCTGACACAACATAGTCGATGTTTACCGACTAACTATGCTCACAATCAACTGGGCCTTTAAAATATAGCACCTGCTTCCCAGAGTCAGTGTGGGAACCCTAGCTACATAAATGCCAGTTTTAATTATAAGATGCCAGAGGACTTGAATTAGAGACTGAAAAACATCCAAGAAATACATGTGAGTGGGATAGGGGGAGGAATGATGTCACCCCTGTCCTCTGGAGATCATGTCTCCTCTCCAGCCTCTCTTTTTTGGCTTCCTTCTTGAGTGTGATCTTTTCCTTGAGACTCTTCTAGCACCTAGCAACTATCCAAGACAACCAGCCCATCTTCCTGCAGTCACTGCTGACTATTTTTGGTTCAGGTGGGTTGAATGAGATTATGTCAGCAAAGAAACAGCAACATTCAAGACATATCAAAAGATAGGTTATTTATATATACATACATTACATCATATATGTCATACATATACACATACATGCATTATACATATATAATATTGTATACATGTACATATAACACACACATAACATAGTTTATATTACATAGTATACATACATATATAATATTGTATTATATTTCATACATATACAATATTGTATATATTATATTTATATGTCCTCGCCTATTGCATTTATATACATATGTGTATATATGTATTATGTGGTTTTGTATGTATACATACATGTATGTGTGGGCACACATGTGTTGTATATAAGTACATGCATACACATACATGTTCATGCATATATTTACACACAAAATACATGTGCGCGCATAAAATATACTCTAAATACATGCATGTGTGCATGCACATATACATATGTACATGTGCACTCATACATCCTTTTCTCACTCTCACGCTGGGATAACGGCTGGCTTCAGGCTGGCAAAAGCCAGCCATGCCGCATCTCCTCCTACAGGTGGCGCGGTTGTGCCAAGTAAGTCGGGGAGCCCGATATGTGTGTTCCGTGCAGTCGCCGTGCGGTGAGCTGCCTTTGCGAAGGACAGGGATGGTCTGTTCTTCACCAAACATTAATTCCGCTGTGAGACACTGGCAACCACTTTTTAAAATGAAAGCCCCAGGTCAAATAAACAAGCGCTGCGCCCCTTGCTGTCTTCTGGAGTGACGAGCAGAGTGGGATTCTCCTTTCCAGATGTTCCTTCCTCCTTTTTGCAGGAGGCAGCTCCATTAGGACAGGACAAGTGCGCTGCATTCATTAGCCTTCAGGCAGCAATAAAATATAATTTGATGTCACTGAGGCTAAATTCGCAGCACCGTTTACAAGTTTCTAAAGCATATGTACTCAGCAGGGCTTCCCGGGGACGGTTTTTAATGCCCTTCGGTGATTTCTTCCTGGATATTAATTAGGGAGCATTTTTCCCCCTCTTTGTTAGCACTGATAAAGATATGTGCTATGCAGAGGCAACTTAATTTGTGCAGTTAGCCTGCAGATAAAATGGTATAGGGTACACAGATTTCTGAGACACTTTGGGACAAGGAGCTAAAATTAAACAAATGAGAAATTGTTTCAATATTCACAGAATCATAGGATTTAGAGCAGGGAGAACCCTTAGAAGCCTCTAGTCTGAGTCTTTGTTTTACAAGTGAGGAAACTGGGGCTCATAGAATGTGTGTGACACCTGAGATCACACAACTAGTTAGCAGCATAAATAGGATTCAAAACTTGGTCTCTTCTGATACCTTTATGAATAGATTTTCTCTTTTAAAAAAACCTGGTTTTTATCTCTAGAAAGCTCCTCAATTTTATGTGTTTGTTAATTTCCATATAAACTAGGAGCTTTTTTTCTTTTGCTGTTCAATTCACATAAACTACCTCACATTGTTAGGTAAGTCTTCAGTTCCACAAACACCTACTATGTGCCAAACACTCAGAATACAAAGACCAAAATGAACTGCATGTAGATAGATAGGTGTGTGTGTGTGTGTGTGTCTGTGTGTGTGTCTGTGTGTGTGTAGAGGGGCACTAGGTGAGGGGGAAATTAATTACCTTTGTGTTTCCCACCACCATATTGCATACTTAGCCAGGGATCTGATCTCTATGGATCTTACTTAGGTTTTGTCCTCAGAAGAGATTGAAAAGATGCAAAACTTTAGTACAATCTATGTTAATACTGTATGCCAATACCCTTTTTTACCAGCATGACTAAAGAAAAGATTTTTTAAATTGTTTAAATTTTAAAAGAGTTTTAAAAATTTTTTTAAGGATTTTAAAATCCAATATGGTTGCAAAATAATTTACAAGATGAAAGGTTATGTAAGTTTGCATTTGTGAGCTCCTCAGTTCCCGTAGTGCTACATACAGCCCAGCCTTATCGAGGGCAGAACAGAATTCAATTGGCAGTACATTAAAAAGCCTGATTAAAAGAGGGAATGGCTCTCATCTCAGCTGTTTTTCCTCCACAGGATACTGAGTGATTCCTGTCCTAACCAGATACTGATTACTTAAAGCTTAGCCTGAGAGTTTTTGTCAAAAACGGTTTCCTTAGTGTATTTTGACTTGCTGAGGTTTGAAGAGCTTTAAGGACATGTTAGGTGTGGTAGGTTATAACCCGGATTAGAAGGATTCTGTTCCTGAGTGCAGTAATGCACCATCTACATGTCCCTGGCTCTTCTCAGGCTTTAACTATTCTGATCTGATACCATGACTTAATAATAGAAGAAAAGTTATCTGGTAAAATTAGGTCAAGATTTAGGCTGAGACCTTTGATTTCTTAAGAACAGGGAGCTCCTGGTATGGAAACACCTTCTACCAATACATATTAGGAAATTGTATGGTTCCTTGAATACAGCACTGGACCTAGTGTCAGGAAGTCTTGAAACCCTGGTTCTGGAATTAGATGACCTGTGTTCAAGTTTTGTCATTACCACATCATTACCATATGACCTCCAGCAAGTCACTTAAATCTCATGGTCTGAGTTTGTCTTCTGTAAAATAAAATGGTTGGAATAGTTGGTTCTTAAGATCATTCTGGTTCTCTATCTATGAGCCTATGAATAGCCTTTTGAAATAGTTCAAATTCAATAGAACTCAAGATTCCTCTTAGGTCCATCCTAGCTCTGAGTTATAATCCTATGGTATTGGATCTTTTTGTCAAAACCTACTATGGAGCCCCTTCATTCCAAAGTTTTATTATGTTATTTATTATATATTTCTTATACATGCAATATGTTGTGCAACATTATATATTTATTATATTATGTGAAAAAACCATCAATTGGCTATTATAGTCAGAAGTCTCATAATCGGGTAGTGCTTAAAGAAAACAATTCTAATGCTGTGTTCTTTTCCAATTAACAAAAAGGATTGCAAATGGACCATTGAATATTTCTTTCCTATCCAAACATTTTTTCATCCTCCCCAAATAAACCTCTGTGACCTTAATTCTTATTTTCCTTCATATACCTACAAATCTCTCCCATACATGGAAGAAATAAACAGAAACATAGAAAGAATGGAAAATTGGGTCACTTTTGTTCCACCATGTCTTTTCTTGTTAATGTTTTCCGGTAGTCTGGCTCATTAGTATGCCTTTGGAATTCTCTCCTATCATCATAAATGATTATTTTCAGAATACTGATGTCAGTTTGAATAACATACGATCATTTAATTGTTTAGATAATAGAGTAAATTTTAAAGATTATTCTAGTGTAATATTTTCCTTTTATGGGGAAAAAAAGTGATGAAAAGAGGAAGCCTTTGTTGCTATTGTTGATTCCTTGTGGTATTGTGAAATAAATATGCCCCCAAAATATCAAGGGGAATGGAAAAAGAATATAACTCCTGAAGAGCTCAAGGTTTAGAGGTTTTCTCGAGAAACGTAAGAAGTGATCTGCTAATAGGATGAAGAAGGGGCTTCTTGTCAAATAACTAAGTAACTCATGGAACTATAGTTGACATGAAGCACAATATCACAGTCTGTTTCTCTGTGTCCTCATACCTCAGTCTATCCATCAGTCAGTCAACAAACATTTATTAAACCCTTAATAAGACTATCCCTGGAATGATCTTCTCTAGAAGTTGTTTGTTTGCTTTTCCTAATTTTCTCCTTGAAATTATAGAAGCTTGGGGCAGCTAGGTGGCACAGTGAATAGAGCACTGGCCCTGGAGTCAGGAGGACCTGAGTTCAAATTCGACTTCAGACACTTAACACTTATTACCCCATGACCTCGGGCAAGTCACAACCCCAATTGCCCTGCCTTCCTCCTCCAAAAAAACAAACAAACAAACAAAAAGAAATTTAAGTTTGAAGAGCAAGTTTTCTGAGCCCCACAATAATGTCATTGGATTGTCTGTTCAGCATAGACATAGACATAGATATAGACAAAGACATAGACATAGATAGATAGAGATAGAGATAGATAGTGAGCTCCAATTCTATCTATGCTATCTCTGTGGTGCTTATTTGAGTGATATGTAATGCATAGTAACTAAATGATGATGATGAAAACAAGGTATCATAAATGTAAGTACCATAACATTGTTTTAAGTATCATGCACTAAGTACTTATATCGTTTAATCATAATTCACCAAGAAGTCCTTCTTGTTATGGACAAGGTGTAATAGAAATCACACTGGCTGAGATTCAGAAGACTCACAACTCTAATGATGGCTATCTGTGATGTCTCTGGGCCTTGGTTTCTTCATCTGTAAAATGAAGGAGGTGGATTAGAGCACTTCCAAAGTGCCTTTCAGTTCTAGACTGATGATACTTTGAAAGTTTAAGAGGCCTCCACTAGTGGGGAGATATCTTGCTCTGTGTGTAGAGATAAACTGGGCTACCTAGAGCATTTCTAAACTTTTTGCCCTGATTGAGGAGCTGTACACATCCACAGTCCTAATAAACTAGGTGTTCAAACAGGCAAGATGGCAGATCAATAAAGCTGTATTGATCATGTCTTATAGAGCAGAAGAAACTGACTTTTCACCTTGTTCAGTTAGCTATTAAATTTATTAAATTAAAATGCCAAGCAATGTGCTAAATCGGGGGGGGGGGGAGGCAAAAGACCGTCCCCACTCTCATGGAATTCATAATCTAGGATGGAAGGCAGGAAGACAACATGCAAACAAGTAGTTACAGACAGGATCTGTTGGAGATAATCTCAGAGAGAAGGCATTAAGATTAAGGACAACTTAGAAAGATTTCTTGTACAAGGTAAGAGACATCAGCTGATGCTTGAAGGAAGCCAGGGAATTCAGGTGGTAAATATGAGGAGGAAAAGAGTTCCAGGTATGAGGAACAGCCAGGGAAAACACTCAGAGTTGAGAGATGGAATGTCCTTTGTGAGAAACATTGAGGAAGGTGGTATGACTGCATCACAGAGTAGGTGGGGAAGGGAAGGGGAACATATAAGAAAACTGGAAAGGGAGAAAGGGGACAGGTTATAGAGTTTTAACATTCAAACAGAGGATTTAGATTTAATTCTAGAGGTTACAGGGAGCCACTGGAATTAATTAAATTAGGGGCTGAGGGAAAAGGGAGGTGACACAGTTAGATTTGATTTATTTGATAATTGATTAGGAAAATCAATTTGACACCTGAGTAGAGGGTGAAATGGAGCCAAGATAGAGTTGAGACACAGAGATGAACAGGCTAGTGAAATAGTCTAGGATTTAGGTGATGAGAACCTGTACTAAGGTGGTGACAACGTCAGAGGAAAGAAGGGGTCATATATAAGAGGTGTTATGAAAATTTGAAAGGATGTGGCAACTGGTTGGATTTGGGAGTTTAGAGAGAGCAAGGAGGCATGAATGACATTTAGGGGTCAAGACTGGATGATTAGGGGCATTGCAGTACCAACAGCCATAGGGAAGGGAGGAAGAGGGAAGGGTTTGGAGGAGGAAGATAATGAGTTCATTGGGGACATATTGAATTTAATATGTCTACAAAACATTGTAGTTTGAGCTCACCAATAGGCATGCGGAGATATGAAACTGACAATCAGGAGAGATCTTAGGGCTAGGCAAATCTGAGCATAGTCTGCATAGAAATGATAGTTGAATACATGAGAGATGATTAGATCACCAAATAAAGTAGTATAGAGGGAAAAGAGAAGAGGGCCCTGAGCGGATCCTTGGGGGACACTCACAATTAATGGGCATGACTTAATGAACATCCAGCAAAGGAGACTGAGAATGTAGGAGAAGAACCAGAGGAGAGAAGTGTCATAAAAACCTAGAAATGAGAGCGTATCCAAGGAGAAGAGGGTGATTGACAACATAAAAGACTTCAGAGAGGTCAAGAAAGACAAGAATTGAGAAAAGGCCATTAGATTTGTCATCTGAGAGATGATTGGTAACTTTGGAGAGAATAGTTTCAGTTGAATGATGAGCTAATCCTGGTGTACATGGGACATAGATATCTGAATGATGCAAGGAGGGCTGCCTTCTATGAAATAAAATAAATCAATGGCATAGATTAGGTCTACATAGCAGAGGATAAAGTGGCTATCTGGCAGGCATCCAAAGCATTTGATTATAACAGGTAGATTGAGTAATTAAGGCTTAAAAGGCCACTTTGACCATCTACAAATTAACCAAATAATTGCCGGATCTCTACTTCAATGTGTGGTATATAGTTACATGGTTAAAACCATTCCAACTTGATCTATTACACTCCATTGTTGGATTCATTTACTATTTCAAATGGTGTGTGTAACTTTAGTTCCATATCCAACGATTTAACTTTTATTGAAAACAATGTAGATATTATTCTGATGGCTTTTTTTCTTTTCCTTTCCTTTTCATTAAGTTGAAACATAATGGTCCTGTAGATTTTATGATTTGCCTTATGTGTTTTACTTATCTGTAGAAGAACAAAAGGGTTATATTTCCTAGAGCGGATTAAAAGTTTCTTTTAAATAATAGATTCTATTTCATCTTTGGAAATGGGTCCAAAACTTCACACACATACACACACACACTCTCTCTCTCTCTCTCTCTCTCTCTCTCTCTCTCTCTCTCTCCTACATCTCTGTGTGTCACATTCTGTATGACTCTCTTTTTTTCCCTCTGTGTGTCTCTGTATGCCTGCTTTTCTGTGTGACTGTATCTCTAACTATGTGTGTCCGTCTCCCCACCTCCACAGTCTGCTCTCCAAGATTTCAGCAGATCTATGATCTCATCAATATAGGCACCCTATCTGATGATAAAGAGAACAACCAATCTATGCCCACCCTCTTGTTTAGCTTTTGTCCATGTCTTCCCATAAATCCAGAAAAGGGGTCTATCCAATGTAACTGAGAGTCTTCTCATTCTCTTGGCACTGTATGGATACCAATGGGATATTTAGAGTATGTGTCAATTATCTCTTACTCTCATTATGTAAGTGACCCATTCTTTTTTTTTTTTTAGATATACTTCTCTTTTCCACCACTTCTCTAGTAAATGCATTGCATTGTACACTGCTCTTGCCCACTATGTACCTTTCCATTTCCTTTAGATAATTCTTAACTTAATTTCTTTGGGGTCTATAATGTTCCATGAGTGGAAGCCTTATATCTCTAGAAAAAAATATCTATGCTAAAAAATTTGTTTGTTTCATAGAAGTACTTGAGGGACACTAAAAATGAACAATTTTCCCCAAGGAAATTCAGTCCAGTATCCTCTTCATGTTCAATTGTCGCCCAGCTCATTTTCTATTTGCTTTATATGTCCAATGTATGTGTATTGATGGATGAGCTTCATGAGTTATCCATCCAACTATATTACATTTTAGGCTGGACAACAAACATTCATCATCCCCTTGTTTGTTTTTTTTTTCTGCATGGATAGTTAGACCAGACTCTTTGAAGTAATTATGAATCATATTTAGGAGGCCCTGCAAAGTTCAAAAGCATGATGCAATCAGCACACTGTCATCTAAAAATAGAACTCTCTAGAGCACCTTGCCTTGGGATTTGGATATGACACTGGAGATCGTCAATGAGTAAATACATTGGTGAGTGTTCTGCTCCTCATTTGATGCTTTGCTTGAGAGAAATAATGAGAGGGTCTTTGTTATCTCTCAAGAAATCTCTTTTGTCTTTGATATGGCAACCAATGGCAATTCTGGTTTAGACTGAAAACTCCTTTACAAAATCTTATGAACAAGAATGGTGGGAGACTATAACAGACTCACCTCATTAAGCATAGCAATCTACTTGAGCACAATGAAGTTAATAGAATCTATATTCCAAATCAGGATTCCTCCCTATTCGTTTAGCATGAATCATCTCTTGTCTTGGTTAAATGGCTATTTGCAAGATTATTTTTACAATTAGTTCGTTTGGCTTTTAGGGGAAAGATGAATGATTATGAATGGTACAAATCATTGGCAAACGTGCTAGAGAAAGAATTCTATTGTTATACTTATATTGGCAGAAATGTGATCTTGGTGATCCAATCAACCTTTCTAGCTGCAATCACAGCCAATGTGTCTCTTCCAGCTAATTGATGTCTTCCTTCCACTTGGGGAGTTGACAGAACTTTCAGTGCAATCCCTGGTATAAGAGAAACCCAACAAGCTCATTGGACTCCATCATGCCAAAGGAAGTCACTCCCTTCTCTGAAATTTCAAGGTGAAAGGGCAGCGACTCATAAAGGTCAATGGCCATCCTTTATCCTCAAAGAATTTAAACCAACTAAGAACAGGAATGGGACACAGGGTGGTACCATTTGAAATGGGCTCTGAACAAACAGTGGAGTGTATATTTAAAGAAATGACTGATCTTGGATAAACAGTTGGGGAAAACTTGGAAGACAGCAGATTTTCCTCATTCTGACCAAGTTCATTTTAGTGCAAAGGTAGCCCTGGATGTGACCTGACTGATGACTTAGAAATCTGACTAACTTGCTGGATGACAGAATGATAGACGAACCTCTGGCCCCAGAGTTTTCAGTTAGACACAGTATTTATTTGACTTGATAAAATATACCTTTTAAAAATAATGCTCATCAAAGATTAAGATGGGGGTGATTTCTAAATGCTTCTAATGAATTAATAAGACCATATTTGACATATGACTTATTTGGTGTTTTTTTTAAAGATGCATACCAGTACATGCATACCCAGACTAATGTATGTTGCTATTATAGTCACCTTCAGAACATAGATAATTCTTCTCTTAGGGCCAGTAGAGCATTCCTTCCAATGTGACAGTAGGGGTGTCTAGAAGCACAAGGTTATCTCCTAATGATGTCTTAATGATAGAAGGGATCTTAGAGGACATCTGGTCAAACCCCTTCATTTCACAGATGAAGAAACTGAGGCATATAGAGAATATTAAATGACTTGCCCAGGTCCATACAGGGAGTAAGAGGATAAGTCAGAATTTGAACTAAGATAATTGACTCCAAATGCATCACCCTTTTTACTGTACTGTACTGCATTCAAGGATTTGACTGTTCAGTCACATCCAATGCCCCTCAGTGTTCTGCCTCCCTGAAGCAAAAAAGAAAAAGTTGACAGGGAGAGAGATAGAGACAGAGGGAAAAGGAGAAGGAGGAAGCAAGAGGAGGAGGAGGAGGGAAGAGCAAGAGGAGGAGGAGGGAAGAGGAAGAGAAGGAAAAAGGGAAGAAGGAGAAGAAGAAGGAGGAGGAGGAGGAAGAGGAGGAGAAGGAGGAGGAGAAGGAGAAGAAGAAGAAGAAGACGATGACAACGAAGATGATGATGATGAAGAAGAAGAAGAAGAAGACGATGACAACGAAGATGACGATGATGAAGAAGAAGATGAAGAAGATGACCATGGGAGGGAGGAAAGGAGAGGAAAGGAGTAGAGGGATTATCTCTCTGATTGCAGCCACTTAATTTGCATGGTGGAAAACAAGAAATTCTCATCAAATAGTTACAAGTGACATTTGTATAGTGCATTTAGGTTTGCAAAGTACTATTTCATTCATTTAAGCCTTATAATAACCATGACTCAATGAATGTGTTGAATTTCTCTTTTGCAATGGATTCCTTTTCAAGTCCTGTAAGGTCCCCAGATGGAGGGAAGACATCAGTTAGCTGAAAGTCCATTGGCTGCAATTGCAGTTAGAAAGGTTGATTAGGTCAGTAAGAAGCTCTTTTACAAAACAGTGTCTGGAAGAACTTTAGTGACCTGTGTTGGGTAACATAGCCAGTACATATCAGAGATATAATTCCTATCAGAGAAAGAATTCAATGCTCTATCTTCCTGAATCTGTCTGATTCTCTAACTGCTCCGCTTATATTTACTCTATATATATATATATGAAGAGAAAAAGACAAGGTCAGTAAACAAGATATAGGGCACCAGAACACAACAGAAAAATGAAAATATGCCCACTCAGGAGTCCTACTGGGGGTTTTGTTGGTTATGCCTAAGTGGCAGAGGTCGACACCAAAAAAAAGCACTTAAAATTGCAATGTTGCTTTCCCATAATTCCTTGCATGAAACTGAAAATGTATTAGATAATTTACCTATACAATGTGTCCCCAAATCTTTACTGCTGCTTTAAGCTATTAAAGTTTAATAACTTTGAATTAAAAGTATTAATTGTATTTCTTCAATTTTCATATAAATTGTGGTACAATTATATAAAATTATTATGTAAATAATTAATTTTATTTAAATATATAATTAACTGTAATTAGTAGTTATCAACAATAGTTTTGTGGGCACCTAGGTGACAGAGAGGATGGAATGCTGGATTTGGAGTCAGGAAGAATTTAAGTTCAGCCTCATTTATTAGCTGTGTGACCCTAGACAAGTCACTTAACTTGTCTGCCTAAGTTTCCTCAATTGTAAAATGAGGATCATAATATCACTTACCTCCCTGGGTTGTTGTGAGAATCAATCTGTAAAATGCCTAGCATAGTGCCTGGATCATAATACGTGCTTCAGAAATACTTATTCCTTTCATTTCTTCCTTTTACCACATGACTGGCATCTAGTCTGATAGCCATAGGTTTCCCTGATGACAGCCATTATAACACTTCTGTATAATTCTTTCATTGTAATGTTTATAGCAGCCTGTTTACATTGACCATGTGCATCAGCATTGCCCTCTGGATGATCATCACTCTAATTCTCCAGACTCTTTCATATTCCATGACATGTATCCATTCAAACTCACTGGAAGAATATTGGTGTCAACAGAAGAAAAGAATTTGCTAGGCATAAGGACCTCAGAGACCATCTAGTCTATCCAAATGGAATCTCTTTTACCATATACCCATCAAGTGGTTGACTTTGCTCTTGTTGAAGACCTTTAAGGAGGGCAGGCCATTCCACTTCTGGGCAGCTTTAATTGACCAAATTATAGACATCAAGAAAAAAAAAGTGAACCTGTGTTTCAGCTAGAAGCTTGTAATTATAAGTATCATGTTGTTTACTGAAGACAATCCACCCCACTGTCTTCCTTCTATTCAATACTGGGCCCAACTCAAAATAAGGTACAATTATCCATTATTGAGGTTGCGTCTCTTATGTGAATCATCCACCATTTCTGAAGACAATGCCTAAATAAACGTCTCCCAAAAGCTTTGAGCCATTACAGCATGGTGGAAAGAAATGTGATGTCTAGCTAGTGATGTCACAGAGGGTCACTGTGCTCAAATACTTGGTTTCTGGTCTGATTTTTTTAAAATCATTTCCATGACTTTATTTTATACACTTTATCATAACAAATACATAAGAAAGTGAATTTACAAGTCCTTGAAAAAAATGCAAAAATTAGTATTTCTCCTAAGAAGCAGATTCATTTACATAAGGATTACAATATATAATTCTGAGAATATAAGCAAGAAATACAATGAGAAAGATATTCAGAGAGGCTGAAATTTCATATTTTCAGATGACATATGTTTTGGAATATGATGTTTCATATGACATTTCAAAAAGCCTTACGCTTTAGGTTATTATAACCATATGCACCACATTTGAAGTATCCAAGTTAAATACATATGAATATTCAAAGGCTCTAGGGTTTTGTTAGTAGGGGGAACTCCAGTATAGGAATAAGTCATAGGTAGTTGCCTGATCTACATAAAGAGCAAGTGACTTGCCCAGGGTCAGAGAGTCAGTAGATGGGAAAGGGGAAGAGGAAGAAAAAGGGAAAGGAGGGGAAGGGAAGATCATTGCTAAGTGCCTCTCTTCCTTTGATTACCTTTCATCTACTCTCTATATATTTTGCATGAACTTAGTTATATATCATTGATATCAAACCCAAATAGAAATGGATCCCTGCAGACCCTATATTGACTCAAAACCCCCCCCACAAATTATCATGATCTATGTTGTATTTTACCTTTATTTTGTTAAACATTTCCCAATTACATTTTCATCTAGTTTCAGACTTACTTGGGAGTTCTGTGGGACCATGAGTTTGACATCTCTCTTTACAGCTTGCAGCTCCCATTAGAATGTAAGCTCTGTGAGGGAAGGACCGTTTTGCTTTTCTCTGTATCCCTATAGTGTACAGCCCAGTGTCTGGCACATAATAGGTATTTAATAAATAGTTTCTAACTGGTTTTTGATTAACCGATTGACCAATTGCCTGGCACTCTGTCCACCAAGTGTGGCCACCTCTAAGTTAAATATATGCCTTTTATTGTGTTATTTTTCAACACCACAGACAAATGTTTCCTGAAATTAAATTAGTTTAGCTTAATTTATTAAATTAGTTTAATTTATAAAAATTTAATTAAATTAATTATTTTTAATGGAATTTAATTAGTTTTCCCAATGATTGCTTATAGGGAAAGAAAAGCCATCTTAACTGGATTGCAATTCTTGGTATTGACTGCTAGCACACGCCATTTGATGACATCTCTTGTCAGCTGCTACTTTCTGTGAGATTGGAATGAAGGAAAAAAAACTCGCCCACTTCAGAAAGAATGCCTCAATGCAAGTTATCATTAGTAATGTTTCTCCAGTGTTGCATTTTCTGAACTAGTTCTCTCAACGAGGAAAAACTAAAAATTGAAAGTTAAAATTAGAGATGGCGTCATTTCAGTCTTTTGTTAGAAGAAAAACAGCCCTTTTACAATTAGTGACTGACAGGACAATAGTGAAAACCAAAGAAGAAAAATGCAAAATTTTAGCTGTACTTTGTCATGAGACAAATGACTGTTCTTTTTTTTTTCTTTTTTTTTTTTACCAGAAAACAATGTTTTTTTATAGACTTAATATTGAGAAATTGGCTATATTTAAACAAAACACTATGACATGTGATCTGTGACATTTACCATGTTTATAATTCTCTGCATTGCTTAGTTTTCCCATACTTCTGAACAGGATTCCCAAAAACTGAATCATAACCAGTATGGAGTAATCTTGGCTTTGACTCAGGAAACCAACATTCAAGAGAAGGCCCCTGGGCTATCATTCCAAAGTTCTCATTACCCTTCTCCTTGGACCCATCTTCCCCCTTCCAAACCCTGCGATGAAGTCCAAACTCTTTGTTTTTGGACGGCTCTCTCAGGCAGGATTGTACAGTCAGTTCAATTGGCTTCTGATTTGCCCACTTTATCCTTATCACCTGAATTTGTCCCAGATATAAACGCCTGGCATGAAAGGCAGTGTAGCATAGTGGCTAGAGAACGGGTCTCAAAGTTAGGGAGACCTAGGTTCAAGTCTGACCTCTGACATGTGACACATACTTATTGTGTGACTCAAGGCAAGTAGCTTAACCTCTCCATCACCTAGTATAGAAATGTCAGACACAAAGCCTTTTGTGAGAAGGAGGAACAGCATTCCTGAACGGTGCCTGAATCGGTTTAAAATGTGATTGGGAAATATTTAACCAAATAAATTATAGATGCAATAGAACATAGATAATGTTAATATGTGGATTGTAAGCTAATATTCAGTACAGCTTCATCTCCCCTTTGTGTTTGACTTTGATATCACTGCTCTAGACAATTCTCTAAGATTATAAATTGCAGAGATAGTGACAATCTGTATCAGTAAAGAGAATTTCCTTACCTGGAAATCACTGTTCTAATCTCTATCTCTAGAATAAATCCTACTTATAAGTCTCTGCCTGAAATATATTGAAAAATTATATAGCTAAAATGATTTAGCTATATAGATAAATTTAGCTTGACCTTGGCCTCAAACTCCCTTCCTTGCCCCTAATATTGCTTTCAACAAGTCCCGCAATCCTACTTGCTCTTTTTCCAATTTTATCCCCATCCATTTTCTTTAGTTTCTTGCTCTCAAAATGTGGACATCCCAAAAGGTTCTGGCCTTGGCCTTCTGTTTTTCCTCTCTTTCTTCTCCATGATCTTATTCCTTCCCACTTTTCCAGCTATAAATCTTCTGCAGACAATGGTGAGTACCGTGTGTCCAGTCCCAGAATCTTCTTTGACATCCTGTCTGAGATTTCCATCACTTGTCAAGCATTGCCATTTGTACCAAAAAGTTTGTGTCCAATAATTTTACCTTCCCCCTAAATCTCTAATTTCTTTGTCTCTGTTGAAGGAAGGTACCTTGCACAGTGCCTCACGCATAGAATCATGTAGTAAGCCATTGTGTTGATTTTAAAGGCTTGAATGGGATATGAAAGGGAGAAAAATATGGTGATGATATGTATCTATATATGATTTTCCTAACAAATTCAATTGGGCAGTGTACCTAGGATCTGTGCCATACCATTCTAGGAATCATTTGGGTTGTATACTTTGCTTCATACCTGTTCGGTTACTCACCTATCCATGACAGTTTCTGAGACTACTCCTTCCCTTAGTTTCACAATAAAAAGCTGTTATGATCAGAATTATTTTTGTTCTTGTTGAATCATTTCAGTCATGTCTGACTCTTCATGACCCCTTTCAAGGTTTTCTTGGCAAAGATATTGGAGTGGTTTACCATTTCCTTCTCCAGCTCATTTTACAGATGGGAAAACTGAGGCAAACAGGGTTAAGTGACTTGCCCAGAGTCACACACCGAGTCAGTATCTGAGGCTGGATTAGAACTCACATCTTCCTGATTCTAGGCCTGGCACTCTATCCATTGTGCTGCCCAATCAGAATGATTGCTAATCATTAAATTAGCAGACTACATCCTTTCTTTGCTAGTCTCCAGAAGAAATTATTGTCTAGCACACCCGTCATGAGAATAGAGTTCAGAGGGTATCCCTCATGAAATACCTGTTGGTCATGGTGTGGCATTCAGAAAATGCCCCAACGTTCACAGTAGAGCTATTTAACAGAGAAATGGTGGTAAGATCAAAGCTGCAGCCATAGCTTATAACAAATGGCTAGTTAAGGCCCAATTTGAGGATATAGAATGTAGACAAATGAGAAGGGAAAAAGAATAAAAAGAGTAAATTGGGATTGGGGAACTTGTTAAAAACAGTATTAGGGGTGAAGAAAGGAGTTAGAGGTCAAGGTCAAGTAGGTGTCATAAGAAATCATCTCAGCTGTATAAACAACCACGTTCATAGGATAATAGATTCCAAGCTAGGAGAGATTTTAATGCAACCACATTCCACCCTTGACAGCCACCAGCAGAATCATTACTCAGCTACTTCCAATGTCTGCTATTCCAACAAATTTGCAGTGACTCTTTCCAGTTACAAGACCATATTGTAAATTGCTGCTTCAGTGATTTCTTTCTGCATTGAAAGAATGAGTTGGACTCCAGAGCATAAGATTTAAGGTCATAAAAATACTCAGACGATTGAGGAAACCATCTGAATGGACATAGATGGCCTCGCTGTTGCTTTTCATTAAACCAATTCTTCCTTTCTTGACCCTTGTTCCCATCATTTCTAATACCAGACAAGAGTTTATGTTGAAGTAGAAGGACCAATGAAATCTAAGCAGTGGGCATTTCTTTCCCTTTAATCGAAACCATCCACCAGAAATCTCAGGTTTCCCATTGCCCAAGAAACTGAAAACAATTTGGCCTACTTTGTAATTTCTTTCTTTTCTGATAGCAGGGATATTTTCTAATAGCGGTTTTAATGATGATCAAACCAAGGATTTCTACATACACAAATGTGCAGAATAAATCAGATACCCTTGAAAAACAACCTAATGTATTCAGCACTTACATATATTTAAAATAATTTATTCAATGTATATTTCCATTATTCCCAATAAGATGAACAAGTATGTACAAAATATGTAAGTATGTAGCGATTTTTACCTTATCCCATACAGGTTCAAAGGGTTGAAAACTGCAAATGCTTTTTCACCATTCTAACACCAACATAAGCATACATTTTATAGAATGAGATACACCTCTGCCATACCATCATTTCTGCCATCCCCTGGTTCAGAGACCTGGAAAACAGCTATTTTATTTATACTTCTTGGTTGTGATGCATTTCCTTGGTCCCTAGAGAGCTCTTTATTTTCCCATTTCCACAGCAACAGCTGCCACTAAGTTTCAGACTTCCTTAGTATGGAACACACCCAACAACCAGTAGAAACCATGCCATCCTCTTTGGTAAGGAAAATCTGTACAATTCAATAATGATGCTTGGATTTTCTGTCACTACTCCGAAATGTAATGAACCTCCTGCTTGATGTACAGCATTAATCTGCTAAAGAATTGGGGACATCAGGATAAAAGGGAACCCTGCTTCCCACATTAATTTCCCTCAGTTGTGAAAAGGACTAATCTTTTTAGTTTTTAATAAAGAGATAATTTGAAATGAATGATACATTTTATACTCATTTCCCAATATGACATGTTTTCAGGAATAATTCATCAGGGAAATTTCACAAGAACTACCTCCGTTTTTCTAATTCCTCTAACTTAATACTTTAAGTTTATATCAACATGAACTTTTTTCTTTCTTTTCTTTTCTTTCCTCTCTTCTCTTCTTCTCCTTTCTTCTTTTCATATCTCATCTCTTCTTTTCTCTCCCTTCTCCTCTTCTCTTTCTTTCAAGGAATAAAGATTCCTAATTATAAAAAAGTGGGTTTTTTCTGTTCTTATTCTTGTTAAATATCCTTAATGTGTGGTCGTAGATTATAATCTTGAGGACCTTCACCATCCTACCCAACCTTTGCCAGAAGCTAATTCATAGCTGTTACTAGAGTAAGGTGATCAGAGCTTTGCTCCAGAGCATTAAAATTTAGAGATCACATATAGATATCAATAATAATTTATCAAAATCGGGAGTTATTCAAAATGACCATCTGGGAGCCATGATAGTAACTAATTCCTGCTATCATTCAAGTGAATTTATCTTAATTGCTTCCCATATAATTTTCATATCACAAAACACAGAGGTGCTTGGAGGTCATGGTTTCTAGCTGCTAACTTCTGGTACAATTTATGTTATTTTCCCAAGGCATCAAAATCACTACTTATGCTTCTACTCTAGCTTATCAATAGACTTCCTAAAGTGTGACAACCAGAAGGGAACACAGAGTTTAAAGTTTTGTCTGACCAGGGTAGAATTCAACAGTATTATCATCTTTCTAATCCTGAAATCTCACCATTGTCTAATGAAGGTTAGGCTTGCACTAGGTTTTGGTGTGGTTTTTGTGTTTGTTTGTTTTGTTTTTTTTTGTTTTGAAACTGATTTGTATTGAATTTGTAGTTATCTAAAACTCCATAGACCTTTCAACTTTTCATCTGAACTACTGTCTAGAGAAGCTTCCTTATTTTTTAAAAATATTTGTGAAGTTGATCCTTGAACCCAAGTATAAACAAGCCCCAATATGTGCTGGTAAACTCCTGCGAAGGAATTTTGTTCGGCTGCTATAGTCACATTTAGACCCACAGGAGAAAAATTGACCAATTTTCTTTTGTAATGGAAAATAGATTTACCTGAAGTATTAAATTATTTTTATTATGTTCAACCTCAAATTAGATATTTAAGTTTTTTTGATCCATTTACCTAAAATATTAAACTTAATTATATTAAAACCAAAATTAGATATTTGAGACTTTTCAGGGGGGATCCCAAACCCATTATTTAACATGTTAACTATTCCTCTCAGCTCTGCGTCATCCTCATTTTATAAATATGATACCTATGCCTTTATCTCAGTCATAATTATTGTTAAACAATAGAGGGACTAAACACAGATCTGTGGGATACTCCACTGGAGACTTCCTTCCAAACAGATATTCAACCACTGATGATCACTCTCCAGATCCCCCTATTTAACCAGTCCTTAACCCATCTGCCTGTGTAATCATCAAGCCCAAATCTATATGGTTTTGCCACAAGAATAGCATGTGAGAAACTTTGCCAGATGCTTTAACGGAAATATAGACAAATTTAATCTACTTCATTCTCCTTATCTACCATTCTAGTAACTGTGATCAAAAAACAAATAAAGTTAATCTGATATGATATATTGTTGGTCAAGCCATGCTGGTTCCCTATGATCATAACTTCCTTTTCTAGATGTTTACTAGCCATCCCTTTAATAATATGTTCTAGAATTTTGCCAGAAATCAGAAGTCAAGTTCACTGGTCTAGAATTAACATATTCCACTTTGTTCTCTTTATTAAAAATGGCAGTAATTGACTATATCTGATCCTATAGTACTTCTACCCTTCTCTGTAACCTTTTAAAGATTGACAATCAGTAAGTCTCAAAATATTGAAATCATCTTCAACTCTTCATTCTTTCACACCTTACCATATCTAATCAATGAAGTCTGAAGAGGCTTATCCCCCATTTGGCCCAGGGTAATAAAATTTTCAGCAATTGCAATTCTTAAAGACCATCTTCAAAGTTTTAGAGGAGTTATGATCTATGTTGGTGCATACATATCCACATAGATAATATTACAGGTATTTAAAATATTAAAATAACCTCATCCCAGTAAGTATAACTATGTTTCTATGAAGGAATTGTGTTTTGCTGCCATAGTCAAATTTTGTATCAAAGAAGAAAAGTCATCTAATTCTTCTTTAAGGAGGTAAATATTTTAAAGTAATTATTTATGTTAAGTAATTTTGTTAATGTAGAACCAAACTATTTTCAAATGCAGGCGAGGATCCAATGTGTCTCTTACTTTGGACATGAGTGGTTTGGGGACCATCGAGCCTTTTGTGGCTGTGCCGACCCCACGGGAGAAAGTAGCAATGGAATATCTGCAGTCAGCTAGCCGGGTTCTCACGAGGTCACAGCTGAGGGACACCATGGCAAGTTCTCATTTACTCCAGACTGAATTCATGGTGAGTCTTTTTCCCTTATTTCAAAGGTGTTTATCTGCATTAGTCTAATATGTGTGTCTGGGGAGGAAAGGGCGTGCCACTGAACTTGAGACTGTATGCTCTCATAATCAAGAAGGCAGGGCAATTATCTATGGAATGGGAAGGCAACAGATGTTGCCTATAGTCCTAAGGGAACCCAAGTCTTACTCTCTCTCTAAGGTTGCCCGTAGCTAGCCTATAAAATCAAAGTTAGCACAGGTTCCTAAACCATTCCTCAAACTAACAAAGCTGACTGTGTTGTCAGGAGAAAGAGTAAGAGAGCCAACTGAGACTTCCGTGTGACTGAGCCATGCACCTCTGGGGAGTCTGGTTACCTAGGTGCTTATCCTGTGTCTATGTTTGTGTTCCCTCATGTTATGTGTATCTCTAGAGAAAGTCTCATACATGGAGCTATACAGCATGAGACTAGACGTCTTAAGGCACAGCATGTATCAAAAGGCTTGGGCAATATTGCTAATGTTGTCTCATGAGGTTAATGAAAGCTGCATCCTCAGTAACTTCATTTGTGCCCTTCCCTAATCTCTCTGGCATGTCTATGACAGAGCTCACAGGATGTTTATGGCACAAAGTCAGGAAAGGTGTCTTTCTGCCCATGGTGGAGTATGTTTAGGGAACTCGATCTTCATGTTTTACATCAATACACATCCCAAATTAACATGCTTTTTAAAATCATGTCTACCTGGCACATGAAATTGACATTGCTATGGAATGGCTAATAATGGACTTACTCTACTATTCTGTGATCAGATCCATTATCGGGGAAATGTTTGATAGAGCCAAATAGACCTAACTAAAGAATTCAAATAAATAGAACAAGTTATTCTAAATATAGTTCGCTTCTATTGAAAATTTCATGCATATTTTTCTTTTCCCCTCTAGTCATTGACTAATTCACTATTTTCTCTGTTATGACTAAGCTAATAAAAGGAGAAAATTCCAAAATGCCAAAATTTTCATTCTCTCCTCAATGTTTTTTGTCCAAAGTCTCATCCTTATAACAAAATTTGACTTCACAAATTTGCAGACTCACTAAACATGGGGGAAAATTCAAATGAATTGTTTGGCATCTAATTCTTTTCAAATAATGAAATGAGAGATATCACATTTTTTTGTTTTATTTAATATTCTACATAGGTTGTTGACATGGTTTTTATATAGTAAAGAGTATTTAAAAATAAAAATTGTGGTGCTAATCAACAAACCATTTTAATTACCATGTAACTAAGAAGTTGTAGTTGTTATTTTGCATGAAAGCCTTTTTTAAAAAAAACAAATCTTACATTAAGCAATTAAATATATTTTGGTTTCAAAACTATGATTATATTCATATAGGGAACTCCTTATGAGGAAACCCCCTTTATTCATTTAGACTGACAACTGTTTTGTAAAAGTCACTGAATGATTTATTGATTGACTCAGGCTGGCACCTCTGTGGGTGAGGGTCAGGATTTGAACATGGATCTACCTGACTTCAGAGTCAGTTCTCTTTATCCCACTATCTTTCTGCCTTTCATTGCACATATCTTGAAACATTATTTGTGTCCTTTTGACAGCTTTTGCTTATTGTCTCTTCATTCTTATCCCTGCTTCACCTATAAACTTGGCTATATCCACCAAGTTTTAGGTCTTTATATCTATCTATCTAT